>CM046874.1:363218843-363818843 GCA_025667525.1 Glebionis coronaria | reverse complement strand
TTATTATTATTATATTTGAAGTGGGTTGTTGTTGCATGCAAGGTTTTTATTTATTTGATTTTTGTTAGATTGAATTTGAGGTTGTTAGGATTTAGTTAAATATGTTATGGTAATACTAGGATGATAATATGAATATGTAAATTGTTGAAATGGGTCAAAATGGTGTTTTGGTATGATTTTTAGATGACCATTTTAGACCAGTAGGTAAAAGGCTATTTTTGAATTACTTACTGTAATAAACTTGTTAAACTAATAAGATAAGGTCGTAGAGAATTTCGTTTGCTTCGAGTTGATATAAGATAGAGCTTCTAGCTCCAAACGAGCGCGAAGTTACAACTATTTTAGTATTCGTGTACCGGGAGACGGGTATCGGCACAATCCGAAAATTGTTGTCGATATTTGGATCGAATCTCGGGGACTATAAAATGAGTTTTAAAAATGTTCAAGGACTGTTGTAAGTTGCTAAACCTCAGGTCATGAGTCTATTTTCAAACCCGAGTGTCGGTTTTATAAATGGAGTTGTTTAGATAAGTCAAAATGGTTTTACAAGTTGAAGGCGCAAAACTGTCCGGTTTTTTATAACACGAAGGTGTGTCGGGCAGAAGGTCTTAGAAGTAACATTTTTGAATGAAATTTAAAATGAGTCTTATTCATATTATATGTGAGTTTGTGACCAAGTTTCGTCAAAAACGGAATAGTTTAAGTAAGGCAAATGAGCTCGTACTTTTGGTAAGTACCGGCAGATTTTTATTTGATCATATAGATTAATAAAGTAACATGTAAAGGAGTATAAAAGTACACTTGTACTACTATTATTTTTGGGATTGTCATGGTTTTGTATTTTGAGTTTGGTATTGTTTAAGTATTATTTATACTTTAGTCATTTATTAACGAACGCGCCTTATTTGGTAGGTTGCGGTCTTCGTATTTAACGGGCATCACGTATCGTCGGCGATCATCGCATTACTACTATTGTACCAAGGTGAGTCTATAGCCTCGCTTTTATACTATCTTGTAAAGATTTTTAAAACCCGCAAGGGGGATAACATGCTTGTTTTAAAATAGAACACAAAGGACCCGATTGTATGCTAAATGAAGTTATTTACATATGTTTGCTTCTAGCCTTAAAAGACCCATTGAATCATGAATTGTTAATCGAATGAACGCTAATACTATGGATAGATCTATCGGGGTGACGCCCAGTCCGGTCGCGACTAGCTATCGCGTAGTGTTGTGATGCACTAGTAATGAAACATCGGATGCAATTGTATAAGAGAAATATATGCACTTGGCTAGGTGTGTTGGGCTGAAATAATATATGTTAACGTTCAATGTCATGAGACTTATGTAATAACACCGATGATTATGTCTGATCCACATGATTGTCAACCATTAAAGGTTTATTCAGAATACTTGTGTTCGTTTATTTAATTTAAACTCTATAGATTCACTCAGCATTTTTGTTGACTTTATAACATGTTTTATCTTTAGTCCATGAAGAAAGCACTCAAAGGAATGCGGTTTCGTGTAGCTTGCTTGTGAAATGTTTTGGCCCGCTTTTTCTAAACTATGTCCATTCAAATAAACTTTTGTTGTGTATTATGTTGTGTAAACTTGAAAACAATTTGGGACCGTGTGTGAACTATTTTACCTTTAAATAATGAATGGATGTATGTTTTATTAAAATGACTCATTTTGAGGCGTTTTCTATGATATTGAGATGGAACCATACTAGTAACACCCAATGAACCTTCCGCTGCTATGACATGAAATTGGGGGTGTTACAGATTGGCATCAGAGCTAAAGTTATAGAGAACGAAAAGATTTTCCAAAAATAAATTTTTGAAATATTTTAACTATAACATCTGCAAGCGAAACCTCCGAGTTGCCAATGGACGAGAATAAGAAAAGTATATATATGTTATAAATAATTAATTATTATTTATGCTTAAAGCATAATGAATTACATTTATTTATTTATAAATGTTTGTTATTTTATTATTATAATACTAATACGTAATTTATAAACGACGCTGATTGTCATAGTAGAAATTCCTGTCTTTTGACTCATTCCTCGTGAATCTTTGTTCCTTGTCTAAATTCTATTCTTCGTTTTATCATCCTTTCTTATTTCTCTCCTATTCTATCTATTTCTTATTCTGTGTTATTCATGTTTTGTTATCATAAGCGTTGAATGAATACTCATTTTGATGTGAATTGTGGGGATCAAGCCACCAAAATAATTGACTGAGACTCAGTTACGTGCTATAGTAGCTGATCAATTTGAGGTCTCTATGAATGCATTTATGGCAAATATGAATAATGGAGCTGGTGGATCCGGTGGAGCTGGTAGATTCGGAGGAGCTGGTGGATCCGGTGGAGCTAGTGGATCTGGTGGAGCTGGCAATACTGGAGCTGGCAATACTGGGGCTGGAAATACTGGAGCTGGTAATGCTAGAGCTGACAATGCTGCTGCTGGAACTGGTGGTGCTGATAGACCAGTGATTCTTGAAAACAAGAAGTGTACTTATACCTCATTCATGAAATGTAAACCTCCGACTTTTAAGGGTACTGAAGGTGCTATTGGTTTAATGCAATGGTTTGAAAGATTAGAATCCATGTTTCGATTTAGTGGAAGTGAGGAAGGAGACAAGGTGATGTTTGCCTCTGCTACTCTTCAAGGGCGAGCATTGACTTGGTGGAATGGAAGAATGGCGTCTGTAGGGATGAATGTTGCTTATGCTACACCTTGGGTTGAAGTGAGAAGATGGATGACCGAGGAATTCTGTCCAAGAGTGTTATTCAAAGGTTAGAACAGGAACTGTTTCAGTTGAGACTGACGGGTACTGATATCGATGGCTACACAAACAGATTCCATGAACTTGCTCTACTTTTTCCAAACAAAGTTAACCTGGAATATCTGAAGGTGGAGCAGTATATTCGAGGCTTACCTGCCAACATCCGTGGTGATGTGACCTCATCTAAACCTGCCAATATTGATGAAGCCGTTCATATGGCCTACCAACTGATGGGACAGATTATCCAAGATAAGGCTGACGGTGTTGCTGAAGGTAAAAGAAAGGCTGAAGTGGAAAGTGATGATCGAGGTGATAACCGTAAATCTCACAATAGGAACTAGAACCGAAGGAGGAGCAATGCTAATGCAATGACTGAAACTACACCTGCTGATAAGGGAACCCGATGTCAACGCTGCAAAAGGATTCATACTGGTGATTGTACTAAGTGTGGAAAGTGTAACAAGCTGGGGCACAAGACTGAAGACTGTTGGGGACCAGGAAGGAAAGGAATGACTTGTTTCAACTGTCAAGGTAAAGGACACATGAAGAATCAATGCCCTGAGCCACAGAAGAATGCACGTGGTGGTGATAATAAAGGAAAAGCCTACCAACTAGGAGAAGCTGATGCTAAGCAAAACCCGAGAGTTGTTACTGGTACGTTTTTACTGAATAACCGTTACGCTACAGTTTTATTTGATTCTGGTGCGGACAAAAGCTTTGTGTCTACAATTTTTAGTACCTTAACTGATATCAAACCGGTCGAATTAGACGCGAGTTGTGAAGTAGAACTAGCTGATGGTAAATTAGTGAGTACCAATCGTGCGCTCTTAGGATGTTCTCTTAATCTTCTGAACCGTATTTTTAAGATAGACTTGATGATCGTCGAATTGGGAAGTTTTGATATTATTATCGGAATGGATTGGTTGTCCATGTATAATGCGTCTATTCTGTGTGGAGAAAAGAAAGTTAGGATTCCTTTAGATGACAAGACCATAGTTATCGAAGGTGATAAATGTAATTCTCGACTGAAAATCGTTTCGTGCATTAAAGCTCGTAAGTATATCGAAAGAGGTTGTGAGTTATTCCTAGCTCATGTATCGAAGAAGGAATCAAAGGAGAAACGTATCGAAACTGTTCCAGTCATTCGTGACTTTCCTGAAGTGTTTCCGGAAGATTTGCCAGGGCTTCCGCCTCCAAGGAAAGTTGAATTCCAAATTGATCTTATTCCTGGTGCTGCACCCGTGGCTCGTGCGCCATATCGTTTAGCACCATCCGAGCTGAAGGAGTTGTCTGTGCAATTGCAAGAACTATCTGATAAAGGTTTTATACGATCGAGTTCGTCACCTTAGGGAGCTCCTGTTTTATTCGTTAAGAAGAAAGATGGTTCGTTCCGTATGTGTATCGATTACCGAGAGCTGAATAAGTTGTCGATCAAGAATCGTTATCCGCTTCCAAGAATTGATGATCTATTTGATCAACTTCAAGGTTCTCGTGTTTTCTCCAAGATTGATCTTCGTTCTGGTTACCATCAACTTCGTGTACGCGAGGAAGATATTCCTATTACGGCGTTTAGGACTCGTTATGGTCATTATAAGTTCCGAGTTATGCCTTTTGGTTTGACTAATGCACCTGCTGTATTCATGGACTTAATGAATCGCATTTGTAAGCCGTATCTTGATAAATTCGTGATCGTTTTCATCGATGATATTCTAATCTACTCCAAGAGTAAGGAAGAGCATGCCGAACACTTAAGAATTATCTTGAACTTGTTAAAGAACGAAAAGTTGTACGCTAAGTTCTCAAAGTGTGATTTTTGGCTTAATTCTGTACAATTTCTTGGACATGTGATTGATAAAAGTGGGGTACATGTTGATCCTCTAAGGATTGAAGCAATTAAGAATCGGAGTGCTCCTACTACTCCAACTGAAGTGCGACAATTTCTTGGTTTGGCTGGTTACTACTGAAGGTTTATTGAAGGATTCTCTTTGATATCGAAACCATTAACTAAGTTGACTCAGAAGAATAAACCGTTTGTGTGGGGCGATGAAGAAGAAGAAGCTTTCAAAACCCTGAAAATGAAACTCTGTAGTGCGCCGATCTTATCGTTACCTGAAGGAAGTGAAGACTTTGTTGTTTATTGTGATGCATCTCTTCAAGGATACGGTGCTGTTCTCATGCAACGTGAAAAGGTGATCGCATATGCCTCTAGACAATTAAGGAAAAATGAGGAGAACTACACTACCCAAGACTTGGAATTGGGCGTTGTGGTTTTTTCTCTGCGACTTTGGAGACATTATCTGTATGGTACGAAGTGTACAGTATTCACTAGCTTACAATATATATTGGATCAAAAGGAGCTGAATATGAGGCAACGTCGATGGGTTGAACTTTTGAGTGATTACGACTGTGATTCGTTATCATCCGGGAAAGGCGAATGTGGTAGCTGACGCGTTAAGTCGAAAGGAAAGGGAAAAACCGATTCGAGTGCGTGCTTTGGTGGTGACAATTCATAATAACTTACCTGAGCAGATCCGAAACGCACAAACCGAAGCGTGTAAGAAGGAAAATATTTCAGCCAAAAGATTTAGAGGAGATGGTGAAACATTTGAGACGCGATCCGATGGTATCAAATGTTCGAGAGGTCGAATTTGGTTACCATTCTTCGGTGGACTGAGAGACTTGATCATGCTAGAATCTCTTTTTTTTGGTAAAAGGGTAGCAATGACCCCGGTAAATAGAACCAAAAAAAGCGTTGAAGTACAAGGAATGTGGCTGAAATACCACATTAACCACAAGCTACAGGCAGCTTGTTAAACAAAATGTTTATGACAGGCCATAAACATTAACTAGTCTAGAATACTGGAAATATATAAACTAGACAAAAACCAAGACGATAACATAAAGTTACGAGGAAAATAATAAAATATCAACATGGGATCAGCCAGTTGGAGTGCTTGCCCCAATATGAGTATTGAGAAGATTCACCGATTCATCAAAGACGACCTCGACTCCCTCCTCCTCCTCATTATCTTCCTCGCTTACTTGAGCCCATTCGTCAATACCAGGCATGGACAAAGATGAAAATTTATTAGATGTAGAAACACTGCTCATTTGAGCTTTAGCCTTGTTCGGACCATTAAGATTGCTAGACTGCTGCAACTGACCAGGTTTAGTATTCAACTTACTACTATTATCAGCACTCGTACTTGTAGTATCCAAGTGAGTTTTTGGGCGAAAAACAACCGTCTTACCTGCTTGGAAACCCTTGCTCAATGGAACACCTCTCGGAACTTGATTCCCTAAATTACCTTTGTACTTCTTCCTCTTGCTTTGCACTTGTTGGAACCCATCATTATCAACATGAGTTGTCACGTTTTCAACCGTTATTGGTTTAACATTTTTCGGACAAGAATCAACGGAATGACCAAAAATATTACAAGTATGACATCTAGGCGGTTTCCATTCGTATTCAACTCGAATTAACTCCTTAGTACAACCAGAGCCTTCAAGATCAGGGACACCAATAGTAACGTTATCTATAAACTCCGAATCAGCATTCATCTCAATAAAACAACGAGCAAAACTACAACGACCCCAAGACTCTTTGCACATATTATCAGTATAATTATCCATCATAATAAGCTTACCAAGAAACGAAGCAATTAAACTAATACCTTCCTCTTCAAATACCTGTAGCGGGACATCATGAAACTTAACCCATAACGGAATACGAGTTAGTTCCTCCTTTAGAAGATTCGTTTTCATAGTCCATTTCTTAAGAAAAATTGGTGAATTACGAACCATCCACGGACCACCTTCCAGAACCGCATTAAGACCCTCACTAGATCCAAATTGAAAAAAGAAAAAACCTTTCTCATTCATCATGATACGCTTAAGACCATGTTCTGCCCAGTTATTCTTAGCAAAATACTCAACCACAGGGAATGCAATCCTTTTACCAAGAAAGTAACCATATAAAGTGTTATGGTAGCGAGCATTTACGATTTCAACAACCTTCCTAGGAATAGAGATATTAACCCCTTCATAGATATTTTTAGAATTAAACGAAGAAGTGACTGCATTAATACCTCCATTAGTAGACGTAACCATATCACCTTCAAATCTGCAAAGTAACTTCAGAATTTCTTTAGCACAATCAGGTGAGATCAATTCCCACAAAGGATGTTTCTTCATTCTTAATTCATGCATAAATTCACCCGCGTCACCAACCGTGCGAATCGTTACACCAAATAATTTCAAAACCGCATGTAGATTACACGGTTGCAAACCATTAATGGTAGCAGCCTTAGCTTCAAGGTCTGTTTCCTTAGCCATTTGTGCAGAGTGCACACTCGAACCACCTGAACTGAGTGAAGAAGTGTTGCTAGTTAAATTCTTATGGCGTTCACACAAAACTTTATAATAAAGCATAGTGGTCTCCTTAGGTAAAGTAGACCATTTAGGAAATTTGTTTGCCTTCACACCATTTGCAAACACTTCAATGTCACGCACAGTATTCAAAGGAATAGAAAACCAATTAGATATCTCCTCTAACGTTACTAAAACCTCACGAGTAGACACCTTAACCGCATCCATCCAACCTGTAAACAATGGCTTATCACTTTCATTGCTCGAATCCACCATAGCTTCAACAAATCGATCAAACGAACCACTAAATAATAACCCAACGCACTAGTAACAAGAGCACAATTTATTAAAAACAAAATAATGTCAGCCGACCACTAAATTCAATGCCCCATGAAATTTGAAGCGATGGATAAACCTTGCGATTAAATAATACCGAAACCCTAACACTTAATTAATGAGAACCTTAAATTATAAATTGCACCACTTAATGTCAGCCGCCAAGAATAATAAATTGCACCACTTAATATGTTTGCTGACGAAATAAGGTCAGCCGCCAAATGATTTAAGGTCAGCCCAAGAAAAGGTCAGCCGCCAAATGATTTAAGGTCAGCCGCCAAATCAAAGAATGAATTAAGTGTCAGCCGCCAAGTGATAAGGTCAGCCGCCAAATGATAAGGTCAGCCGCCAAGTGATTTGAGGACAACCGACAATAAAAAAACGGGACCCACCAATCAAAGAACGAATTAAGTGTTTGCGAATGATAACAATACTCAAGGAGCACAGTGAAACCCTAAAAAACAATTAAAGCGAATAACTATTAAACACAAACCGAAACTTCTTGTCTAGGTAACACATGAAAAGGAGACAATTAACCACCGACTAGAGAACCAAAACAATCGCACAAAACAATGATTGCCAAAAAAACGAAAAATAAAACCAATTTAATTTACCCTAAAATCAATCAACCAAATAAAGACTTTGTTAACTCAAGAATAATCAGTGATTATTCGAGAAAACAACATCATTATAAGGTATTCAGATTAAAGGAAAAAAGAAAATTAGGTTATGAGAAGAAGGGATTTTTTGGCAGCCATTGATGTTTTTTAAGGTTTTATATATTTGCACCGATCATGCTAGAATCTCATAAGTCCAAGTATTCTATTCATCCTGGATCGGACAAAATGTACCAAGACTTGAAAAAGTTATACTGGTGGCCGAATATGAAAGCTGATATTGCATCATATGTCGCGAAATGCTTGACGTGTGCAAAGGTGGAAGCTGAATATCAGAAGCCGTCAGGATTACTTGTCCAACCTGAAATTCCAATCTGGAAATGGGAGCGAATTACGATGGACTTCATCACAAAACTTCCAAGGACACTGTCTGGGTTCGATGCAATCTGGGTTATTGTCGACCGTTTAACTAAATCCGTTCATTTCATTCCAATCAACGAGAGGTTCGGTTTGGAGAAACTTGCCGACCTTTATCTGAAGAATATTGTGTGTAAGCATGGTGTTCCTATTTCAATCATTTCCGATAGAGATAGTCGTTTTCCTTTTGGATTTTTGAGATCACTTCAGAAATCTTTAGGAACCAATTTGGATATGAGCACAGCCTATCATCCACAAACCAATGGGCAGCGCGAAAGAACTATTCAGACTTTGGAGGATATGCTGCGTGCTTGTGTGATTGACTTTGGAAATAGCTGGGATAAGCACTTACCTTTGGCCGAATTCTCGTACAATTACAGTTATCACGCGAGTATTAAAGCTGTACCTTTTGAAGCACTTTATGGGAGAAAATGTAGATCGCCCGTGAGCTGGTGTGAGCTGGAGAGACGACGGATATGATTGTGCAAATCAAGAATAGGTTGTTGTCTGAGCGAAGTCGACAGCAAAGTTATGCGGATGTGAGAAGAAAAACATTGGAGTTTAGTGTGGGAGATAAGGTATGCTAAAGGTATCACCATGGAAAGGTGTTGTACGATTTGGAAAACGTGGGAAGTTAAGTCCTCGTTATATCGGACCATTCAAGATTATATCTAGAGTAGGACCCGTGGCATACCAACTTGAACTACCGCAAGAACTGTGTGGGATTCATAACACTTTTCATGTGTCGAATCTGAAGAAGTGTTTATCCGATGAAGAACTCGTTATACCGTGGGACGAAGTTAAGGTTGATGAAAAGTTGCACTTTATGGATCGTGAGGTCAAGCAACTGAAACAAAGCCGAATTCTTATCGTCAAAGGTCGATGGAACTCTCGGAGAGGACCGGAGTATACTTGGGAACGAGAAGACCAAATGTGGAAGAATTACCCTCATCTCTTTGATTTCAACAAGCGATCGGACAAGAACGCAAGTTGATCTTTGAGGGCGAAGATCCTAATTTGGTGGGGATAATGTGACAATCCGTCAATTTCAGGTCGTTATTTTAATCTCGACTATTACGTATTACGTGTTTACTTTAATGAGAATTTTAAATTATCGACAAACCGAGAAGGTTATGACATGAAACTAGCATAAGAATGTCGATTAGATGAAAACCGGCAATGAATATGTTAGGTATCGATATTATATTCTTAATTTATCATAAAAATGATTTTATTGTATTTTATCTTGTAGGTCCTCGAAATCCTGGATTATCCTTGTGTTGTGATTATCTAAAGAGATAGAAAGATAGATGAAGAACTAGAGAGAGAAACTAGAGAGAGGTTGGAGAGAAACATGAAATATTAGATTGAATGTGTGAAAGTGAGAATGACCAACCCCTCCTAACATGCTAGGAGGGGGTTTATATAGCCCATCCTACATGTGGGCTATATGGACTATATTGGATCACGAGCCCAATATCATTGGAGTGACCGATCCTTTCTAAATACGTAAAAACGTATTTCCAACAATCTCCCCCTAAGGGAGGTCACTCCAAGTTACAATGTCCTAAATAGTCTATTGCTCGTGATCTATGCTAATAATGATGTGACCGAGACTTTCTTTGGAGAAACGTATTTCCAACAATCTCCCCCAAAGGGAGGTCACACCATTTTACTAAATCTTAAACCTAGCATACTATGCTTGAGTCTTCGATCTTGTTCTTGTGAATATGCTGGTGAGATCTTTGACTTTGGTCTTGAACATGTGTCCTTGCTTTGACCTTGTGCATTCATCACTTGTGATATTTGCCTCCTCGTGACTTCATGTTCCACATACTTATACCTTTGTAATTCTTGAAAGCTTCAGAGTTTGATACAGCGGAAGACTTAACTTTTAGGCTTTCTTGAATTAGATGAGGTATTAAGTGCATAAAGTATAAGCATGCGGGGACGACTTCTTCTTGGATTCCGCAACGCCACCGTCTTCAAATGCCGCAACATAAGTAGACACGAACGAAATGGCTTTGAACATTTCATTCTAAATCGGTAGCATTTTACCTCCGGTCGGTGAAGACCGTTTGACGATATTAGATATCGTACCCGTGACAGATAGTTTCAATTAAGTAACTTCCTGACAGGATTTCGCGGGTAAACCCGTTCTCTTTATTCGACCGTCCAAAGCTGACTGCGAACATAAAGAGTGAATCATTTGGATAAAAATATCCGCATGATTTGAAGCCGTCAATTCATGTTCCTGGAACAAGTGAAATTCAATTAAGAACCACACCATCGTTGCTTTCCAGTTGTCACGAGCTTGATTCGTATAGAATCTTGCAAGTTACCTACCAAGTGCTGTTTGAGGTTAACACTAGAAGGATTTCCACTCATCACCGTGAATACTAAGGTATCACTCTGAGTGTTCTGGCAAGATCACTAAGATATTGCGTAGAGGCCTGGAACGTGTTTAAATTCAGTTAAGAATTAAACAGTTGTTGCTTTCCAGTTATCACAAGTTTGATTCATAAAGAATCGCACAAGTCACCTACCATGAGCTTTTTGATATTCGCTCAAGAAGGATTTCCATCTACATTGTAAATACTTTCGTATTACTCGGATGTTCAGGCAAGATCATGAAGATTTTGCGTAGGACTCTTAAAACCTTTCTTACTTTTCACAGTGTGTGAAAAAACAAGGAAACATGAAAGTGTGTCCTAATGAGATATTTGATAATCTCAAATGGCTCTAGACTCGATCGTGCATTTTGGATTTTAGTGATCGGAGGCTGGAGAGGAGTGCCACCTTTTCAATATCAATTTATTCGGAGTGAATAAATCAATAGATAATGTGTTGTCTCCGTGTGATTAAAACAAATACCTTTTGAGAGATATCTGAGTTAGCTGGGATGGGTTGTGCATTGCATCACTGGGTCCATGATGTCTGTCTTCAATATCGAGAATCATTAAAATGATCTCAATAGCATATGTGTTGACCCGGTTTCTGCCTAAAGTTGTAAGGAGGGCTTCTTTCTTTACACCCTTTATCTTTACAATTCTTTTTCATTCTTCAACCCCTTCAATGCTTACCAATACGTCATAACTAGCACCTTGTTGTGATTGTTCCAGTGCTAACTTAAGTACTTGGTCGGCATTCAGCTACGTTCACAATCTTTCTCCATCTTTCCTAAGGACTACTATTTCTAGCTATGGAATGTCCTTGGGAAGATTCCTCCGGTTCTGGAAGAATCATAGGACTTAACCTATCCTACCATCCTTATGTCACCACAATCTTCATCGTCGTGAAATAAATGGGTTGTGGGTAAGTATATGTCATCATGAAAATCCATTTTGATATAGCAAATCCATTTTGCTCCCCCTTAACATATGCTACGATATTCGAAAACATTTCGCACATGTCGGGATGAGCCAGCACATTAAGTCAAACCATTTGTGATAATATCCCATATTAAATCACATTTTCTCCCCCATATTAAAAATATTAACCCAATCGATGTTTTTAATATCAATTGATTTAATAGCATTTTAAGAAAATTTGGGAAGAAAAATGCAAATCCGATTATCTTCATGAAGTACACAAGCTCCCCTTCAAATTAATGAGGGTGTTCTTGAAACGTAAATTAAATACCTTTTAAACACAAGTGTAAGGTATTTATCACGTGCAAAGATCATATATGATAATGTATTCACAAGATTAGCGATTTATGAGGTTGGACCTGAATGATGAAGAACATCATATGAAAGAGGCACATGGTTCTTGTTCACGAATGTTGGTCGCCTCATCACGTCTGAAGTTATCTCTTGACTCCATATGTACGATTGATATCGTTGTCTTGACACCAATATGTGAACTTGGCACCTTCGGCGTCAAAGATTCTGAATGCTGGACAATTGCTCCCCCTCAATTGTTGACCCGTGTTCTATTGAAAGAGCTGTAGTCACTGTTTGAGTAGTCGCATCGTCGAGTATGAAGATACCAATTGTAGATTGCTATGGTTGTAAAGATGATAGCTTCATAAAAACAAGATTTCTCTTGTTTTAACAAATAAATGCACTGACACGTACATATATTCGTGTTAGATTGTGTTATAACGTAAACACAATCCCTTACATGGTTATAAAGTAAACCATGCCCGAGAAAATTAATTCCCGTTGTTGAGTCAAAGCTTTCCGGTGAAATGCTTGACTAGGGTATAAAAAGCGGGTTACTATCTGAAATAATAGCAAACCATTTTGAGCATGTTTTAAAATATTTGAACTTCTGCTCGAACTTTATTTACAACCCCGTGTCATTATTGAATGACATTTCTAGTATCGTAAATATTATCGATTCCAGAAGACATGCTCTTTTTATCAAAACATTTTTTGAACACACAATTTTGAAAGATTTAGAAAAACCTTTTTGAGAAATTCTCGAAAAATTGTGTTCAATGTTTTGAAAACCAATTACTTGAGCTTAAGATGTTGAATATCTTACAAAACGAGCTCAAGTCCGAGAAGTTGTAAACTTCCCGTTGTTAAGGATAAGTTTATCATCGGCGATAAACTTTCCTTTTAATTGAAGAACGAGTCCTAAGTTGACATTTACTTAGAAGTCGTTTTCATGAGCTTGAAAAACTTTGACTGTTTTAACGTAAAGCTCATGACCGAGAAAGGTAAATTTCTCGTTATGAGGAAAAGTTCTCTTATTTAAAAGATTCACTTTCCTTTCTGAGCTTAAAACCTGGAATGTTTTAATACAAGCTCATGACCGAGAAAATTTAATTTCCCGTTACTAGGATAAGCTATCTTTAAAGATAAGCTTTCCTAAAATTGAAGTCCGAGTTACAGTCTGATATTTAACTGTAAGTCATTGTGCATGAGCTTAAAAACTTGGAATGTTTTTTTTTTTTTTTTTTTTTGCATAAGCTCATGCCCGAGAAAATTTAATTTCTCGTTGTTAGGATAAGTTTACCATCGGCGATAAACTTTCCTTTCTTTGAAGAGCGAGTTATAGTCTGTGATGCGACTATAAGTCCTGATGCACTGTAAGCTTAACTGGAAATCCCCTGATATACTTGTTTCTTAGATATCAGCTTCTTTAGCAACCAAACTCCGAGAGTGTCCTTAATTGAGTGGTATACAATGATTGGACCACTTCTTTCTTTTGGGACATTCTTTTTGGTACCTGCATTCTCATTAGGAGTTTGCATGCTTTGATATGGTTTAGCGATATCTATCTTAGAAGCAAGTGGGGGTTCACAATTTTCTTTTCTTGTGCTAGAGGTGACCTGAGGAGATGATTCACTTGTCTTAGCTGGCAAACGTTTCCTTTTATAGAAAACCTTAAGTTCAGGCTTAAGTGATGTATCCTCCTTTTCAATTTCCTCCCTAGTAGTCTTAGTAGAATCAGAGACTATCCTAGTTAAAGGGCACTCGTTTCCTACAAGAGTGAAAGTTCTACCAGTGGGGCGCCACATTTTACCAATAGGTTTGATTTTAGCTATCCACTGGGTTTTAAGTCTAGCACGGGAGTTCACCTCATTAAGTAATTTCTTGACACAAGAATCATGATTGGCTTGAAAGACACATTTCCTACATGTTTTACAAGTAGCATATTTAATGTCCGAGTAAGATCTAGAATTCCTAAATGATTGATTGATGCTCCTAGGATATGATATGCTATGGTTAGCAGTGTTAGGTAATCTAGAAGGCATCTGACTAGGTTTAAAATTCCTATTTCTTACTTGTGTCTTCTGAATAGCTTCCCTTAGACCAAATTTATGGCGAACATCATTTGAACTAGTTCGAGACGTGTTCTTTAGACTATGTCTAGGGAGGCTAGATGCAATCATGTGATTAGGTCTTGCAAAAGCTGTTTTAGTCACAATGGGCCTAGATAGTGGAGTGACCGGTCTAGAAAGATGAACCATATCAACTTGGGAGGCAAACCGCGGTCTCGAGGATTTTGGTCGCTCAGATCTAAATGCAGTCGGTTGTCTAACAGACTGAATTTGAGGCGGTTTCCCCAAGATTGATGGTTTTTCAAGCTTAGTATACACACTAGTTCCATTAGTTTTCCTTAATTCATTTTTCAACGCAGCTATAGCAAAAACCTTTTCCTGAACCTGGGCCTTTAAATTCTCATTATCTTTAAGCAATTTATCTTGGGATGCCAACTTAGATTCTAGCAAAGTAATTTGTTTCACAAAATTATCTTTTTCAGCTTTAGAATCTTGAATTTTTTGATTTAATTTTCTTTCAAGAACAACGTTTGAATTTTCAAGTTTTTCAAAATACTTTTCAAATTTATCCGTTTTCTTCGAAAATTCAATTTTGGCATCCTCAAGAGCTTTAGATTGCTGAGCTAAAATCGTTTCAAGCTCTTTAATCTTGGAATCAGAATCGGTTATAGAAGCAGTCATAAAGCATTTATCATGATGAACTATGGCATTCTGAACAATTTCTCCCCCATTTTGACTCACATCGGATGAATCTGAAGTGGTAAAACTTTCACCCTTTTCCATCCCATGTTTGTCATAATTAGGTTCGGAATGCTCAACATGCGGCAGTTCATCGGCATCGACATCATATACCACATTCCTTTGTACCGTATTTGTAGACTCTTTGTCAGATACGGGTATGGTGTCATCAATCCCTGACATGCTGCTTGTATCATGTTGTCCTCCTGATTCAATGCTCTTGCCATCGTTAGGCTCCAAGTTGTCAACCGTATGACAATTCTCCTCTTGCATCTGCATCACAGATTCTTGCACTCCATTATCATACACTTGCTGAAGTCTGGATCTTTCATAAATCAAAGACGAAACCGATGTCATAAATTTCAATAGTTTATCACGGAAATCTTTAACCTCGTTCTGTGTGTATTGAAAAAATGACCGGCATATCTCTAAATCGTCAGACTTGATGATATTGAATTGGAGGAAAGGCGTGAGTTGTGTCACTAGAGCTTGATATGCAGATGCTGATGCAGAGTGATTAAAGTCTTCTTTGTGAAGTTGCTCAGCTAGTTGGTTCAAGTTGAGGAACATTGAATCGATGAATATATAACGATCTTGACCGAAGAGTGTCAGAAATTCGCTTCCTCCTTGAAACCATGAAATGGTCACTAGATGAGACTGGAGTAGTCGAAAGAACGTGATACCACTTTCTCTAGCTGTGTTTTGCATGAGAAGCAAGTCTCCCTCTCGAGATGTCGATTTCAACGAATCCATTAAAAATCGATGATAAATGAAAGTAAGGATTACTTGTCGATCGATCAATGAAAGAAAGTAATTGTGTTTGTTGTTGTGAGTAGAAGTCGAGAAATAATGTTAAAATCCCCTAATAATTGTTCTCGATAAACCAAAAATTCCAAGACAAAATTAAACACGTTTTTGAAAAATCTTGAAATACTTGTCACTGTATCGGAATCCTCAAATTTAATCCGTCGGAATACCCATCGGAATGTCAGATCGGAATGTCAGATCGAAATGTCCAGATCGTAATGTCAGATCGGAATGATTTCAGATCGCAATACTCAGATAGCAATGTAACCTTGTCGGAATGATTCAGATCGCAATGTCCTATCGGAAAGTTCAGATCGCAAAGTCCTATCGGAAAGATTCAGATCGGAATATAGCTGACAAAATTTGGGCAGAGTAACGACTTAACCACTTCCTTATAACCGTCGGAATCCCAGATCGCAATGAACGATCGGAATGTCCAGATCGGAATAAGTATTGAAATCCTCAGTATCGCAATGTAGAACCAACCCCTTTCCGATGGTGACGGTTATTGCGATGGAAGCCCACTTTTCACTTGTACTTTCCGATGGAGATTTCTGCTTGAATTTCGGAAAGATGAACACAATACCTTTTTGCACTTTTGATCCAAGAAAGTTTGTGTTTTTAACCAAAACCAAGATACCAAAATCACTACAACAAATAACTAGATAACGTATATCAAGATTAAAGCATAAAAACACAAAAAATAATTTTGGACGTGGGTATGGATGATCAAAACACAAAATCAAGAACACAAGAACAAAACCAATCAAACCAAGGCTCTGATACCATTTGTAGGTCCTCGAAATCCTGGATTATCCTTGTGTTGTGATTATCTAAAGAGATAGAAAGATAGATGAAGAACTAGAGAGAGAAACTAGAGAGAGGTTGGAGAGAAACATGAAATATTAGATTGAATGTGTGAAAGTGAGAATGAACAACCCCTCCTAACATGCTAGGAGGGGGTTTATATAGCCCACCCTACATGTGGGCTATATGGACTATATTGGATCACGAGCCCAATATCATTGGAGTGACCGATCCTTTCTAAATACGTAAAAACGTATTTCCAACATATCTTTATTTCTCGTGTTTTATGTTTTAACGAATGACGAGAACTATTAGTGATCGCGATACCGACGGATGCTCAAATATTTATGTTTTATTATCGATTGTCTCGATATTTTATATTTTCGATGTTTTCGATTTAATTACGTTTTAAGTCGTGTCGAAGCTTTATTATTATTTTTATGAAGCGTTTTAACTTTTAAAAAGTATTTTTACGAAACCCGAGCCCCGTAAATATTTTCAAAATATACAATTTACATTTTCTACCTTATAAACTATTTAATTACTTTTTGGTCCAAAACTATGCAACTTTGGCAAATTTAGTCCCTCCACTACCTAGTATAAAAAGAAAATTTTCCACACATCTTTCCACTAAGTCATTTAAAAAAAAAATTCACAAATCTCTCTCTCTTTCCCTTTGTTGGCCGTCCACCCTCAAACCAAAAACCCTTCAAAAATTTTTGATCCATCTTGATTCTTCCAATTCTAATCAAAGACCCATTCTAGAAATTCAATAAGCTTCATATTGGTATAAAAATTTCCCACATGCATACACATTAATTTTTTTTCAATTTTTGGTGAAGAACATGTGTTTGATCCATTTCTTTGGTTAAATATGTTGTTATTATTATTATATTTGAAGTGGGTTGTTGTTGCATGCAAGGTTTTTATTTATTTGATTTTTGTTAGATTGAATTTGAGGTTGTTAGGAGTTAGTTAAATATGTTATGGTAATATTAGGATGATAATATGAATATGTAAATTGTTGAAATGGGTCAAAATGGTGTTTTGGTATGATTTTTAGATGACCATTTTAGACCAGTAGGTAAAAGGCTATTTTTGAATTACTTACTGTAATAAACTTGTTAAACTAATACGATAGGGTCGTAGAGAATTTCGTTAGCTTCGATTTGATATAAGATAGGGCTTCAAGCTCCAAACGAGCGCGAAGTTACAACAATTTTAGTATTCGTGTACCGGGAGACGGGTATCGGCACAATCCGAAAATTGTTGTCGATATTTGGATCGAATCTCGGGGACTATAAAATGAGTTTTAAAAATGTTCAAGGACTGTTGTAAGTTGCTAAACCTCAGGTCATGAGTCTATTTTCAAACCCGAGTTTCGGTTTTATAAATGGAGTTGTTTAGATAAGTCAAAATGGTTTTACGAGTTGAAGGCGCAAAACTGACCGGTTTTTTATAACACGAAGGTGTGTCGGGCAGAAGGTCTTAGAGGTAACATTTTTGAATGAAATTTAAACTGAGTCTTATTCATATTATTTGTGAGTTTGTGACCAAGTTTCGTCGAAAACGGAATAGTTTAAGTAAGGCAAATGAGCTCGTACTTTTGGTAAGTACCGACAGATTTTTATTTGATCATATAGTCTAATAAAGTAACATGTAAAGGAATATAAAAGTACACTTGTACTACTATTATTTTTGGGATTGTCATGGTTTTGTATTTTTGAGTTTGGTATTGTTTATGTATTATTTATAATTTAGTCATTTATTAACGAACGTGCCTTATTTGGTAGGTTGCGGTCTTCATATTTAACAGGCATCACGTATCGTCGGCGATCGTCGCATTACTACTATTGTACCAAGGTGAGTCTATAGCCTCGCATTTATACTATCTTGTAAAGATTTTTAAAACCCGCGAGGGGATAACATGCTTGTTTTAAAATAGAACACAAAGGACCCGATTGTATGCTAGATGAAGTTATTTACATATGTTTGCTTCTAGCCTTAAAAGACCCATTGAATCATGAATTATTAATCGAATGAACGCTAATACTATGGATAGATCTATCGGGGTGACGCCCAGTCCGGTCGCGACTAGCTATCGCGTAGTGTTGTGATGCACTAGTAATGAAACATCGGGTGCAATTGTATAATAGAAATATACGCACTTGGCTAGGTGTGTTGGGCTGAAATAATATATGTTAACGTTCAATGTCATGAGACTTATGTAATAACACCGATGATTATGTTTGATCCACATGATTGTCAACCATTGAAGGTTTATTCAGAATACTTGAGTTCGTTTATTTAATTTAAACTCTATAGATTCACTCAGCATTTTTGTTGACTTTATAGCATGTTTTATCTCAGGTCCATGAAGAAAGCTCTCAAAGGAAGGCGGTTTCGTGTAGCTTGCTTGTGAAATGTTTTGGCTCGCTTTTCCTAAACTATTTCCATTCAAATAAACTTTTGTTGTGTATTATGTTGTGTAAACTTAAAAAAAATTTGGGACCGTGTGTGAACTATTTTACCTTTAAATAATGAATGGATGTATGTTTTATTAAAACGACACATTTTGAGGCGTTTTCTATGATATTGAGATGGTACCATACTAGTAACACCCAATGAACCTTCCACTGCTATGTCATGAAATTGGGGGTGTTACAATTGGTTACCCAAAACCATGTCTTGTTCATCATCAATCTCATCTTTTCATCACTTTGGTGGTATAGAGATTGTTCTTCCTATCCTTTTGTTATTTTGAATATATAATCTTGTATTTTCTTTATTTATATATATATATATATATGATGATGATGAACGATGATAAAAATATTGTGTGGGGATCATGTGTTGATAAACTTGGATAAAAAGATTGAAAACTACATGTAAAAAGGTTAAAATCTTGCTTAAAATAGTTGGTTGTATAAAAACAGTAAAGAACTTTATGTTAAACTGATAAAATGGTATAGTGGAATCAATATACAGTAAGTATTAGGACTTGTACACATGTGAGAGTTGGCCATGGAATGGAATCATTATAATGAGTGAGATATGATCAAAACAAAATTGATGTACCAATCTGAATAGTCTGTTTTGTGAGGACTGTTAGGGACACTTAGACTTGGATTGAGCAGTAGCTAAAACAAAGTTAATTGTAGCACATATCATGTAGTTTATGGTTTCCAAAAATGAGCTTCTATCTCCTTGTACAACTCAAGATATGATAAAAATGGTGAAAGTGAAACTAAAAATCAGATTTGTGAAATTAAAGTATAATAGTATTATAATAGCACTCAAATAAATATAGTATAAAATGTAAAATTAAAACCCACTAACTTATATATTACATTTATATAAGTATGTAAAATAATAAATAAATGGGATATTTTATAAAAATGGTAATTTGATAAATTTTATAAGTTATAAAACTATAAACATGATTTTTACGTCTTTTCGGCTAATACCGTAAAATTAACGTTTTCGTCAATTGAAACTTAGACGGTCGGACCCGTCTAATGTAAACTTTTTACAACTCAGATACTGATATATAAGTACATATTACAAGTAAAAACCGATAAAAACCCGAGCTTTATAACATACAGACATTAACGGGCCAAATTAGCCTTATTGGACTAATAATCCAACTAATTTGGCTAAACACTTATGAACTTACTTATTGGGCTTAACCCACTTGGGCCTAACAGGTAAGTATAAGACTGATATTAAAAGTGTAAAATGGACTAATATAAGGTAATGGACTTATAATGGGCTTATTGGGCCTAAACATGTAAACAAGATAAACTAGTGAAACTAGTATAAAAAGTTACCAACACATATCACTATAATGAATGAGTAAAGATGTACAATCCCACTTGATCATCATCATATTTATAAAATCATCATCTATATACATAGTTATGATTTTTATAAAGTCATTGGATAAAAGTCTAAGACGAGTATTATTTGTCTAGGTTTCCATGATTGAAGCACGTACCGTACATCCAAATCGCCGATAACCGCCTTCCCACATCAACGTGAGTTCATAGCCTTGCACTATTTTAAATGTTTTTATGAAATGTTTTATAAACCCGCGAGGGAGATAACATGCTAGTTTTGATAAAATAGGACACCATTTGTCCCGATTGTTTGTTTATTGATTTGGACCCAAATGATTGTATGACCCGATGAATGATTATATGACCCGATGTATGAAATAAAATGGATTATTAAAGTTAGGTTATGTCACTAAACGTCCCATTAGCATGAATTGTGAACTACCGGGATTTGGTATACGATTGTGCATATAATAGTACTATTAGGGGACGATCACCCCAGATCGCGCCTTGACGGTTGATCCCCGTCGTGCCACGTTGATTGGTAAGCGAATTTATGTATGAGAAGATTTCCATAGCGTGATTTTTGTGACGACACGCTAACTTAGATGGGCAAATTGAGTTTCGGGTTAGCTACCCGTTGTTTGTTGTAGTAAGGTAACAATGTCATGCGGCTTATAATAATCCAAATAACGAAATAATGCTATACGCACTGAATTACGATATATTGCCTGACTAGCAATACGGGGTCTTATTATTGATATTATGTTCGTGTTTTGATTTTACATAACCATATTCATTTAACGGTTTTTATTTAACTTTATACAACGTTATAAAACGTATTGTATGATGTTTTTATGATATTGGTTCGTATAATGGTTTTGAAGGCAAAAGCCTATATTATGATTTTGATAAAGATTTGTTTAAAATGTTTTTGGCTTATTTTATGGCCTACAACAAAGGATTGTACAAAATGATTTTCGGTAATAATTTTATACCGATGATATATTAATGGATTTCATTAAACTCTATGAATTCACTCGGTGTTTTCGCTGACCTTTTCTTTTAACATGTTTTATCTCAGGTACTTGAAGGTAATTCTCGGGAAGACAACAAGAATTCATGGCTCGCACTTAAATTACAAATTTCCATTCAAATGTTTTGTAAAATTGTATGAAATACTATGACTTGGGACCTATGTAAATTTGATATTCTTGAATGGGAAATGCTTTATTATTAAACGACATGATTTTTATGCGTTGTCTATGATTTGAGTAATGTGCTATCACGTAACACCAACGACTCTTTCGCTGAACTAAAGTATGAATATTTGGGGGTGTTACAGTTTGGTATCAGAGCTCTCGTTATAAAGAACGGAAGATTTTTAAAACCAAGGTTTTGAATAAAACATTTCAAAATCTTTTAACTATAAACATTTTTCTCAAAATGTCTAAAAATCTTTTGACTATAACGGTGCCGAAGAATTCCCGAGTTACCGACAAGGCTAGACTGAGAAGTGTTATTTTAATATATATATATATATATATATATATATATATATATATATATATATATATATATATATATATATATATATATATATATATATATATATATATAGAGTGGGGTTATTCTAAAATAAAACTTATAATAAAATAAATGAGGTGAAATCTCAACCCTTGGATCAAAATCATCTAATTTGATAAAAAAAATGGTGTCTTTTTTGTGAATTCTCAAACTTTAAGGGTAATTGTTGAAAATAATGAAAATTAAAACAGGCCCCGATAAAAAAACACACACTTCACAAACTAAAAAACCGATCAAAACACACAGTACATCAAATCCTCTCGAATCCACCAAATCAACCAAATCAAACCTACTGAATCCTCTCGAATCAAACCTACTGAATCATCTCGCATCGAGATGGTTCGCACATTTATAGGACTATCACCGCCGCCTTCTCCTACTGGTTCGCACATTATATCTTGTTTTTTAATACATACATGTTCTTAGATCTGTAAACAAATATAGAAAATGTGAAAGTTGTATACGAAGTGTTTGATAAAATGTCTAAACTAGACTTTATAACTGTGATACACTTAATTAACAATGTGATGCAGTAAGATATACAGTAATGGAGTAGATCATAACTGCAATTCGGTAGAATAATACATGTGACGCAGTAGGATATAAAGTAATGTAGTAGAACGTAACAGTAATGTAGTAAAAGCTATTTGTAGTGTTTTTATAGTTTTTACTTAATCACAACTTTATTTCTACTACATTATATTTATACTCCGGTGCATATGCTTGAGTAGGATAAAGTTGATTTTGAGGTTTTGTCAAAATTAAGTATTTGTATGTAATATAGAAGTTATTTGGTAAAATTATAACTGTGATGGAGTAGGATTAACACTATGATTGATTAGAATTAATATGATGATGGAGTAAAACTAATACTATGCATGTGATTTGATAAAAGTTTAATAATAATAAGCAAATATTATTCTACTGCATTACCGTTAAATTTTAATGCAATATAATGCAGTAGGTCACTTGCATTGTTCTTTTTACTACAATACTGTTTAATTTTAATGCACTGTAATGTAGTACAATACTTGCATTTTTCTTTCTACTGCATTAAAGATTAAATTTTAATGCACTGTAATGCAGTAGGTTACTTGCATTGTTCTTTCTACTGCATTACAGCTTAATTTTAATACATTGTAAATGCAGTAGGTTACTTCCATTGTTCATATGCATGATTTATTGCATTAAAACTTTATTTCTACTACATTAAGGTTTAAATTTTAATGCATCGTAATGCAGTATGTTACATGGGTTGTTCATATGCATGATTTACTACATTGCAGCTTTATTTCTACTACATTACAGTTTAATTTTAATGCATTGTAATGAATAGGTTACGTACATTATTCATATGCATGATTTACTGTATTAAAACTTTATTTCTACAACATTAAGGTTTAAATTCTAATGCATTTTATGCAGTAGGTTACTCGTGTTGTTTATATGCATGATTTACTACATTGCAACTTTATTTCTACTACATTATAGTTTAATTTTAATGCATTGTAATGAAGTAGGTTACGTAAATTCTTCATATGCATGATTTAATGCATTAAAACTTTATTTCTACTACATTAAGGTTTAAGTTCTAATGCATTTAATGTAGTAGGTTACTCGTGTTGTTCATATGCATGATTTACTACATTGCAGCTTTATTTCTACTACATTACAGTTTAATTTTAATGCATTGTAATGAAGTAGGTTACGTACATTCTTCATATGCATGATTTACTGCATTAAAAATTTATTTCTACTATATTAAGGTTTAAGTTCTAATGTATTTAATGCAGTAGGTTACTCGTGTTGTTCATATGCATGATTTACTACATTGCATCTTTATTTCTACTACATTAAAGTTTAATTTTAATGCATTGTAATGAAGTAGGTTACGTACATTCTTCATATGCATGATTTACTGTATTAAAACTTTACTTCTACTACATTAAGGTTTAAATTCTAATGCATTTAATGCAGTGGGTTACTCGTGTTGTTCATATGCATGATTTACTACATTGCAGCTTTATTTCTACTACATTACAATTTAATTTTAATGTATTGTAATGAAGTAGGTTACGTACATTCTTCATATGCATGATTTAATGAATTAAAACTTTATTTCTACTACATTAAGGTTTAAATTCTAATGCATTTAATGTAGTAGGTTATTCGTGTTGTTCATATGCATGATTTACTACATTGCAGCTTTATTTCTACTACATTACAGTTTAATTTTAATGCATTGTAATGAAGTAGGTTACGTACATTCTTCATATGCATGATTTATTACATTAAAAATTTATTTCTACTATATTAAGGTTTAAGTTCTAATGTATTTAATGCAGTAGGTTACTCGTGTTGTTCATATGCATGATTTACTACATTGCATCTTTATTTCTACTACATTATAGTTTAATTTTAATGCATTTATTTCTTGAACTATTCTACAGGTAAAAAGGCACAGAAAAAAACCCAGGGGACAAAGGAAGATGCATTTAACAAGCTACCAACAGTATATAGCTTCCTACAATACCAAATGATATACTCTAATTGAAAGATGAAATGGTACAAGGATGCATTGGGCACACAACAGGATTCTTGGAAGATACTTGTGCATCATTTAAAATAATGTTTAAATTTTATTAGATGTAATACTTTGAATTTCTAATAGGATGTAGTGTATATTTTAATGATGACATTGTTCGTTTATAATCATATTTTATATTCTACTACATTATTATCGTTTATTTTACTGCATTACCATATTTCATTCTACTACATTATAGTTATATTTTAAGACATTACAGTTACATTTTACCGAACTGTATTCTTATAATTTACATATAACTGAGATGTAGTATAATATAAATTGAATGAGTAAAAATAAACACTAATGTAGTAGGATATAATCCTATAATGCAGTAAAATAAAATTTGCTGCTGTTATTTTATATTCTACTACATTACATTTACTTGTTACTATTATTTTATTATAGAAAAGGAATGATACACTAACAAAATAACTGTTGTAGGATATAAAATAACTAAAATGCATTAGAACATAACTATAATGAGTCAAAATCCTGAAATGCAATATATTTAACGTTGTGATGCACTAAAACACATTCAAATAGAAAACTACAACGTACTCATGTTTACATTGAAGCTGTAACATAAAATCATAATTTTATTTGTAAAAAATGACAAAAAAATTGAAAAACAATTTATTTTCGATGTATAGATTCTCTTAAACTAGCCTTCTTCGACATATCTTGTGTCTTTGTTTTCTTCGATACAAACAATAATTTATACAACTCGTAGAACTGGAATTGTGGCCTCATTTATCTCCATATGCCGAACAACCCCTTCTCTTGGTTAGTCCTTCAACAGTTACTTCAGTTCTTCGCTTTATCATTTCGTACCCTAGATTATTGATTTTAACCTTCATCTGAAACTTATAAAAGATATAATTCAATAGAAGATAAACTATAATTCAGTAGAAGATAAACTACAATTCGGTAGAACATAAACTATAATTCAGTAGAACATAAACTATTATTCAGTAGAAGATAAATTGAAAATCGGTAGAACATAAACTATAATTCCGTAGAACATATATATAATTCAGTAGAAGATAAACTAAAATTCAGTAGACGGTAAACTATAGCTCGGTAGAACATAAACTATAATTCAGTAGAACATAAACTATAATTCAGTCGAAGATAAACTATAATTCGGTAAAACATAAACTACAATTCAGTAGAAATAAAGTTTCAATGCATTAAATCATGCATATGAAGAATGTACGTAACCTACTTCATTACAATGCATTAAAATTAAACTGTAATGTAGTAGAAATAAAGCTATAGTGTAGTAAATTATGCATATGAACAACACGAGTAACCTACTGCATTAAATGCATTAGAACTTAAAACTTTATTTACCTTAATGTAGTAGAAATAAAGTTTTAATGCATTAAATCATGCATATGAAGAATGTACGTAACCTACTTCATTACAATGCATTTAAATTAAACTGTAATGTAGTAGAAATTAAGCTGCAATGTAGTAAATCATGCATATGAACAACACGAGTAGCCTACTGCATAAAATGCATTAGAATTTAAACCTTAATGTAGTAGAAATAAATTTTTAATACAGTAAATCATGCATATGAAGAATGTACGTAACCTACTTCATTACAATGCCTTAAAATTAAACTGTAATATAGTAGAAATAAAGCTGCAATGTAGTAAATCATGCATATGAACAATACGAGTAACCTACTACATTAAATGCATTAGAACTTAAACCTTAATGTAGTAGAAATAAAGTTTCAATGCATTAAATCATGCATATGAAGAATGTACGTAACCTACTTCATTAGAATGCATTAAAATTAAACTGTAATGTAGTAGAAATAAAGCTGCAATGTAGTAAATCATGCATATGAACAACACGAGTAACCTACTGCATTAAATGCATTAGAACTTAAACCTTAATGTAGTAGAAATAAAGTTTCAATGCATTAAATCATGCATATGAAGAATGTACGTAACCTACTTCATTACAATGCATTAAAATTAAACTGTAATGTAGTAGAAATAAAGATGCAATGTAGTAAATCATGAACAACACGAGTAACCTACTGCATTAAATGCATTAGAACTTAAACATTAATGTAGTAGAAATAAAGTTTTAATGCATTAAATCATGCATATGAAGAATGTACGTAACCTACTTCATTACAATGTATTAAAATTAAACTGTAATGTAGTAGAAATAAAGCTGCAATGTAGTAAAACATGAACAACACGAGTACTGCATTAAATGCATTAGAACTTAAACCTCAATGTAGTGGAAATAAAGTTTTAATGCATTAAATCATGCATATGAAGAATGTACGTAACCTACTTCATTACAATGCATTTAAATTAAACTATAATGTAGTAGAAATAAAGCTGCAATGTAGTAAATCATGCATATGAACAACACTAGTAACCTACTGCATTAAATGCATTAGAATTTAAACCTTAATCTAGTAGAAATAAAGTTTTAATGCATTAAATCATGCATATGAAGAATGTACGTAACCTACTACATTACAATGCATTAAAATTAAACTATAATGTAGTAGAAATAAAGCTGCAATGTAGTAAATCATGCATATGAACAATAGTAAATATCCTACCACGTCACAGTGCAATTTCTACTACATTACTTTATATCCTACTGCGTCACATGTATGTTTCTACCACATTACTGTTACGATCTACTCCATTACTGTATATCTTATTGCATCATGGTTCAACTTCTACCAAATCACATGCAGTAGAATACTATAAAAACACTACAAATATAATGTAGTAGAAATAAAGTTGTGATTCAGTAAAAACTATAAAAACAACACAAATAGCTTTTACTGCATTACTGTTACGTTCTACTACATTACTTTATATCCTACTGCGTCACATGTATGTTTCTACTGCATTGCAGTTACGGTCTACTCCATTACTGTATATCTTACTGCATCACATTGTGAATTAAGTGCTTCACAGTTATAAAGTCTAGTTTAGACATTTTATCAAACACTTCGTATGCAACTTTCACATGTTCTATATTTTGTTACAGATCTAAGAACATGTATGTATTAAAAAACAAGATATAACATGAATCAAACTTTTAAAGTTTTATGTCAAATCTAACCACATACCAACTGGGGAACGCTTGTCAACAATTGCGCTGGTGGTGCGATGGTGAAAGTACGGTCGTCAGAAGGTGGTCAGATTGTGTTGTGATGGTGATGTGCGGTGTAGAGGATGGTGTGATGGAGAGTTGAGAGAGAAAGTAGATATACATAAAGTAAAAGGTGAATAGTGGTGGCGAAGGTGGGGAAGACGATGGACCAAGCGAGGAAGGTGGTGGTTCACGATGGAGAAGATGGCGGAGAAGATGGTGGTTGGTTAAGGTAGATATGAAACAGTCGATCAAAAGAAAGGAATGATGTGTGTGTGAAAAAAAACCAAATTATATAAGTTTAAGAATTTTTTTGAAAAGGGCCCCTGAAGTTTCTAAAATTACAAATGTACACCATTTTTTTTGAAAAAGAGAGGGACACATGGCAGCCTGTGGTACCACCTCATTTATTTTATGTATATATATATATATATATATATATATATATATATATATATATATATATATATATATATATATATATATATATATATATATATATAGGGTGGGGATACAATAGAAAGCCCCTTAAAATAAAAAGCCTAGGAAGGAATCTCAGCCATTGGATTTGATTTTAATAATAAATAAAGCGAAATGGCATTTTTTTAATTTCCTGCAAAGTTTGAGGGCAAATCGGTCATTTACATCCCACTAACTACTTCCTTATTTTAGGGTTAATAATAACCGCCGCTACCTCGTTCTTTTTTACGTTTGTCTTCATTTCCATCTCAAAAAACACACACAACCAAAAAACGCAGCAAACCCTAATCTATTAAGTCATTTCAATCGAGCATTTAATCGATCAAATCATCAATTCATCAAATCATCATATCATCAAATCATCAAATCTATTAGTTATGTAAAAATCACGAGCTAGGTAAATGTCACTTACATCATTTTGTTAAATTCATTCTGCTATAATCGCGTACTCGGTTTGTTGATGCATCGATTTTTATGTTTTGTGATCTAAGTATGTTATATTTAGAGTTTGATTTATTTTCACATCATGTTTTCTTCAAGATCTGGAACAAAATGTAGATTAAATAGCTAAAAAATAGTTTTTAAGAAAGTTGCATATAAGGTGTTTGACAAAATGTCTCAACCAGACTATATAACTGTGATTCGTCAAATTTACAATATGATGCAGTTGTTTTGAATGTTGATGTAGTTGTATTTCATGTTATTATGAAGTAACATTTTATTTTTGTGAAGCAGTAGGTTATGTATGTTGGTATGTTTGGTTATTTGTGTGATGTAGTAGGTTATGTATGTTGGTATGTTTGGTTATTTGTGTGATGCAATTGATTTTGAACTATGACGATGTAGGAGTTTAGTTTTCATGTATAAAGATATATTAGCTCAAGCATAGGTTATGTTATGTGTATAAATATGTTTATTTGTTTGGTTGTTTGTGTGATGCACTTGAACATGAACTGTGATGGAGTAGGTTTTGAGTTTCCGCGTATAAGGATCAATTAGGTTAAAGCTAAGTTGCACTATGTACGAGAATGTGTTTATATGTTTGGTTATCTGTTTGATGCACTTAAATTGAACTATGATGCAGTAGGTGTTGATTTGTCGCGTATAAGTATAAATTAGATTAAACGTAGGTTTTGTTATGTACGTAAATGTGTTCATAGGCTTCATTTTTGGTATGATGCACTTGAATTTATACTATGATGCAATATATGTTAAGTTTTTGTGTATGAGCATAAGCTAGGATATGTATAGGTTGTGTTATGTGCTTAAAAGCGTTTTTATGCATGGTTGGTTATGTTTAATGCAATTGTAATTGAATTATAATGCAACAGATGCTACATTAGGTTAGACAAAAATGTGTTTTATTTGTCGAAAAGTGTATATTTGTATGTTTGTATGCATGATGCAGCTGGTGTAATAAATTTGTTAAAAATTTGATTTTATATAAGATTTAATATAAGATTGATTTTATAATTTATTTTATTTAATAATACATTATTTTTTTGTATGTTTTAAGAAACTGCTTGTGGTGGATACACGACGATAATTGGACAAGTGCATGCTTGTGGTGGATCCGCGGTGGTTGGTGGTGGTTAGAAATGGTTAGGACGAATTTGAAGGATTTTTCTCCCTCAGGTAAATACTAATGAAAACCCTAATTATTTTTATTTTTTATTTTATGTTTATTAATTACTTAAACAAATTTTAATTTAATTGATTTAGTAAAAAGGAAAAGTGGTAGACTGTGGTTGAAAAAAAAGTATTTTATGGAAATCATAAAGAAAAATCGCCAGAAAACTCGATAACTATATCATCTAGTAAGTGATTTTGTTTAAATTGATCTATGTTATGAAGTATTTGTATGATATATGTTGGCTAAATTATGTTAAGTGTACTAGTTATGCAGTATTTTGCAATTAGTTTTTATATGGTCTTGCTGCAGTCTTGTTGCAGTCTTGATGCAGGCTTATGCGGGCTTGATGCGGGCTTGCTGCGTGCTTGCTGCGTGCTTGCAGCGGGCTTGCTGTGGGCTTGATGTGGGCTTGATGTAGGCTTGCAGCGGGCTTACGATTTTTTAAGATTGTATAACTTTATTCAGATTGTATAACTTTAATGTAGTGTTTGCATTGAATTAATGTGGTTTACGATTACCTAACGGGTCAGAGAATAAGATACAAAGGCGGCAGATTAGTTTAGTTATATGAAATTGTGTGTTTGTATGAACGCATTTGTAAAATTTTAATGCAGTGTTTGTATCAAATTAATGCAGTTTGTGTGAGCTATCGGGCTTGAAAAGAGAATAAGATATGTCAGATTTGTTTAGTTGTATGAAATTGTGTGTTTGTGTGCGCGCAATTGTAAAACCTTAATGCAGTTGTTGTATTTAATTAATGCAGAATAGTGTTGCCTATCGGGTCTGAGAATATAAAAAGATACGGACAGATTTGTTTAGTTGTATGAAGTTGTGTGTTTGTGTGCGAGCATTTGTAGAACTTTAATGTAGTGTTTGTATCGAATTAATGTAGTTTAGGGTATAGTGCCTGAGACTATGATAAAATATGGGCAGATGTGTTCAGTTGTAGAAAAGTATATGTGTGTGGGTTTATATGCTATTAATTCAGCTGACGTAATGAAGCGATGCATCAACTAATATTGGGAATACTGTGTAGAGTATTAGTCTAGGTTAGGTTATGTGCATAGTGTCTTAGTTGTTTGTGTGTTTGTGTCTTATTTATGCATTTGATACATTAAACTGATTCGATAGGAACTTTCCTGTTTAGTATGAGTCTAGGTTAGGTTACGTGCATAATGTCTTATTTTTTTGTTTGTTTGTGTCTTATTCATGCGGTTGATGCAGTTATTGTGGTTTATATGTATTCTAAAAACATTGATGCAGTTATTGTGGTTTATATGTGTTTGCTATGACATATATGTGTTTTATAGCAACGTTAGTGAAATCGGTATTATCAACTTTAATGTGATTTTCTATGAGGTTTTGTGAATGAAATTGGTTGCTATCAGGATCTGCATATGAGGTTTTAGGAATGAAGTTTTGTGAATGAAATTGGTTATTATGAGTCGTGAAATGATTTGATATGACCTGGTTCAGTATTTGTTGTTATCATGTTCTGTGAATGAGGTTTTGTAAATGAATCAATGAAATTGTAGGTTCTGTGAACGTATGCATTTAATCAGAATATATTTTGTGAATTATGAGGTTAGGTAAGTTTGTGTGAACATATTGATGTTTGTTTTTATTTATCTGAAAATATCATATTTATGCAGCTAATATTAGACACTGATACACTTTTTATATTTTTGATTTAGAAATCTGGTAGTTTAAATGTTTTATATGTTGTATTTAATATTAGACACTGATGCGGTTTTAATATGATGTTTTAGGATTAGTTTTTATATGAACTGTTAAGTCTTAGGATTAGTTTGGTATTGATTTGGTTTATCATTTTTTGAAAAATTTGCAAACTGTCCATATAAGGATGTGTTTGGGATTACTTGTTGTATTCAGTTGGTGACAATATTGAGTATCATAAATGGCCTAAGCATACAATAATAGGTTGATATAGGTTGTTTGTTCAATTTACTTCAATATGTTAGTGTAAAAATCATTAGTTTGATAGTTTCACAAAATTGCATAAATCAGCCAAACTGCATATTAATGCAGCTAATATTAGACACTGATGCAGTTTTTATATGCTTGATTAAGAAATCTGGTAGTTTAAACATAAAAAACTGCATCAGTGTATTATATTAGCTGCTTTAATATGCAGTTTTTAATATTAGACACTAATGTGTTTTTATATTGATGGTTTTTAAAGAAGTAATGTACTGTTGTTATAGAATTATGAATGTTTAGTTTGATTGGAATAAAATATTAATGCACCTATTATAATACACTAATACAGTTTTTTTTGTTTAATTTAGAAATGTGGTAGTTTAAATGTTTTTATATGCAATTTTTAATATTAGACATTGATGCAGTTTTTAATTAATTGATGCAGTAAGTTAGATATTTTGGCAAATATTGTTTTAAGTAGGTTTATAGCAAGAAGCTTTATAAATCTGTTTTTCAATACGTATATGCTTGCTTAAGGACTGCTTAGGACATTTCTGTTTTTTGATAGACTTTTGTTTATTTGTATATGAAATTGTCTCAAACATGGTAGAATAGAATTGATTTAATTTCATGAACGACATCTTGATGTAGTTTAGGAGGTTAACTTATTTATTTATTCTTGCTGATGCACTTTCTATATTTATGTGATACAACACTTGATGTGGTTTAGGAGGTTAGCTTATCTAAAATCATTGAATTTAGGTAATATATATAGTTACTCACTAGCTTTGGTATCACGTATCTGCTCTTTACAGCTCCATATAAACGACATCTTAAGCTTGTTTCCTCTTCAAGATATATATCGACATGATTCCTCTTTCTCGTGAACATCATCTTCTTGCCCAATAATTGAATCTAATATGCATCAAAATCTTTTTGTTTAGCCTTTTTAGTAAAGGACCTCTTACTTTGGAATTCATATTCGCTTTTTCATGATATTGATGATATTGGTATCAATCAAAGACCGAATGTGAAGGTCAAAATTTGAGCTACTTACATAAAAAAAGGCTAAACGAAAAGAAGTTGGTCCATATTGGATTCAGTTATTTGGCAAGAAGATGACATTCACAAGAAAGAGATATCTTGGCCATAGCTATCTTTAAGAGCAAACTGACTTAATATGTCGTTTATGTGGAGCTGTAAAGAGCAGACATGGGATACCAAAGCTAGTAAGTAACTATATATATTTAGTTTTTGAATGTGTTCGTGTGGTTTATGTCATTTTTTATTGATGCAACTTTTCAAATAAATTAATGTAGTAAGTATGTTTATTGTGGCAATCGGGACAGGTATAGAATAATATAAGGGCTGATGATTTTAGATGTATGAATTTGTGAGTTTGTGTGCGCGGGTTTGTATAAACTTAATGAACTTTTTGTGTAAACTTAATGCACTTTTTGTATAAAAGTTAATGCACTTTCTCATATACAACATGTGTTTGGGTTGCTTGATTCGATTGTTGTAAGGCGTTGATGCACTAGATTTTTATTAAGTTTCTATATGCTTGTTGATTAAGTATAAGGTTTCATTTATCTTGCATCAATTTTTTTCTCATTTTGTAGTATATAAGGTATTGATTTAGTTGATAAAGAATAATTATGTATTTGTTAATATATATAATGCAGTAAAGAAAAAGATAAAAGATACATAGTTACTCAAATAGCTTCGGTATCACATGTTTGCTCTCAAAGATTACTCCACATAAACGACATCTTAAGCCCGTATCCTCTTCAAAGTAGATATCGCCATGATTCTTTTTTCTCGTGAACATCATCTTTTTGCCTAATAATTGAATCCAATATACATTAGTATCTTTTTGTTTATCCTTTTTAGTAAATGACCTCATAATTTGGCATTCATATTCGCTTTTTCATGGTATTGATGATTTTTGTATCTATCAAAAACCGAATGCGAAGGTCAAATTTTTGAGCTACTTACATTAAAAAAGGCTAAACAAAAAGAAGTAGGTGCATATTGGATTCTATTATTGGCAAGAAGATGGTATTTACGAGATAAACGAATCGTGGCGATGTCTTCTTTGAAGAGAAAACTGGCTTAAGATGTCGTTTATGTTGATTTGAAAACTTTGAGAGCAAATATGTGTTACCGAAGCTATTGAGTAGCTACGTTATCCTTGTTAAACTTTGATTGTGTATAAGTCACTGATACGAAGTTTGATTATGTATAACTCACTCATTTATTTTTCATTTGTTGAATGTGATAATAGTTAACCGTGTGAATTTATTGTCTTACAGGTAGTAATGATCATGAAACGGATCAGAATGACGAGACAACAAGCAAAAGATCATCAAAAAGGCAAAAAATTTGTTCAACAAAATCTGTCGGTATGGGACTACATGCCCATCAAGACGAACCCGAAGAAAGTAGCCATCGGGAAAAAAAGAAGAAGAGCCAAAATTCGAATGGGAATGATTTACCTGATCAAAATCCCCTAGAATCAGATGATATTCAGAATATTCTAAATCAAGCAAAAAAGAGAAAAGGTTTTTCTTTAATACATTTGAATTTAAGTTTTGATGCAGTAGTGGTCACATGTTTTAAAAGGACGGTTAAACGTATATTGCGTTATATAGCGAAAACGTAGGTTAATGTGTCAAACGAAATTTTTTAGAATTATTCAGGGAACATCATTTTGATAGATGTTAATTTAAATTGTGATGTAGTGGTCTGTTGTGTTTAGTGAAGTTTCTGTTATTTGCGGAAATGTGTTTATGATGCAATATGTGTTTGTTTGCTATGTTGTTTGCTTAATGCACTTAATTATACGTTATGATGCAGTATGTGGTAATCATGTGTAAGTATGAGTTAGGCTACTAGGTTAAATGTGTTTTAATGCTAGGTTGTTTGTTAAATGCAAAATTCTTTTTAGCATTATGTATGGTAGATTTTTTTTACAGTAGGTTTTTTTAGCTGTGTACATGATGTAGCTATTTGTATTGGTGTGATGCAGTTACTTTTACATGTGTTTTAGTTGTCCAAAAGTGTGTTTTTTTAAAAAATTGATGCAGTAAATCTACATTGTGATGCACTATGTAGAGTATTTTTTTACAATAAGTTTTTTTAGTTGTGTACTTGATGTAGTTATTTGCATTGGTGTGATGCACTGAAATTTAAACTGTGATGCAGTAGGTCTACATTTGTGTTACATTAGTTTGGTATGATGTAGTTATTTTTTGCATTATGTACAGTAGGTTTGTTTTAGTGTTGTACTTGATGTAGTTACTTGTGTTGCTGTGATGCACTTAATTTTATTCTTAGATGCAGCAGGAAAAAATGTGAGTGATGTTCCGTCACATGTTGATGTAAATAAGTTGAAGGGTAATATATTGAATCTTGGAAACAACGTAGATGTTGTGAAAATGGCAAAAAAAAGCACTGGAGTGGGTGTAGATAAGTTGGTTGGGAAAAAGAAAATGGCAAACACTGAAGTAGGTGTAGATAAGTTGGTTGGGAAAAAGAAAATGGCAAAGGGGAATAGAGATATTCAAAATAGTCAAATAGTCGTTGTAAAACAGAAAGTTGCTATTAAAAGAAAAAAGAAGGTTAGTAATGATGATGTATTGTAGAAAGAACCTCTATCGATTGATGATGAAAATATGGATGCTGATGGTGAGAAAAAGGTTACTTTTCCTAATATTAATTCAAGAATATCTTCTAATCATTTGAAGCTTGTATTGGAATCTTTAACAAACGCCCAGGTTGATACTATAAGAGAAATGGGTTTGGGAGAATATTATAATAATTTTGATTACCCTACCATTCCATCAAAGCTTGCGTACTGGGTTGCGTTTAACTTTGATTGTGATACCGACACAATACACATGGATGATGGAAGACAAATTAAGGTGACAAAGGAATTAATTCATGAAATGCTTGGAATACCAATGGGAGAGAAAGAAGTGATTGCTCTTCGAGCTACAACGACAGAAGACAAAACAACAACGGATTGGAGAGATACAACTCCATGGGGAGGGGATAAAGCGCCAAGGCCTCATATATCAATAGTTGATGATCATGTTTGTAGTTTGACCGGAACGGGTTGGGAGTTCAAAGTTGGATTTTTAGTGGTGTTTTTCAATATTGTGGCTGGGGGTAATAAGGATGGCACAATCAATCAAAGATTCTTACCTACCTTAAGAGATATTGAAGATTTTCAAAACTATGATTGGTGTGGATATGCTTTAAAATGCATTCGGTCAGGAGTTAAGATATAGAAAGCAAAACCAGGAGGTTATTTTGATGCTTCCAAACTTGTTTTGGCGGTACGATTTTGTAATGCTTCTAAACTTCTTAGTATGTTTAATCTTATTTTTGCTGCATCAATACCTTTTTTCACTGCATCATATATAGATAAAACTGTGTTATTCCTTATATTAAATGCATCATTTCCTATATTAACTGCATCACTTCCTTTTTATGTAGCTACTATACTGCAGCTCCACAATCTCACCAACTATAACCGTGGAAAGAACATCACTTGTTTTCAAAGGATGGAACACCGAGTTGTTGAAACAAAGAGAGAAAGAAGAAATAGATGTTATGTAAGGATTCGGGAAATTTCCAATCTTGGAAGGTTACGAGTTCTTTCCCCCCCAAGAAGAAGGTTGACAAGACAAAGAAAAAGGAACATATTGGAAATACAAGTCAATCAGACGAGGGTCTTATACAGTTTAGATCAAAAACAAGTCAGGTAAAAACTAAGTTTCATTTTGCTGCTGTAACAATGTCTAAATAATTTTAGGTGTTTTTAGTGTATCCAAGCTGCAAAAAGAGAGTAACATATCAGATTCCATAATCTAGAATAGATTTTTAAGTGCTCTGTGTTTAAAATCTCAAACAGCCATTCAACAAACAACTAGCATTCAACATACGTTTTATAAACCTACTAGACATTTTTATCAAATATTTCAATACCTTATAAGCAAGTCATATCTGCATGCACAATCATTTAACCACGGTATCCTATTTTTCATGAGAAATCTAAGATTGTGGTCATACAACATTCTACTGCGCTTTGTCTTATGAATCTAGGGTAATTAAAGCAGTAAATACTACATAATGTTTTTATGCTCAAAATCATTCAAAGTGAAGTTTAGCTTACAAATGTGAGTCTACTCACACTGCAAAGCATGTTAGTTATATGTATTAGAAGCTAGCCCACACAACCATATATGAAAACTGTATACATGTGTAATCGCTTGACCAAAATGTATGATTGCTCTACATTTAAAATAATCATGAATGTTTAATAAAACAGATGATAAGTCGACTGTAAGTTGAAAAAGATGTCAAAATGAAAACCTGCTGTTATCTCCCCCTCGAGTCTTGCAGTCTTTAAAGTGGGTCCTTCTAGTGTATCTTTATCTTGCTTGGAATCTTTCAGGGATTTTCCTGTTATAGGACTAGCTGCCTACGGAAAACAAAAAACATATAAACAGAATTAAAGTCAGAAAATAAAAATATTTAAAAACTGCATCATAGTTATTATTCACTGCATCATAATGTATTTTTTTCAAAATCATGCAGGATATGAAAGATTGCTTGAATGACTCACTGTCAAAGATTAAGGAAGTGTTTGAAAGTAACAAACAGAAGGTTAAGATTGCTTTGGAAGAATACCCACACGATGAAGAATTTCAGATGTTTGAGGAAAAAAGTAAATCATTTTTAAAAGACTTGTATGAAAGCATGTCTGATGGGGCGAATCACAGTATCGAGAATGATGGTGCAACTGAAGCTACTGAGAATGATGGTGCAACTACATGTGATTTGCAAAACTCTGATGTGGCGAATAAGAATGCTGATGCTGTGACCGATGTCCATATTGATGGTGGGAAGACCAATGAAGATATCTCGCTTAGTTAGGAAGGAAATTCTACCCCAAACTCAACACCAGAAATGACGAGAAGGACAAGGTCAACAACCATAAATTGGACAAACTTGAAGACCAAGGGGCCGAATTGGACAGCATCAACGGAAGTAGCAGCAACATCACCCATTAAAAATTTTGAAGTGGGGAACAAGGGGCCAACTAAGATAACATCAACGGAAGGAGCAACATCATTGGAAGTGGGGAACAAGGCGCCAAAAGCGACAACATCAACCAAAGGAGCAACAACATCACCTGCTAAAAAATTGGAAGAGGGGAACAAGACGCCAAAACCGACAACATCAATCAAAGGAGCAACAGCAGCACCCGCTAAAAAATTAGAAGTGGGTAAAAAGAAATCCCCTAAAAGTAAATAAACGCTAACACTTCTCATGCTTTTGTACTAATATTTATTATCTAGGAACGTATATTTTTGAATTCAACTTTTGAATGTCTGTAATATAACTAGGAAAAACTTAAAACTTATCTATTATTTTGGGTTTAATGTAAATAAGTAATTATGTTTAATGCTACAATTCGGCCGCCTCATAAGGTTTATTTAACTAGTAATAAACTAAACTATAATGCAGTTAGCATTATAGTCTATGATATACTAGTTAAAGCGCATATTGCAAACTGGTTTATAAAGTAAATTTCAATAAAGTATTTTTAAAAAGTTTGATTCTTAATTAACAGATTGTGCAAATCCTGAAATATGTGATGAAATATACAATAAAGATGGAGCTATCGTCATTTATGATGATTCATTCCTTGAGTATCAATCGCAAACGCTACTCTTTGATAGTGAGGAAGAAGTGTTTCACGTTGACATGGACACAGAGATGGATACAGAAGGTGGAATGGAAGACAATGAAATGCAAGGAGGAATGGAATCTGATGAAATCCTGGGAGCAAATGAAAGTAAAATTACACTCTTTAAATCTTATTGATTAATTCATATATATATATATATATATATATATATATATATATATATATAGAGAGAGAGAGAGTTGGGGTAAAATAAAACAATCCTTATAATAGAATAAATAAAAAAGAAGGGATGAATGTGGGAGTGTCATGTGTCATCTTCTCACAACATTATTCAAACATCATCTCTTTAATAAAATAATCAAAAATATTTTCGAAAATTTTTTTTACAAAATGTTTTTTTCAAAATATTTTTTTCAAAAATCTTTTTTTTTCAAAAAATATTTTATTTCAAAAAAAAATTTCAAATTTTTTTCCGAATGTTTTTTCTTTTCAAAATTTTTTTTTTTTGAAACTATTATGGAAAAAAATATTGTGCATCACAGTTACTGTAAATGATTTAGTACATCAAGAATAAGGAACTTATTAATTACCTTTATGCACCATATTTAGAGTTTTGATGCACTGAAATTTTAAGTGTGATTCACTACAACACGTCAATAAAAATCCATTGCATCACAGTTATACGTTTTAGAGCATCATATTTATAAGTTAATGCATCACGGTTTTTAGTTATTGTATCATAATTCCTTCACAAAACGTATAATTATGGTTTATTTCTCATATATATGATGCAACACATTTAAAACTATGATGTGACAAATTATAACTATCACACATCAAAAATACATGTGATTACTTATAATATAACATTGATTTTCTATATGAATAACTATGATGCAGTAAGTTGAAATCTTAATGCACCAAACTTAACCAGTGCATCATAGTTATAAGTTTTGTGCTTCACGAATGATGGAGTAATTTATAACCTTAATGCAACAGAATTATAACATTGATACATTATAAGTAAATGCATTATAGTTATCCGTCAGAGAATACAAACTATATCATTAGTATCTCTTGTATTTTTGGTGCATTATAATACTAGTTTACCGCATTGTAGTTATAAGTTTTGTGCATCACGAGTGGTGTAGTAATTTATAACCTTAATGCATCATAATTATGACATTGATACATTATAAGTAAATGCATTATAGTTATCCGTTGGAAAATAAAAATATGTCACTAGTCATCACTTGTATTATTGGTGCATTAATGTAATAGTTTACCGAATCATAGTTATAATTTTGTACATCAAAATTAAAACATTGGTGAATGCACTATAATGTAGTAAATTAAAATTGTAATGCATTGATTTATAAACATGATGCACTAAAACATGTAAGTATAATGTAGTAAAAAAGAATGAAAATTTTTCCAAAAAAATTTTTGAAAAAAAAAATTACGAAATTTTTTTTTGAAATTTAATTGTGATGCAGTAAAACATATAACTGTGATGCAGTAAATATTTTTAAAAAAATTTCGAAAAAAAGATTTCTGAAAAAAGAATTCGAAAAATAAATTTTGAAAAAAAAAATTTATGAAAAAAAGTTTTCGAAAAAAAAATTCGAAAAAAATTTTCGGAAAAAAAAAATTCGAAAAAAAAAATTTCGAAAAATTATTTAATAAAAATCAATTTTTTTAAAGTTAGATAACTTGACATGACAATATGATGTGGAATAATAATTTGAAAGGATGACATATGTCACCCCCACAATTCACCCTATCCTTTTTATTATAAGATTTTTCGTAGAATAACTCCACCATATATATATATATATATATATATATATATATATATATATATATATATATATATATATATATATATATATATATATATATATATATATATATATATATATATATATATATATATATATATATATATATATATATATATATATATATATATATATATATATATATATATATATATATATATATATATATATATATATATATATATATATATATATATATATATATATATATATATATATATATATATATATATATATATATATATATATATATATATATATATATATATATATATATATATATATATATATATATATATAGTTGGGGTAAAATAAAACAATTCTTATAATAGAATAAAGAAAAAATTTCAAGATTAGTCCCTATCGTTTACCCCAAACATCAAGTTTGGTCCCTATCTCAAACTAAGTGCACAGATCGTCCCTATCGTTTACAATTACGATCAAATTTAGTCCCTATTTTGGATGAGGGTTAGTTTTGGCTGTTAACTTTTAAAAGTTAAGGGGTATTTCGGTCCTTTCATTATATAATACATATTGTATCAGGGGTCCACCATTATTCCTCTTTTTCTTTTTATCTCTCCTACTCGTCTTTTTATCTCTCTCTCCATTTTTGCAGCCATCATTTTTCGCCAGATCCAAAAACAAATCAAACCCATTCAAATTAAACACAAAATTAGCACAAAAAGTGGCAAAGTTTAATGCTTTCTGAGTGTATAAACAAACACTCCTTTTCTGATTGATAAGAACCCCTTTTCTGATTGTAATAAACAACGCAGGGGTCTTATGAACCACAACCAAATGTCGGTTCATTGAAAGCGAAACATGTGGTTTTGGTTGAGATAAGCAATAAACAAACACCCATTTTCTGATTGATAAGAACCCCACAAACGCCCTCTCGGGCAGTGGCTGGTGACGATGGGGATAAATACCATGATGGCTAGACCGTCACGTGATGATGGTGGCGTCCGTGGCTTTCAACCATGATGGTGATGATATAAAGATGATGGCTGGTTAGATCTGGTGAAGATGAAGTCGAAGCTATTCAAACTTTACTTAGTTTACCAAACTTAATAAAGAAATATGAATTATTAAGTCGATACAGTTTCCCCTCTAATTATTACACTTGGTGGTGATGAACGGATCTGGTGGTCTGCGAAGGTGGCGACTAGTGGTGATGGACTTGATGACAGATCGGTGGTGGTCGTCGTGAGTACAAAATCGATCTAAACATTGTCTACAAAATCGATCTAAACATTGTCTACAAAATCGATCTAAACATTTGCGAAGATGAGCCTCGTATCTATGTTGACCGCATCAAGAGGGAGAATATCTTTAATGAGTCCATTTATCTGCTTGTTGGATTATAGCTTATCGTAATAAGCTGGGTGTAGGAATTGTTGTTAATGGGTGGATTTGGGATTTGTGTTAGATGCTGCGAAATGGTATAGGAAAAGAAGGAGAGGATTGAATCTGATATTTGAGGGTGTTTGGTAACCAAATTTTAGGTTGAGTGAGATTAGAGATGATGATGATTGATGATAGTGTTTGCAGGAGAGAAAGAGAGAGAGAGAGAGAGAGAGATGTGAGAGAGAGAGAGTGAGAGAGAGAGAGAGTGAGAGAGATAAGAAAGAAAAAAAAGAATATAATAAAATTAATAAAAAAATTAATGTAAGTTTATGGGTCCCACTTGATAATATGGAAAAGTCCAAAATACCTCTTTCCATTGAACTTAACGGAGAAAACTAACGCTCATTCAAGATAGGACAAATTTTGATCCAAAGTGTAAACGATAGGGACGATCTGTGCACTTAGTTTGAGATAGGGACCAAACTTGATGTTTGGGGTAAACGATAGGGACCAAACGTGAAATTTTTTCTAGAATAAATAAAAAAGAAGGGATGAATGTGGGAGTGACATGTGTCACAACATTATCACACATCACTTTTCCATATCATCTCCTTAATAAAAAATTTAAAAAATAATTTTCTTTTGAAAATATTTTTTTTCGAAAATAATTTTTTCAAAAAATATTTTTTTTCCGAAAAATTTTTTTTCGAAAATATATTTTTCATAAATTTTTTTTGGAATTTTTTTTAACAAAATTTTTTTTTGAAATTTTTTTTTTTTGAAATTTTTTCGAAATCGAAAAAAAATTCGAATTTTTTTTTCAATTTTTTTTTAACTATTATGGAAAAAATCTAGAGCATCACGGTTATATAATTTAGTGCATCACGGATAAGACACTAATTTATTACCTTTATGCATCATATTTATACTCTTGATGCACTAAAATTTGGAGTGTGATGCACTACAACAATTCAATAAAAATTCAGTACATCACAGTTATACGTTTTAGAGCATCATGTTTATAAGTTAATGCATCATGGTTTTAAGTTATTGTATCATAATTCCTTCACAAAACTTATAGCTATGGTGTAATTCTCATATATATGATGCAACACATTTAAAACTACGATGTGTCAAATTATAACTATCATGCACAAAAAATACATGTAATTACTAATAATATAATACTGATTTTCTATATGCATAACTATGATGCAGTAAGTAAAAATCATAATGCACAAATTTATAACTAGTGTATCATATTTTTAAGTTTTGTGCATCACGAATGATGCAGTAACTTATAACCTTAATGCATCATAATTATAACAATTATACATTATAAGTAAATGCATTATAGTTATCCGTTAGAGAATACAAATATATCATTAGTATCACTTTTATTTTTGGTGCAATATAATAATTGTTTATCGAATTATAGTTATAAGTTTTATGCATCACGAGTGATGTAGTAATTTATAACTTTAATGCATCATAATTATGACATTGATACATTATAAGTAAATGCATTATATTTATCCGTTGGAGAATAAAAATTATATCACTAGTAATCACTTGTATTATTAGTGCATTAATGTAATAGTTTACCGTATCGTAATTATAATTTTTGTGCATCATAGATAAAACATTGGTGAATGCACTATAATGTAGTAATTAAAATTGTAATATATTAATTTATAATCATGATGCACTAAAACATGTAACTGTAATGCAGTAAAAAAAATATAAAAAAAAAGTTCTGAATTTTTTTTTCCAAAAAAATTATTCGAAAAAAGTATTTTGAAAAAAAAAATTTCCGAATTCTTTTTCGAAATTTAACTGTGATGCAGTAAAACATTTTTTTGGGTAAAGGGGATTTACCCCGGTAAAATATATTACGTCATAAAACATTGAAGTACAAACGGATGTAGGTGAATCCTAACATCACGGCCCGTTACATAGGCACCAACATACACAAAACAAATTGTGTAATAAACAAAACCCTACATAAGAAGACACCCCCTCTTATGAACTAACAAAATCAAGAATTACTTCCTACCACGATGATGGAGCTGAATATCACGTAAAGCTTGAATTTCTCCAGGTAAATCACGTATCTGATCCGCATAATCGTCATATTCATCATAATCCTCCATTTCAAGTGAATTACCACCCCCGATCGATGACATATACGCATTAAATTCATCTTGAGATGCAAACACCTCATCCTTATCGGAGTCACTAACATTACTGAGATCAAGATTGCAGTAAAACATTTAACTGTGATGCAGTAAAAATTTTGAAAAAAAATTCGAAAAAAGATTTCTGAAAAAAAAAATTTGAAAAAAAAAATTTCGAAATTTTTTTTAAAACGAAAATTTTTGAAAAAAATTTTCGAAAAAATATTTAATGAATTTTTTTTTCAAAAATTATTTACAAAAAAATTCAATTTCTTTTGAAGTTAAATGACATGATATGGCAATATGATGTGGAATAATGATTTGAAAGGATGACACATGTCACCTTCACAATTCACCTTATTTATTTTATTATAAGATTTCTTGTAGAATAACCTCACTATATATATATATATATATATATATATATATATATATATATATATATATATATATATATATATATATATATATATATATATATATATAATATATATTTGATCTTTATGACTAAATATTTAACTCATATCTTAACGAGATTGTAAAATTTAAATTTATGAATGTTCAAGCCTGGATTTCCCTTATAAAGAAAGGCAAGAACATGTCATAAGATTTTCAGAATTTCTTAAGACATGGTGATATCCGGATTATTGTCAATTGTATTTCACTAATGATATAAAAACTATGACAAGGTTATATCTAAAATAATCTGTTGACATAGAGTACCAATAACTATAGTTTTAAATACATTAAGAAGAATATTATCCCTTATACCTATAGTTAAAGTGAGAGAATTATCCATATATTAGAAAATTCATACTCCGCGTATGCATTATATTACCTGGAATTACAATTATCCTATAGAGGTATTGTTAGAATAAAACTTTATGATAAAATAAGTAATAACTATTAGCTATCTACTAAATTTAAAATTTTGAGAGAACTTTATCAAGAATAATCTCAATTCATTTCTTATTATCGACTTTAAAAAGATCTTTTCCTTATAAACCAAGTTGATTTTGGAAAAAAAGGCGATAATCAATTCAAAATTCTAATTAAACTATGAATTATTGATTTAAATTTTTCCAAAAAGAATTCAGAAATAATCATACTTCCTTTCTTATTTTGAAAGAACTTATCGGATTTAGTGGTATGATTTATATTTATCTTAATGACCTTTATAGATTACGTTACGATCTTAATGATTAGAATATAAATTAACGCTTCATAAATATTCATTTATAATAACTCTAGTAAAAGAGATTGATTGAAGATGAAATGAGAACAGTAAAAGTTATATTCATTGGTATATGAATGGAATATTAGAAGGAATTTTAAAACGCGAGAACTATATTTGCCTTTATTACACTACCTTATTATTGTAATCTCGGGACGAGATTTTTTTTAAAGGTAAGAGGCTATGACAACCCATAAATTTCACAAGTATGATATATGTTATGTTTAATGGAAGTGGAAAATCCATTAGAATTTTTTTGTTTTTATGCATTACTTGGTAAGATGAACTACTTCTCACAACCTTAACTACCATCTCAACATATTCCTATATGTTGTAAATATAACAAATATAAGTTTATAAGTAATTTAACAGGAACATTTATGAATAAGAACATCTCAAGAAATATAATGATACCCTAAATTCCGTTAGAAACCCTAAAATCCCTATAAATGAATAATGAACTCAAAGATGGTAAAAATATGAATACATAATACATATGAACCAGTGAACAAGGAATTAGAACAAGGATTATACCATCATATAGAAAGTATAAAGTTATCCAAAGAATAAGTAAGTTTAAACCATACAAAGCTAAAGTACAAATAAGTGTACATAATAGTCTAGATCATCACCTACAAAACTTTATAAACAATATTTCATGCAATGTAATTATACAAAAACTATGAATCTATAATCGATACAATATATTAATTCTAATCTACTACATAAAGAAGAGTTAAGCAATCACAAAGTACTAACATTCATTAATCTCAAGCTAATTACAAGAAAATGACCTAAAACCAAGATTAGCATATAAAATCCATTCTATAGTGAATTAAAGTCTAATCTTTTGCAACTAATTATTAAACTAAACTAAGTATCATATTAAGGTAATACATTTGTATCAAGTTAAGTTACAAGTTAATAAAGCATAATGTACAAGTTATCAAAGCATAGGATCTTAAGATCCCATAATTAACCCTAGATTGTGATTACCCTATATAAACCCTTAAACTAAGAATGTAGAAACCATAAAAGTCATAAACATATCATATAAACCCTAGAATAAGTATTTATAAGAATTTAAACCCTGATTACCTAAAATAGAAAGTCATTAGGATTAGTAAAATAAAAAACCCCTATATTAAGAAATCTACATGGAATCATTACCTAATCTTTTAGGACAAGTCTATAATCACTTATAGGACTTCATTAAGGTTATAAGATTATATTAAGAAAATTTACAAGTATCTTAATGCACAAGGTACAAGATTTCAATGCATGACTTGCGAATTAGGTCAAAATAGGTATTTTCACTCTTTAGACATGTTTACCCAAACTAAGCTATCAAACCAAGTGTAAGAACTCTTTCGACACTTAAAACACAATGTATAGGACCTAAATTAAGTTTACATCAGTAGATAAATGAAGGATAGCCTTTTACTAAGATTTAAACCTAGAACATTAGAAAACCCTAATCTACATAAGTATGCTTCCCATTTTCACATCAAACCTTTGTTAAACATCAAACCAAGGACCCAAATATCTTAAATAGAATTTCTAAACCCTAATTAAGCCCTAATAATTCACTAATAACTTTCCTAAGTCTCTAATTACCAAAATCACAAAGCATAAGTTACAAGCCCTAGTTTTTAAACTCGGTTTTGTATTTTCCCTCCAAAACTCATTTTAAACAATTTACCTCCCATTTAAAGTTTGAAAACCAAATATTTACATGTTATAGGATATTTTAGAAGTGGTGACAAGTAGGTGCATCACCTACTAGGGTGATACACATCACCATTATTATCAACACCATGTCGTGACCTCTTTTGAACCACAAGTGAAGATTGGAATGAAGCTAGGGGCCATAAACTTGTGTAGAGATTAAATAACTATAATTAGTCATTCACCTATCTAGCTTACACGTATAGAACCAAAACTTGAAACCTAAGTGTTGCTACAAGTATAAATAGAGCCGTATGGCATACCTTGAAGACTTTCACCCCGTTTTCTCTTAACCTCCTACCCATTCTTCATATTCACTTCTATAAACGTCTTAGGAAATCCCCCAAGACCAGAAACCAAGTCTATAAGGAAGCCATTGAAGCTTTTGAAGCTTTGATAGCAAGTAGTGTTCATAAGAAGTCATAAGGAACCCCTACTCTCTCTCTAATGGCGATTTCCAGCACCTCTAAACCCTAATCGATTTTTGAATTACTACCTTCTTTGTGAATTGTTTTTGCTACAAACCTAATTCTGAGTTTCCTTGTGATTGATTTGAATTGATGTTTCTTACAAGACTCCATTCCTTATAACCATAGGATTTAATAATCGTTTTTAGGGGTTTTGCTGTAATCGTAAACCGCCTTAGTTTTCCTTATTGTGATTGGAGTATTCCTTATAAGGGTGTTGTTAGTTTTTAACGTCTCTATTATTTGGTTGATTACAATCGCGATCTTGGTTAATTTAGGGTTTTGGTTTTTTCCATTATTTTAGGGCTTGTTTTTTAGATCTGGAGCGTTATTATTAAATTTTATTTATTCATGCATTAATGGTTGTCGGGTAGGGCTTGGTTTGTGTTGCTATTCCCTTTTTTAGGGTTTCATTTTGGGTTCTTTCCGTTTTATTATTTGGTGTTTATTTGTTGTGGGGTTGAGAGACGGCTGATTCGTATAAGGTTGGTAACGAGAAGAATGGTAAGTCTGGTTTTGATTTTGCATCGAAGGTGATCAATATTGATGGTAAAGTCCTGGGTAAGGATGGCAAGCCTCTTCGATCTGCTTTAAGACAGACTAGTGTGACTGATGCGGGTAATGCGAGTAATGTGGTGCCTCTTGTTTCTGCAGAAGGGGGAAATAAGAGTACTTTGAACACAGGTGTGAAGTCTTATGCCGAGGCTTTTAAGAAGCTGTCGGTTTCCAAGGCTGTTCGCTTAAAACATATGCTTTCCAAGGAGATTCAGGGTGCTAATGTGGTTATACCTATTGAAGAGGTGGAGAGGGTTAGCTTGCATTTCCATAACACGCTTTATAGATACTTTATTGGCCATAGGCTTGCTTTTCCATTGGTTAAAGACTATGTAAAAAATACCTGGGCGAAATTTGGTTTGGAACGTTTGATGTTGGTTGATGGTTTCTTCTTTTTCTAGTTTGCTACATTGGAGGGTATGGAACGAGTTCTAAAAGAAGGGCCATGGATGATTAAGTCTGTGCCTATTTTTCTGAATATTTGGATACCAAATTTTGTGTTAAAGAAGGATATGATTACAGCTGCACTGTTGTGGGTTACACCGAAGTGGGGTTGAGTTTGATTGCGTCACAGTTGGGAAAGCCGATTCTGCTGGATACGTTTACTAGTACAATGTGTCAAAATTCATGGGGTAAAAATAATTTTGCTCGTGTTTTAGTTGAAGTGTCATCTTTAAGTGAGCTTAAAGAATCCCTAGTTATTGCTATTCCCCGTCCAAACAATGAGGGGCATTCTTTTGTTACGGTGGATGTGGAATACGAGTGGCAGTCTCCACGTTGTGAGGCATGTAAGGTTTTTGACCATTGGGATGATGATTGTCCTAAGAAGCCTAAAGTGGCAAATGTTGTTGTTGATCCTGAGGGTTTTGTGGAGGTCAAGCGTAAGAAAAACAAGGGCAAGATGGAGGTACGACCTAAGCAAATTGGAGCGCAATTCAATTGGTCAAAACTTATGGTCTTCAGGGAAGTTAAAAAAGTTAATGTGGCTGCTGGTGCAGCTTCGTCCAGTAAGGCTACTACCCCTCCTAACGATAGTATTCCTATTCCAACTAGGAATGCTTTTGGCTCTTTGGCAGAAGATGAGAAAGGGGATGATGGTGAGGATAATTCTCTGAATTTGGAGTCCGGTTTTTCTGGAGATGCTTGTGACGATGATGATGAGGAGTTGGAAGAATTGATTTTGGAACAAAATCCGAATATAGGAGCAAGCACTCCTAATGAGACGGTTATTAATGTATAATATCGCTTCTTGGAACATTAGGGGTATGAACCTTTCCTTAAGCAAAAAGAGGTTCGGCAAGTTATTTTCGATAATGATTTATGTGTTGTTGCTATTCTTGAATCCCATGTTCTGATGTTCGGCTTCAAAGGGTTTGTACTAAAACTTTTAAGCGTTGGAATTAGACTTCAAATGGTCATATGTGCTCCAAGGGTTCGCGGATTATTCTTGGTTGGAATGCGGACATTGTGAATGTTGTGGTTATTGCCTTTGATGAGCAGGTGATCCATGTTTGTATTTTCTGTAAGGATGACAAGAGGGAGGTCTTTTGCTCGTTTGTTTATGCGCACAACAAGTATATCCATAGACGTACGTTATGGAAAAATCTTATTACCTATTTTCATTATGTTCGTGGCAGACCGTGGTGCATTATGGGTGATTTTAATGTTGCTATTTCTGTTAATGATAAGTCGATGGGAGCTTCTATGGTCGATACTGGTATGCGTGATTTTCAAGAGTGTGTTGAAGCCATTGATGTGGTTGATGTTAATAGCACTGGTTTAAGGTTTACTTGGTATCAGAAATCGCGTGGTCATGATGGCATTCTCAAAAAGATTGACCGTGTTATGGCAAACCTAGATTTTTTCAATGTTTTTCAGGGTGCAAATGCTGTTTTCCAGCCTTATAGAACGTCTGATCATGCCCCCGCTGTGTTACGTATTCCTAGAATTACTAAACCGAAACTGAGGCCTTTCAAGCTTTAATATTTTGATTCAGAATCTGAGGTTTAAGGAGATTGTAGCTGATGGGTGGAATAAGCATATCAGTGGTTGTTGGATGTATAAAGTGGTTAAACGCCTTAAGTTGATGAAGCACCCTCTTCGAAAACTTCTTTTTGATCAAGGTAACTTGTCTCTTAATGTTACTCAGCTCCGTCATGAGTTGGATATGGCTCAGACTGCTCTTGATTCAGACCCGCTTAATACGGAGCTTAGAGATGATGTTGTTGCATATCTCCAAGCTTACAATGATGCTTGTTTGTTGGAGGAGCGTTTTCTTTATCAAAAGGCAAAGGTAGATTGGCTGAAACTTGGTGATGCAAATACTGCGTACTTTCACAAAGTGGTGGAAAGTAATACGGCTCGAAATCGCATTGATTCTATTGTGGATAGTTCGGGTCTGTAGAGAGATGGTGATCAGGTTGCTTTTGTGTTTATTGACCATTATACTAGCTTTCTTGGGCAGGATGGTGGTACTCTAAGCTGGAATCAGGAAGATTTGTTTCCAAAGAAACTCTCTGAGGTTGATGCTGTTTCCATGATCCGGGAGGTTTTGGATAAGGAGATTCAGGATGCTATGTTTGCTATGGGAGATAATAAGGCACCGGGGCCTGATGGCTTCTCGGCTGCATTTTTCAAGAGTACATGGGGGATTATCTCAGCTGATGTAACTAAAGCGATTAAGGAATTTTTGACGAACAGTATTCTTCTAAAAGAATAAAATCATACGATCCTGGCTCTTATCCCTAAGGTTGCTGATCCTATGAAGATTAATGATTACCGCCCGATTTCTTGTTGCAATGTTTTATATAAATGTATTAGTCGGGTGATAGCAAATAGGATCAAGGACTGCCTAAAGTCTTTGGTGATTTTGAACCAATCGGCTTTTGTTCCGGGGCGCAGAATTCCGGATAACCTTCTATTGACTCATGAGCTATGCATAACTACCACCTTAATCGGGGTCAGCCCAGGTGTGCGTTTAAAGTTGATATTCAAAAGGCTTAGGATACGGTAAATTGGGAGTTTCTTAGGCAGATTCTCGATGGGTTTGGTTTCCATGATAGAATGATTGGTTGGATCATGGAATGTGTGTCCACAACTTATTTTTCTATTAGTATTAACGGGCCCTTGTATGGTTATTTCAAAGGGAAGAGAGGCTTGCGGCAAGGTGATCCGATCTCTCCATATTTGTTTACTCTTATTATAGAAGTGCTCACGCTCATGTTACATAGACAAGCAGATATGGAGGGGAACTTTACGTATCATCGGTTCTGTTCCGAACTTCAATGGATAAATCTGTGTTTTGCTAATGACCTTTTTTTGTTTACTTATGGTGATGTGGCTTCTGCTAGGGTTATCATGGATTCGTTGGAGGAGTTTCGGGATGCTTCGTGGCTGGTCCCGAGTATTGCTAAGAGTTTGGCTTATTTTTGCAATGTAAGTTATGTGGTTAAAGCCAATATCTTGAATATCCTTCCGTTTGAGGAAGGTAAACTCCCGGTAAAGTATCTTGGTGTTCCATTGGTTCCTTCGCGGCTTATATTTAGAGACTGTAAAAAGCTTAGGGAAAAGGTTAAGAAGCGTATTAACGACTGGAAAAATAAGGTTCTTTCCTTTGTAGGGAGAGCTCAGTTGATCCATTCGGTTTTATCGTCTATGCATGTGTTCTGGGCCTTGGTCTTTATTCTTCCCATTGGTGTTATGCTTGAATTGGAGCAATTGATGCGCGGTTTCCTATGGGGTAAGTCTGAGGGTTAGAAAGGGCGCGCAAAGGTGGCTTGGGAGACTGTGTGTCTTCCTAAGCGTGAGGGGGGTCTTGGTATTAGGCGTTTAGAAAGGTTCAATTCGGCGCTTATTTCTGCTCATGTTTGGAGTATTCTTACGTATAAAGAGACTCTATGGGTCCGATGAATTCACATATATAAGCTGAATGGCAGATCGTTCTGGGATATACCAATTCGGGACAACATATCTTGGGCGTGGCGTAAACTACTCCAGGTTCGCTCTATTATTCGCCCTATTATTCATTCGCATATTGGTTATGGCAGCTCTATTTTGGCCTGGTTTGATTGGTGGAGTGATATTGGGCCGCTGGCTGATGTAGTGTCTCCACGAGATATTCATGGTAGTGGATTCTCTTATAATTCCATGCTTCGTGATTTGTTTCACAATGGTGCTTGGTCTTGGCCTGTGGGCTGGCTGAGTAAGTATCCTAGGCTAAATGATATTCAAGTTCCAGATTTTTCTAATGCTGATGATCGTTTGGTGTGGATAGATTCTTCTGGTGGGGTGGTTCCCTTCTCGGTTTCGGCTATTTGGGAATGCATTCGGCACAGATCTGATGTGGTTACCTGGTATAACATTGTTTGGTTCTCCCACAATATTCCTCGTCATGCCATTCATTTGTGGCTTGTTCTTAAGTGAAAATTATAGACGCAGAATTTACTTAGGCCGTGAGATGTAGGAGATGCTGATTTTTTGTTACTGGTTTGTCCCCTTTGTGGTTCTCATCCGGATACGCATGATCACTTGTTTTTTGAGTGTCGTTTCTCTAGATTTGTTTGGACGCGAGTTAATGGGCTGACTGGTCTGGACTCGTTATCGTGTAATCTGGATGGTATTGTGGCTTATATGGATTCGTTTGCTAAACTTAAGTCGATTAGATGTGTTGTGGCGAAACTTGTTTTTGCAGCTAGTTGCTACTTTATTTGGTAGAAAGGAATGCTTGGTTGTTCTCCAAGACGAAGCGAACTGTAAGCCAAGTTATTGATGTCATAAAGTCCACGGTTCGTCTAAAGCTTATGTCTTGTAGATTCAAGAGTACGTCGAATGTGCGCAACTTGCTGGGCCTTTGGCAAATTTCTCCTTTCTGTATAAATGCTTAGTCTCTCGTATGTTGCTGTTTCGTGTATGGGCGGGGATAGAAGTCCTTGTCAGGTGGTGCTCATAGTCCTTTGTATGGTTCGTTGCCTTTTTCCAATTGGAGTTCTAGTCATTGTATTAGTGGTTATAGTTATTTAGGGCATGTCCTAAATGACTTTGTTTCGTAGTGGGGTGTTCAAGCGTTCTATCATTTGAGGTAAATGTGGTACTTCAGCCACATTCCATTGTACTTAAACGTTTTTTGGTGTAATATATTTTACCAGGGATTTAATTAATCCCTTTTACCCAAAAAAAGAAGTCATAACGAGCCATTTTGGAGCTACCTAGGTAATTCTTATGTTAAGTAAGCTTTGATCTTGTTATTATGATATATTAGACTTGTTATAATGTCAAAATAATGTTAGAAAGATAATCTAAAAAGAATTAAGTCATTTCATTAATTTAATGAAAGTTATAAGCTAAAGATATCTTAAAACCCTAGTTTTGTATTTTACATGAAATAATAACTTAATATCCATTTCAAGAGCTATAATTTTGGTGAAATGTTGTTATTATGATTATAAATGTGTTTTGAAACTTTTTTTTAAAATCCTAGATCATTTGGTACATTTTTAAAGAAGTTATAGGATTTTTACAAGTATAGGGACTAAAACTATCATTTTTGAAAATATTTAACATTTTGGGGAAAAAGTGTCATTTTGGGAAAAAAGTGTCATTTTGGGAAAGTTAAAGCCATAATAATAAATGTTGAAAATTTTAAGACCCTAAGATTAAATATTGAGGGTTGAAATTTTAAATATTAGAACTATACACATAAGGGGTAAAAGTGTAAATATGATAAACTTATGAAATTAAGAGCTAAACAGGTAATTAATCTAAAATTATGAACTTAAGGGATTATTTTGGTCATTTATGAAACTATATGGATGACAACTATATGGTGAAACATATTTTCTAAATTATTATAAACTATAAGGACTATTTTTGCCAATTATGAAACTAAAGGAAAAAAGATATAAATATTAATGAAATATACCAACTTTTGAAGAAATTTATAAAAATATATATACTACTATGTATCATGTTAGTAGGAAACTTTGTACAAAGATGTTCCATCTCGATATTACATTATGACTTAGTGGTTGGGTTTACTATTTAAAGTGCCCTCGCTCCTCAAACGTTTATAGAATGGATTCTGAGTATAATGGCCCGAAAAATGATGCAATATTATCATAATTAAAGAATACATAAATAATATATAAGAATGTTGAACTCAGAATCAAAGACTTAATATACCAAATATGTTAAATCAGGTTGGTGTAAGATCAAGTTCTTGTTTGTTACCTCAAGTTATTCTGTGTGATAAGCCTGACAAGATTACTGGACCTAAGGTGAGTTCATAGCCTCACTAAAGTATACTACTTTTAAATAATTTTAAAACCCGTGAGGGGAATATATGCTATAATGGAATACAAGTGTTTTTGGTTTGCTTCTCAAAAATAATTATTGACACTATGTTTACTACTACCTTGAAAGTCCCTTTTTAATTATGAACCGTTAATCATTTCCTGGAAATGAGCGCTAATATTGTAAATATTACTATTTGGAGACTGACATCTCCTATTTGGGCAAGTCACACTTGCTAGCACCTTAGTGGTCAAACAGGCATACTTTATTTTGCTAAGAAGGATAGTTTGGTAGACTTCCTCGTAAGGGCAATTGTGGGTTTCTGATATGTCTAATCGCGGTATCATAAGCTTAGTGCATTGATTAATTTATTTTACGGGTGAATAATAACGTAGCTCAGGGAAAAGGATCTTGTATTCAAATTATTTTTACACCTATGAATTCACTCAACCTTTATGTTGACTTTAAGCATATATTTCAGGTTTTGATAATTGATAACATGGAGCAGCATAATGATGACGTGGAGAGTTGTATACTTGGGAATTTTTATCATTCAAACCTATTTTTTAGATCTCGGGAACCTGTGATGTACATAGTATGTACAAGTTGTTTTATTGAAAATCTCTTATTTTGAATGATAATTTATAAAAAATAAATAAAGTTTATTTAAACACTCTTTTGAGGTTGTTTTTCTATTACTGTGCTTTCATTTCATGAAGTAATACCCCAAAAATATTATTCCATTGCGTCAAGGTAAAAATGGGGGTGTTACAATATTCAATAATCTTAGATTTGCTCACATTAGGTTTCCTAGCTTTCCAAATTTTATTCATATTTTTCTGTTTAACAACATATTTGATTGGCCTAATTTCTTAAGGTATTTCATCACTAGTAGACACTATCGTAGGGTGATCCTAGTTAAAGTGCACGGTTTCCATACTCTAGTGTTGTTGATCCTATTTAAAGGACGCTCAGAATTAACTTTAGTGAGGGTAATCCTTTTTTTTTGGTAATGGGTAATCCTAGTTAAAGGGCACTTAGTTCCAACTATAGTGAAGGTCCTACCAGTAGGACACCATTGCCATCCAACTTGGGTAAATGTTTTCCAGTCAGTTTATATTCTAGCTTATGTTTATGAGCATACAATTCATTCACATGGTCTACAAGGCACAAATCATGATGCTTAGAAAACATGCATTCATTAAAATTCCAACATTTCAAATCAGAATTCATTTTACGCTTAGGCTGTTGCACAACCGCGGGGCCTTAGTTTTAGCTACATGATTCTTTTTGTTCTAATTCGAATAACATTACTAGGTTGAACTTCTACATTCTTCTTCATTGTACTTCTAGTTAAAGGCTTGATCCTATCTTTCTTTGCGTTGTCTGTTGATCCCTTAGCCCTAGTAGATACGTTTACTCCTATAGAAGGCAACATGTGAACATTAGTTGCAGATCTTGAGTGTGCCTTATTGGTTAAACCTAGTGTTTGAGATGGTGTCGCAACTATGGTGTGGTTGAATGGAGTGACGGCAACGAGCTTTTTGTTGGTGGGTGATTCAGAACCCGGTAGGCCGATGTAGTCAAGATAAGCCAAGCAATATTGAACTTGATTGACGTAAATAAAAATCGAGTAAAAGTCGCTATTTAGGGGATCTAAGGCACATAAGTCATCAATTATTTCCCTGGCAAGTTCACCATGATTTAAATCATTCTTCATATAATCCGCATAAGCATGTGGATTATTCTTATGCAATGGGTTCTGATAAAGCACTATGGGGTTGGGTTTGGAGGCACTAGAGGACGGTGCTGAAATGGTAGTTGCGTTATCAACAACTTCTTTTTCTTTGAATCGAAGTGTTTCCTTTAACTCAGCTAAAACCTTGTTTTTGTCATTGAGTAGAATGGTTAGGTCAGTGTTTCTTCAGACTTTTGATTCAGCTGGTCAATATATGACTTTTCTTGTGCTTCATTCGAAGTGAATCTAAGTTCTATTGAATCAAAGTTGTGCAAATCCTTTTTTGGCCCGTTCAAACTCCCTGAGAAGATAGGTGATCCTATCTTCGAAGGCATGGTTTTTAATCTCAGCAGCCTCTAGTACCAATTTCACATATTCAATTGGTGACACTCTCTTAAGTCTTATAATCTCTTCCTCTAATGCCTGAATCACCTTGTCACGATTCCGACCCTTTGGCGTTGTTTTATTAATTCTAATAATCTTTTCAAAAGTTGGATTATCATTGTTATCACAATCGTTGTTTAATAGAAGAAGCTCAGGCTTCGATTGTTTTTCTACATCAAGATAAATACAATGCTTTGGAGTTCATCAAAACATTTTGAGAGTGAAAAAGAATCTTAAAGCTTTGAAAATTCATCGTTAGATTGGTGACAAGGGTGATTATCTACCGCAGCATTTACATTTCCATCAATATTCACAAGAGAAACATTCACTTCATCACAATTATGCACAACGACTTTCACAATATCATTAGACATCACTTGTTCCAAAAGTCGGTCATTTTGTTTCAAAACTTTTTCTTTCTCAATTAAATTTTGCTCATAAACGTCGTTCATGTCATAGAAAACTCTTTGAACTTCTTTAATTTCAGATTTTAAGTTTTGATCAAGAGTTTTAAACCCGCTTTAAGATTTTTCACAAATGGGACGATTTCATCACGAAAGGCAGCTTTTGTGTGTCCAAAAGCACATTCTCCTTCGGTTTGAGCCGTCGGAGTCATACGTTCCTTAATGACCTTGTCAAAAGCGGTAAAATGGTTTGTTAGCTCGTTCAAGCCAATAAACCACCATACTTACCGGTGGAATTAACTTTGGTAAATCCATGGGTAATTCCTTTTTAACAAGTGTAGGAGTGTTAGCCTCAAAATATTGAGTCAAACAAGAATGTTCGGTCATATGTTTATTATATATCGTATTTTAGAACGTTGTAATAGGTAGTAGGTTAGTCGTGTTTTACAGGCTTAACTTTAACCTAAAAGTTCATTCATAAGTAAATAAAGCCTAAAAGGAAAGCCCGGCCCATTAATATATAGCCCAAACAAGCGCGCATGTGGGTGGATTATATATACCCACCTCCTAGCATGTTAGGAGGTGGTTGGTTCATTTTTCATTCTCTCTCAATCTAATATTCCCAAGTTTCCAACCATTCTCTCTTTTTTTTTCTCTCTACTTTCTCTCTCTAGAATTCATCTATCTTTCTTCTTTATATCTTGTTTAATCATCATATAATATGGGACAACATTTGTATCAATCGCCACGGGGTAGATTAGTGATTGGTTGTTGTTATTGTATTTGATTCGAATGATTTAATCAATCAATCATATCGAATTAGATTTTTTTTGTGTTTTTCGTGCTCTAAATCTTGATATAAATCTCCTACTAGTTTTGGTAGGGATTTGGGTGCTTTGGATTGGTTAAAATCACGAATTTTCTTTTCAAAAATCTCATCTTTTCTTCCCAAATCTCGAAACAGTATTCTTTATTGCGAAATCTGGGCTTTCATTTCCATCGCAATACACGAGGGTTTTCATATTGCGACATATAAGACTTCGCAATACACGATGGTTATAGTATTGCGAAGAGTTTTTTTCACATTGCGAAGAGTTCGTTTTTCACATTGCGAAGTTTTCTTCTCATATATTGCGAAGATCCAAGTGTGACATTGCGAAGTTTATATTTCTCGTATTGTGAAGACTTGTTTTGAGAACATTGCGAAGACTTGTTTTGAGACCATTGCGAAATTTGTTTTTGGTAAAGGGTTGCCCCGGTAAATATATTAACCAAAAAAAACGTTGAAGTACAAAGGAATGTGGCTAAGATACCACATTAACCGCAAGCTACAGGCAGCTTGTTAACAAAAGGAAATGAAACACCAAAACCTAATACATACTTCTACTAATAGACATAAATGCAACATTAGCAAAAGCCAACAAGAAAAATTCTTGAAACCATGCGACCAACTCACCATACCAGCAGCAACATAAATAGAGCAAAAGATCCAAGTAAGGCCGCCTCCTTAAAAACCTTTACGAGCAAAACCCAATGGGAAAAACCCCGCAAAGGGAAAAAGAGTACGGCCCTTACCCAGCACTCCCATCAGGATCAATACACACCTTAGGGATTTTCCAATCTTCAAGAATCACTAGAGACACTGAAGAAATCTTCTTGAATTTAAAAGTGAGAAGCTTGAGCCGAACCGTATCACAAACTGAAGTCACAAGCTTAGCAACCGTCAAAGACTTCTTGTTAAAAAGCCTATTATTTCGCTCTCTCCAAATGAAGTAGACCGAAGCGAAGATTTCAACATTGCGAAATCTTTTAGATTATTCTGAGATTACTTATTGCGAGATTTTTGTTCGAGTTATTTCTAGACTTAGCCACTATCTAGAATAGTCCCGGAACATCTTTTCCCGTCAAGTAAATTCAAATTTTTTTCATACTAGTTTTAGGCTATTTCTAGCTCGATTTCAAAATTTGGCGATTACAAATATTTTTCGGTCTACCGTTATATTGGACTGAAGAAAAATCGCAATTTTCGGAAATTCAACCACAACCCAATCTCACCGTATCTACTTAAGATCCGAAGTCACTTCATCAACTGAGACACCATCATCATGGAAAAGAGCAATGCGTGTTTAGACTTAACTAACGTAGAGATGGAACGACTACAACAGCGAATATGTATCTTGAGAAAGAACTCTATGGACGGTTTTAGAGTACTTCGAGAGTCTTTTAAGGATCTTTCAAAAGTCTTGATCGAATTAGGTGAATCCACTGGCACATTCAGAAAAACAATCAGAAATGCCATGGATAAACTTGAAGCACAACTTGTCAACGAAAGAATCATTCCTAGTGAATGCAAGACCACTTTCAGTGATCTCAAGACGACACTTGAAAAGACTTTTACTTCTGAATTCATCAAGTCTTCGTAAACAAAGGACTGCTTCAATAGAAATAATGGAATGGATGCTTTATCATATAAAGATATGATAACCCACAACATAGACTTCATTGTAACATACGTGAACCTCATCATACAGACGCTACAAAATATTGATGAAAGGCTCAATGCAAGTTGTGGAATAGAATTAGATATTGAGAACACAAGCTGCAGATATGAGACTCCAATGCATAGTTCAGATAATGATAACAACAGTTCTGGCAAAGAAAGCCGCATCTCTGGCAAACAAGGCACAGACTCTGAGCATGTCATCAGCAATACACCACCCTACGACAATGGTCCTGTTTTTGATTCTGATCTATTAGACGAGGTATACAATGATGAATACAATGTGTTTGGCAATGCCAATATGCATGAGCATTGTGATCAAACAACAACCCTTATTGACACATGTATGACGAAAAAGGTTGATAGCAATACTACACTCGATTCACCAGACATGTGCAATAATGAGTTTGAGGATGATCAACATGCAAATGAGTGATGATGAGGAGCATGTCGCGCTTGATAATTTAATTTCTAGTTTACAAAAAGATGTCAATGAAACTAGAAAGAGTCAAAAGCAATTAAAGAAGGCAAATGCAACGCTCACTCAAAACTTTGAAGAATGCAAAATTGCTCTAATTGTATCCAGTGAGACCATTTATAGTTATAGAGCTGAGCTTCTTCAAAAGACCAAAGAGCTTGAGGAGTAAAAAGTCGTTTAATTAACGTTAAAAAGGACGATTTTGAAAATAAATACAACGAAGCTCTTGCCTTGTTAACTAAAGAAAAACGTCAATTTAATGTTTTATTAAGTGATGAACGTCAAAAAACGTACCTTGCCACAACAAAAGTAAAGGAACTTGAACAGAGGCTTTCTATGAATACCACCGATTCTGCTAAAATTCTTGACGAAAAGAAACAAGAGGTTGAAAAATTAAAACAAGATTTCAAAAATAGACAAGTCAAAGATACTGAAAAGGTAACGGAACTCGAAGAACAAGTCGAGTTTTTGAAAAAAGTTGTTTATAAATCGTATGACTCTATTCAAATCGTAAGAATGATAGCATGTTAGAATTACTTTTTGGTAAGCTGGCGCCTTTCACGTGAGTTGGAATAGACTTATATCCATTTGCTATACCAGGGACTAATTATGTAATGGATAGATAGTCTAGTTAAGTTAGGCCTATAAATATCCCCATGACTTCCCATGGGGGTGTAGAAGTTTAGTCATTTTTCATTGTTTTCATTTCACTTGAAATAAAACACATATATTTTCTTTCACCTCTCTCTAACTTTCTCTCTCTAGAACAAACAATGTCATACATGTTCTTTGATCATCCCCGACCCCCCGAACCAAGGTGGTTTTTGATGCTTGTCAATTGGTATCAGAGCTAACCGGGGGTGTTTTGTATCCATTTGTGTTTGTGTCGAGTTAACAGATTTGTGCGTTATCAGATTCATGATTTGTACTATTCTGTTTTATGGCTGGTGTTTGTGTCTCGTTATTATCAATATCTTATCAATTCAAGTTTATCATGTCTCGAAGTATCAAATTTTTTGTCCTTATCATATCACAGTTCCACTACCTCTTTGTTTATTCATAAAATCTGTTCTTGTTTTCGTCATTTTTTGTCCTTTTTCATTACAGTTTTTGTCCCTGAAAAACTTCATCTTTTTCATTACAGTTTTTTTCATAAAATCTGAAAACTTCATTAGATCTGTCTTTTGTGAAAAGGACAACTGCAAATGGCCCAGATCCAGATTTTTCGATACAAGTGACTGTGGATTCGATTTCAAAATATTACGGAATCTTGCATTCTTGCTTTTGCGGAATCATGTAAACCTTGCACCGAGCGTATTGCGGAATGTTGTAATACCAATGGGTTGCGGAATCATATGTATTCCATGGTTGCGGAATCATATGTATTCCATGTTGCGGAATCATATGTATTCCATGGTTGTGGAATCATATGTATTCCATGGTTGCGGAATCATATGTATTCCATGGTTGCGGAATCGAATGAGCAAAGGAATGTTGACTTGAAGAAAAAAAAATTGCGGAATCATGCCAGTGTAAATCAAACCGTGACCATGAAATATTTTAATATCAACATTACATCTAATCCGACTCTATCCCATCCCATCTTTATCAAAACCTTTTACAAACAATCCAAACCCATCTATTATTTTAACAGTTAAGATATCACCTAAAGTGAGAAAGAACAAAAACAGATTTGGACTTAGTTTCTTATCTCTTTGACATCATCTTAACTGTTTTATCACATCAGATCTCAGATCCTGTTAGTGTATCGGCATGCATGTCGAGATCGTTAAAGATCTTACACTAAACAGTACATCATCACTGTTCATTATTTACTCAAACAAATCTTATTACCTGTGACCTCCACAGATCGTGTGACCATCAACATCAAAACCAACACCATCCTCAACTGATAAATCTTACTCTGTTTTGTTAAAACGTTTTTTTAATCTATAAAAGATTTTTTTTCGTTTGACACAAATCATCATAGTTCTTGAATTGTTTTAGACCCCTGATTAATTTGTTTTATTTCAAAAAATCAATCACATGATGTCATCTTACCAATTAACCTACCTTAGATCTTTGTTTTAAGATCTTGAAGATGAACTTGTTTGGTTAACTGAGGAGAGTAATACTAATGGGTACTCCTGCAATCACAGTTTGGTTTGAATGAGATGAGTAATTAAGGGGTTTTATGATTCGTGTACTATTTTGGAGCAGGATGTATTCGGGTGGTTTTGTTCGATTTGGTGTGATGAGCTTGGAATTTGATGGTCTGCGTTTGATTTAAGATGAAAGTGGAGATGGGAGCAGATGGTGATTTGGGTGAGATGAAAGTGACGGAGTTATCAAGATAACATGGTGGCGATGGTTTCTATGTTAAGAGGATAAGTGGCTGTGATATTAAGATTTGTATGAGAGATATATTAGGTTTGAGGGATTATATATCCCACTTGTATATGTTTTGGACCGGGTATAGTAAGACTGGGCCGTCCGCATGTTTCACTGGGCTTGGGCTACATTTACTATATACTCGAAATGATACTCCAACCATATGGGCCAAATATTCAAAAGTTGGGCCAGGTTTTTTTGTCATCTATGCTACTCGGACTTCATGTGGGCCGAACATATGTTATTCATAGGCCTACAAAGGTTTTGATTATTAGTTGACGGGCCAATCACTACTCTAACCGAAGGCATTTAGTGGGCCGATTAATTTTTGCAATCGATTTAGGAATGATCGATTATATACTTGAATGTTGCAAAATTAATCATGTAGGGGTTATTGGATTGAGCCGGGTATTTCGAAAGAATCAAGTGGTAAATTTTTTGTCAGGTCAAATGCTTATGTGACATAATATATTAAACGTATAATTGTTTTACGTATTAACGTGTGCGTCTCTATTGGCTCAAGACCACTTCTAGACATATATTATTTACGCGGACATATTCCTTCTGCTCCCACTTGGACATACACAATAATATAGTATAATAACATTGGTTAGCGTCTAGCAACACGCCAATGCTCCCAGATGTAAGAATCCGTACTTTTCCGGCATTATTTTATTCCTTTATTCGTGCTTCTTGAATTTTTCAACATATTACGTTTTCTTATACTTTCTGTACGCAAATCCTGAGATCTCGAGAATTTTAATTAAATTAAATTTTAATTATTCTTCTGATCATCGATAATATTTTATTCGAAATTATTAAAAAAAATTAATTAAATTAATTATTTTTATTTTTCTATATTTATTTAGTGTAGTGACCCGAAATTTAAAATCAATATTTAGACCAAGGTCTAATCTTATTTATAGTATTCGGATTAATATTTATTACTCGACTTTTATTTTTCATGTTCGTTAGATGAATAATATTGAATTCTCGACTAACCGGCAAAGTTATGGCTTTAGTGTATCGAATACTTGTCATTTATTATTTATCGGCATCTATGCCAGTCATCGACGGTAAATATTCTCGTTATGACATAAAAATATTTTTTTATTGTCATCATTTTAATTTATTATTTTACGAACATTCTTCGTAAATTTGTGATAAACATTTAAGTGTCATTCGTTTATATGACGCGTTAAATTTTATTAAATAATAAACCCTCTTTTATATATCGAAATATTAATGTTCTCTAAATGTCAATGTTTTTACTTTATATTTAGCGTTTTTTTTCGTGGTTTAGCGCATATCTTTTAAATCGCGTAACTTTTAAAATATCGGGTTCAGATAATACCCGCATTTTCAAATTATGTGATAACTTTAATTTATAAAATATATTTCTAACCATATCTCTATGTTTAGAAACGTGTTTCTTTATGGACACATGGTATCCTTTAACAAATAGTCACCATGGTTTTAAATTTCAAAAAATTTCTAGTCTTACACGTATATGCTTGAATTTGTCATATGCTTCCTAACTTATATTCCTTTTATATTTCATCTTTTCTGCCGAGTTGTGGTTTCGTCATTGTCGGCACAATTAAATGCTTAATTTTGTGAGAGCTTACTTGGGAGGCTTTGTATCTCCAATCCTCGTAAAGTAGCAGTTTTATCATCACCGTTTTGGTAACGAGGCGTGTCATCTCCGGTGAAGTTACACTATTGTTTTTTTATCACTTTAGATGCCATTCCCGTTCGTACACATGAGGTTCGAAACACATATCCTTATACGTTTCTAGACAACTATGTATAGAGTTTAATAAATATTTAGCTATCATGTGTTGTATCTAAAATTGGAGCTTTGATATTCATACCATCAATATATCAAATAAGTGATGAAAAGTATCTTTTTGTCATTGTTTTAAATTACTTTACTAGTTCGACCCTCTTTGTTTCACTTTTTGACAATTTTAATCTTTAACTTTGTATTAATGACAACTAGTTAAATTAATAAGTGTATACAATAATTAATGTGGTTTTGATGATTTGGTTAATTTAAAAATAAAAAATAAAAAAATCATGGATACTTATTATAAGACAAAAGCTATGAGTTTCAAGTCACAAATATTTATTATACGTAAAAGCTTTCAATGATTAATAAATTAAGTATTTTGTATTATCATTGTTAAAACCACATATTGTAAATATCATTTTCAAACCATTTAAATGTTGATCTACTCTTGATTTTAACATATAAAAAGATACGTTATTTGATTAAGTGTTTATATGTACATAAGAGTAATAAAACATTACAAAATTCATATATTCTCTTACATTTCCGTTTATATCTTTAAGACGCGCCATTTTATTTTAGGTCATCGTTAGAAGCTCCTGGTTTCTCGATTTATCTTATTTCATCATTTCACTCGTGTCACTATTGTCTTGATCGTTATCCTCGTTTGATATCGTTATTGCTAAGGTGAGTTCATAACCCCTTTTTAATACTTATACATTGTTTCTAAACGTGGGGTGAGATTTTACATGGTGGAACACATTCATTTAAAACTGTATGCTATCCAGAACTTGTATCCTATCCCGAACTTGTATGCTATCCAGATCTTGTATGCTTTCCAGAACAGATTACCATTATTATTATTGCTTTTAGTCTATAGCCCTTAAGTTTCCTCTCCTGATCATGAACCGTTAATTTACTTGTGCTGCTAAGCGCGAATGTTGTGGGTGGATCCATCGGGACTGACAATCCCCGTCCCATGTTGCGGTTGTTTAACTATTGACGCATTGCATTTGTTTTGTTACTTGAGTATTTAAGCTGAATACTCACTAGAGGAACTTACATTGAGTTAAGCTTCGGTTCAAGAACTAAATAGCAATAATAACGGTTTCGGACTATGGTTAATGATCATAACCATTTTCCCTATTTACTTGTTTTACAAATGAATGCTTGTGTTTCACACCTTTACTGCTAAACCTATGAATATCACTCAACTTTGTGTTGACCTTTTTCATGTTTAATCTCAGGTAATAATTCTTAGTTTTGCTTGGATGGGAGCCCGCAGGATATTTTCGCAGCTTGGAGATTTCTGTGTTATATTTTAAACTTTGGTTTTAGTAAAAGCTGTCAGAAGTTTATCTTATATTACTGGTAACTATATATTACAAAACCATGTTTAAATAATAGATTTTTCCACTTACAAAACTTTGGGACCTTTGTTTAAAAACTTTGATCTTTTATGATGTAATGTAAATGTTTTATTACGTCAACTTTGTGTCAACAATATTTAATTGTTTCTAGTACCATTACGTGGTACCCCCTTGCTGCCTACGTGTTTCCTTGCCTGATTTCGGGGGTCTCACAGATTGGTATCAGAGCGATGGTTATAGGGAACTGAGTCGTTTTCAGAACTTATTCTATAACCGAAAGTTCAAATATTTCATGTTTCTAAGTGTCAAACACAGAATCTGCCATTGTTGTTCGATATCTGCGCGGGTAACGCTCTAATCCTTATTATTTATTTTTAATTATCGTTGTAGTGTTTCATCTCTTGATTTTATTTTGAAATATTACATTACCCTAATGACGATAATTACTATCTCTATCCAAATCCTTTGTGTTTCTCGAATTATCATTGGATATTACTTTAATTACATCTGCCCTTACTGTATTTCTCAAATTATTGCTCTTGTGAATTGATCTTATTATAATAATTTTATATTGTTATGACATTTCATACTTGTATCCAGAGCGCGTATGCTGCCGACTTTTCATGCTCACTTTTCTGAGTATTATTGCTATTTCATTTATGCGTGATACGACTGACCTCACATACTCGTTCGTTTTGGACCGCTTGTTTTTCTCAACTCACTTTTATATGTTGTGCATACTCTCGTGATACCATTGTTTGGGATTGAGAAGTGTTGCTTTCAATGAAACTTCCGATTTTCATTTTACTACCCAGTGCATTACTTCCATTGTTAAACCTCTTCAAGATATCTATTTAGATATCCAAATTGTTTTTCGACCATTTATGATTGGATGCCTTGAAAATTAGTCTGTAGACCATTGTGTAGCTCAATATGTCTCCGAAAAAGACTAAAGGACACCGTGTGAGTCACAAATCTCGAAGCATTCCTAGAATCAATGTTGAATAATATCGTGGGTTTTCGTAACCTTGATTGACCTTTACGTCACCATTTTACACGACACTTGTATATCGATTAAATATTACTTCATTGACCATTCTACGTTTCGATTTCGATTTACAATGTTCGTTTGTACCTTGGAAACACCACCGTCATCTTGTAATTTATATCCTATGATATAATGTGGTGCTTGTTTGGAATACAATTCTACTTCTATAAACTTGTATCCCCCTTTCAATAAACCTCCTCGCTCCAGGAGTGCGACTTGTTAATGTTCCATTTCTTTCTCGATATGTCTTGTGATTTTGGAAAATCACGCCGCCAAGAGACCTTCCTGCATTGCATCTTGAAATCGAATACACGGATGTCATGCATCGTTTTTGATTTCTTAGTTTTTTGTTGGCATTCTTGAATCATTTTTATGCTATGTTTTCCTTTACATGCTTAATTATACAATTTATTCTCTTTCGTCTATATGGAATCCACAAGTCCGTACATAAATTTCGAGTGGTTATGAAGTTTGATTTAAATTTCAAGGTGTGTCGAAAAATATACTTTCTACAGAAAAGTTACATGTAATTTAACGAGGTCGAGAAAATATTTTTATAAACTTGAGACATAAAAATATGTTTCTACTTGTTGAGACGTTCGTTTAGGACATAAAATTTGACTCGTAAATCTTAAAAAACGAGCAAGTTACGCTCATTTGAAATTGTAACATTTAAGAACTTAACTCTGTGTATTTCTAAAATATCATTTTGTTGACAGATATGATGCGAGGGAATTTTCGTCCATTTCTAATTTTTGTTTAGTCTCGAGTAAAACTAGAAAGTTGTCCAAAACATCGTTTTACACCAAATTGCTTTTGACTCCGAGTTTTGAAAATGTCATTTAGTGAGTCAATTGGTCTGGTCAGACACAACAGTCAAACTCAAATGCCAAAGTTGATAGAATTTAAAAATATGGTATGAAGCGTTTTTTAGTTCGTTTGAACTCGTAAAACATTAACTAATGATATTTTACAACTAAAAAAACATTGATTGCGTATGAAAACGTTTAAAAATAGTAACTTTGAGCCCGGTCATACATACATATATCTTGAACTTTTGGAACCAAGTGATTTGATAAACCGATGATGAACTATACGTTTCGAAAATGTTTACATTTTTATGCGTCACTATTTACGTGTTAAATTCCTAAGCTTTCCTAAAATAGAAACTTTTCGGAATAGTTGTACTATTTGGGAAATGATGTTATACTTTCTTAGGAAGTATATTTATGTCAAATAAATTACAACATGAGCGCATATGGATTCCTTTATCTCATCTTTCATAAATGACTTATTTGTCAATTTATCTCATCTTTCTTCTACTTCTAACGTAACACTGATTTGGGATGAGGTTTGAAGTTCCTGTTTTCACATCTTTCGTTATCAACTTGACAAGTGTCTCTTGACGATTCCTGCTAGACTTTTTTTTGAAACCTTATCACCTTGTAACCATTTCGTCGATTGTCTGATGAACTACTCATTACTACTCTCGTGTAGCCCACTCGCTATTTTATAAGTCACCATATAAATCTGAACTGGTATTGTTTGTGAAATATTTTACAAAATATTATACATTGGTCTTTGTTTTACGATGTAATTTCACAAATTGTTCAACAGTTGGTCTTGTAAAGAATTCTTGTAACAATAATTTGATTTAAATATCTAGCCAATTAGTTACTGGAGAAAGGTTCATAAATCATTCTGATTTCTATGTTTGGTATCATATATGTATTTTAAATCTTATGACATGTGATACTGGTTTGACGAAGCTGAGCATCGTATTGCTAGTCCTAAATTATGCATGGCCTGATCACCTATGCGTAATTTAGAAGGAGCCATGTGAGACCGAATAGTAGTCACCTTAAATATTTGACCAAGACCCAACCTTTTACTTATGTTTCTTAAAAAGCTAGATAAAATAAAATTTTGAAAACTTTTACATCTTATGCGAGTAGCACCAGTTCGCGGCATACACATATGATCCCTTATCCTTTCTTGAACGAATTACATGCCTCAAGCACATATTTATTTACTCAATGATATCTGTTCTACTTATTACCACTAATTTAATTACTGACCGTTGATACCAGACTTGAATGTTTCAATGTTTTTATGCTTATTCATTGACCAACCTTCTCTATCTATTTTGGTAGACCTTCGAAACATCTCCGGACGCGAATAATAATTTATTACTAGACATGGATAACAATTTCCTATATTTGTCATGATGTGTGTCAGACCCTATTGTTTAGAAATTCATTCGTGTGAACCACGTATTGATTTCGCCTCTCATTTCTAATGTTGTTCATACTACTGGAATTACTCCCAAGTGACTCCTTAAGAATTTTATGTGGTTCAAAAATTTATTGTGTGGCTTTTCTCTTTCGATCATGTATCGAATACCGAGAACTTAATAATCCGTTGTTGGTGACGCCAACCACACTCTTGAATTAACCATTTTCTAAATATTTTGTTTCTTATTGTCCTTACCATCGATGCATCTATTCTATCATGCTCATTAAGAAATTGGTATAAAGTTTATTTTATTCCCTCATGCTATTGCTTGTACACTAATTATGGGTTATTATTAGTTTCATACTCAATTGCTATCTTGTCACCTTTTGAAAATCCGAACATGTCACATGTTTATCATTTGATACCTTAATCATCTACTTGGATTTTTTAAATTTGCTACAAATTCTTAAGAACGTTTTATCAAATGTTAAAAATTACCAACATAACCGTTTCAAGTTTAATCTCGGATCTATACATCCTCTTTGGTAGATTTATAACTAGTGTTTAAAAGGATGTCAAGTTTTATCTTTTAAAGTATTTGATTGTATCATACTTTATTTTCAATCTAATGAAATTATCGATTTAAATTATAATTTCTAACAATGATTCTAAATAATTTAGAATTTGATGTTTTTTCTAATGGTAACGATAAACCTGAGTTTTTTTTAATAATTTCATACTGTCATACAAAAGCTCTTAAGCTGATTGAGATAATTATTTGAACTGAGTTACTTTTACTTTGAAATTCTTATCAAGATAACACTTAAGCTAAATTTGAAAGTAATACCAAATCCTAGACAAATAATTGTGACAACTTGTAATCCAAATGTCTATATGTAATTCATTTTTCCCTTCTATTTCGCTTGTAACTAGATTCTTACTTTTTAAGATTGTCGTGTTTTACAGTTTTCACGATTTGCGATTCCTTGTTGATTAACAATCTTGATTCATTTTAGCGCACTTTGTCCGTTTAAGCGTTTCTTGTGTTCATTCTATCTCCTGATATTTCTCAGTACTGAAAGGTCATTATTCTAATCCGAGTTTGAAAATTTATTCGAAAAAGAGTTAAGCAACTGAAGCATAGTGAATTCCAATTGTTAAAGTTCGCCGTGGTGCAGCAATTACCTGGGACGCAATGAATTTGTTCCACACTTTGTACCTCCTCTTGTTGCATCTTCTACTGTTTCCAGGAGAACACTGAGGGACCAGAGTTCCTTTAGGGGGGAAGACTATAAGAATCCGTACTTTCCCAGCATTATTTTATTCCTTTATTCGCCGTGGTGCAGCAATTACCTGGGACGCAATGAATTTGTTCCACACTTTGTACCTCCTCTTGTTGCATCTTCTACTGTTTCCAGGAGAACACTGAGGGACCAGATTTCCTTTAGGGGGGAAGACTATAAGAATCCGTACTTTCCCAGCATTATTTTATTCCTTTATTCGTGCTTCTTGAATTTTTCAACATATTACATTTTCTTATACTTTCTGTACGCAAATCCTGAGATCTCGAGAATTTTAATTAAATTATATCTTACTTATTCTTCTGATCATCGATAATATTTTATTCGAAATTATTAAAAAAAATAATTAAATTAATTATTTTTATTTTTCTATATTTATTTAGTGTAGTAACCCGAAATTTAAAATCAATATTTAGACCAAGGTCTAATCTTATTTGTAGTATTCGGATTAATATTTATTACTCGACTTTTATTTTTCATGTTCGTTCGATGAATAATATTGAATTCTCGACTAACCGGCAAAGTTATGGCTTTAGTGTATCAAATACTTGTCATTTATTATTTATCGGCATCTATGCCCGTAATCGACGGTAAATATTCTCGTTATGACATAAAAAAAAATTTTATTGTCGTCATTTTAATTTATTGTTTTACGAACATTCTTCGTAAATTTGTGATAAACGTTTAAGTGTCATTCGTTTATATGACGCGTTAAATTTTATTAAATAATAAACCCTCTTTTATATATCGAAATATTAATGTTCTCCAAATGTCAATGTTTTTACTTTATATTGAGCGTTTATTTTTCGTGGTTTAGCGCATATCTTTTAAATCGCGTAACTTTTAAAATATCGAGTTCTGATAATACCCGCATTTTCAAATTATGTGATAACTTTAATTTATAAAATATATTTCTAACCATATCTCTATGTTTAGAAACGTGTTGCTTTTTTTTCATTAATGGACACATGGAATCCTTTAACAAATAGTCACCATGGTTTTAAATTTCAAAAAAATTCTAGTCTTACACGTATATGCTTGAATTTGTCATATGCTGCCTAACATATATTCCTTTTATATTTCATCTTTTCTGCCGAGTTGTGGTTTCGTCATTGTCGGCACAATTAAATGCTTAATTTTGTGAGATCTTACTTGGGAGGCTTTGTGTCACACCCCACCATGGCGGAATATGGGGCGCGACATATGAATATCATCACAACAACAGCGTGTCTATAGAGAGAACTATATGAATTAAAAATGTCATAAAAGGTGACACAAATGTCATGACAATATCTCATCAATGCAGGAGTCTAGGTAAGTAGGTAACAGTCCTACCTCTTACCCAAGACAAACAAATAACACAAACAAATCAACATATAGGTTCATAGTATCACTTATTGAAACAAACAGAAAAATAAACTAAGAAGGAACAGGGATCTCCTTCTAAATGCATTCCTACGCGACTCCAATCCTAGCCACATATGTTCTCACGCTTAACCACTTTATCACCTGAAAGAGACACTAAAACACGTCAACATAATGTTGGTGAGAGTCATAGGTTTAGACTCCAACCGAAAACAGATTAAAATAAGCTGTGAACCACCATAAACTACTAAACATATGGACAATGTGCTACAAATATGCATTAACAACTAACATTCAATATCAATCATTCCAAACAAAATCCAAGGCTCCCAGCCCTACCAAACACCATGGTACCATAGGCGCTCATACACCTATCTACCAATCCCCCCGCCTTGTCATTATCCATTGGTCCCATAGATGCTCACACATCTATGTACCTCCCCAAGGCTCTATAAATCCCTTAACTCAGTTTACTTCATAACCCGTCCCGTTAACATTTTACCCAAAACAGTTCCGGTTTTTAGGTCTCCAAACTATAGGACAAACACCCACCTAAACATACCCATGATCTCTATAAAGGAAATCATATTCCCTTAAATATGTTAGCTAACTCCTCCCTTTTTCCCCAACCTTAAAGCTACTGTTAATGCCTCGATATATATATATATATATATATATATATATATATATATATATATATATATATATATATATATATATATATATATATATATATATATATATATATATATATATATATATATATATATATATATATATATATATATATATATATATATATATATATATATATATATATATATATATATATATATATATATATATATATATATATATATATATATATATATATATATACTTCTGCCTATCCGCATTTTACCGATTTTGAACATACAAAAAGTTTGTTATGATTTGGGGGTCTTACCCTAACCCATTTGCTTAGCCACCCTTCAGGTCTCTTATTTAATATATAAACCAACACCCATGCTCATTAGAGGGCTCAAGTGTACTCCGAAGTACCCCAATCACCTTAAAACGTTAAATTAAACTCGACTGATTTCAAAACTGTTTTGACCTCCGACTGTTGTAACCTGTTTCTGACCCAGCTCCCGACCTCCAATTTAGTTCTCGTTTCTTGCATTTGAAAGCCACTTCAATTATCTATTCAGGGATGCTTGGATCGCAAAATAAGAGTTTGTATAACTCTAGATATGATCAAAACAAGTGACTAAAAAATCTGCCAAGTTTTTAAAAACGAATTTAAACATGATTAAACCCTAATTAACATCACTAATAATCACCAATCATTATCCTAATCATGTTAATTGTTATAAAACCCCTAATTACAGATCTATTAAGAACTCTAATCCATCATATAAATTGATTACATAAAACTTGAAGCCTTAATGCTATAAAACAAGAAAACTATAAGAATTAAATCAAGATTTTTACCTCAAATCTTCAAGAAAATTATTTTTGATGAATCCCTAAATTAGGGCTTGTATAAATTCGGCCAAAAGGGGAGAAAATTAATGAAAAACTGATTTTTGTGATATAAACATGGTATTTATATGTTTTATTAAAAAGGCGTTTCCAAATTGGGCTCAAGTTGGGTCTTTTGGTCCATTATCCTTTCTTTTTCTTTTCTAGTCGGTTTAAAACCCGATTCATATATATATATATATATATATATATATATATATATATATATATATATATATATATATATATATATATATATATATATATATATATATATATATATATATATATATATATATATATATATATATATATATATATATATATATATATATATATATATATATATATATATATATATATATATATATATATATATATATATATATATATATATATATATATATATATATATATTTATATATATATATATATAAATATATATATATATATATATATATATATATATATATATATATATATATATATATATATATATTCTTTTTAAGACTTATTAATATATTATTAATAATACCTTAAGTTACCTTAATTTATTTGAGCTCCTAAAACCTCAAAACCGTAAAACTAAGGTAACTTAAGGTATTATTAAAAATATATTAATAAGTCTAAAAAAGAATATATATATATATATATATATATATATATATATATATATATATATATATATATATATATATATATATATATATATATATATATATATATATATATATATATATATATATATATATATATATATATATATATATATATATATATATATATATATATTCTTTTTAAGACTTATTAATATATTATTAATAATACCTTAAGTTACCTTAATTTATTTGAGCTCCTAAAACCTCAAAACCGTAAAACTAGTCAATTTACGTGTATACCGTAAAAAAAAACGTAAAATATACAATTTAAAAAAAAAACTCTTGAATTTTGAAATAAACTTTTAAACTAAGTCCTAAATGACTTAAAACCATCCCGAAAAATACTCCCATGACTAAACACCTTACCCGAGACCTTTAATGCTAAGCCCCAAATCGTAAAAAAAATACGATTTACTATAATACTTATACGTATATGTAAACACCAAAATAACACCATTTCATTTCATAGTCACCAATTTGTGACCTCATGAACATGAAATAACCGTTCCTCGATTTACTTATGAGTACCATATACCCATAAACGATGTCCACACCAACCTCGTTTACGCAAAATAAACATGTAAACACACAAAACACATAGTCACACATAAAATAACCCAAAAATAAGACCGAGTGACGAACCTCAAAACCACGATTGTCACATCACTCCCTCCTAATAGAAATCTCGTCCCGAGATTTACTTCTTAGGATCGTCATTATCAAATAGCTGAGGATACTTGCTCCTCATAAATCCTTCTCGTTCCTACGTGAACTCTAGTCCACGTTCCAAATTCCATCTTATCATAACTACGGTATATTACCCTTTTTTCCAACGTCTTAGCTTCACGACCCAAAATCTCTACCGGCTCTTCGATGAAACGAAGACTCGTATCGATACTAATATCATCTAACGGTACTTGCAAGTCGGTTCTTGCTAAGCATTTCCTCAAGTTTGATACACGAAATACATCATGCACACTACTCAATTCCTCCGGTAATCTCAACCTATACGCCACTAGCCCAATCATTTCAAGTATTTTAAATGGACCCACTAATCTAGGTGCTAACTTCCCTTTCTTTCCAAATCACATCACTCTTTTCCATGGTGAAACCTCTAGCATAACCTTACCTCCAATCTTAAATCCCAACAGCTTATGCCTCTCGTCCGCATAGCTCTCTTGTCGGTTCTTTGCCATTTTCAACCTCTACTTAAGCACTGCCACCACCTCCATAGTTTTCCGATCCACCTCCGGTCCAATACGTTGGCCGCTTCTAACTTCATCCCACTATAACGGTGATCCACCTCATCTCCTATGAATTAACTCCAACAGTGTCTACTACAATTCCTATCACCAGACCTAACGGCTTCTATCCTCTACGGATTTTCCATCATTCAGAAGTTCTCCCAACCTTTATCACATCCAATGGTATATGCAGGATTGCATAACCAAAAGCTTTTTTTTTGGGTAAAAGGGCATCATCCCCGGTAAAATATATTCCCAAAAGCGATGAAGTACAATGGAATGTAGCGGCAATGCTACATTAACCTCAAGCTAACCAGCTTGAACAACCACTAAATCATATGACATGCCATATGATCTCTAACAAACAATTACAATACAAATTACACCAATAGGAAAAAACCACCTAAAAGTGCATAAACAATGAACAAATGAAATCATCATGATGCGTGAGAAGTGCGAATATCCGGCTGACGAGTTCCATGGCGATCATCAATCACTATATCTTCGTCAGTCTCACTATCAGCATTCAACACATCATCTGTTGGACCACCACCATCCTCCCAATCAGTGCCATCTTCCATTATACCACTCAAAGCACCAAAGGAATTCTTGTTGCTTGTCCCCGTTTGACTAGAATCAGGAGCCAAAACCTTATTATTAAGGAAACCCCTCTTAAGAATAGATCCATCCTTCTTTGGAGCAGCCGGAACTGAAGTACCTTACGACTCCTTTGGTTTAGTCGTCTTAGAACTACCCCCTTTCTTAACAACACGATAAGAAAGATTAAGAGCCGGTTTAGTTAATTTAATCCCAGCAACCTGATGTTGCTTGTTCTTACCCTTCTTCTTCTTATTATTCACTACCACAAAACCATCATTAGCATTATCCATACGAGCTTCATCTACATCAACAACCTGTGTAGCAACCTCACTATTGACAACCAAAGACAACTTAGGACATTTAGAATCAATGTGATCAAAAATGAGACAAGTAGAGCATCTAGGAGGAGTCCACTCATACTCAATATCAATAGTCACCAAATTATGCCCTTTATCTTTCTCAATCGGGATAGCAACAACCATGGATTTTTTAAGAACATCCACAGCAGAAACCTTAATAAGGGCACGAGCAAACGTACTTCGACCCCATGGATTGATACACATACTACTAGTATAAGAATCTAACATGATCGGTCGACCAATCTGAGATGTAATCAAGCTTAGACCAACTTCAGAATACGCAACTATAGGAACACGATGCAGTTTGACCCAAACCGGAGCCTTCCTAATCTCTGCCTTATGCAAATCAGTAACAGACGACCATACATTAAGAATTAATGGAACTTGACGAATCAGCCACGGGCCATTCTCCAAAACACTTTCCATACCATTTTTAGTCTCAAATTGGAATAGAAAAAACTCGTCATGAAGTTTCACTCTTTTCAATCCATACTTGGACCAAACGTTCTTCACATACTTTTCGACTAGCGGAAACGCTAAACGTTTTCCGATAAAATACCCAAATAATGTATTACTAAGGCGTGATCTTACCTCCTCAACAGCATCAAATGGAAGGGCTACCGCAGCCCCTGTTACGTTCTCGTCATTATGCAACTCTTGGATATGAATCGTCTTATTGAATGCAGGTTGCACTATTGACGCAAACGTTTTTCCATTCTGATTAGATGAGCTCTCCTCATCTCTAGGCTGAACCGAAGGGTGCACACAAGTGCCTTGGCTAAAAGTCAAAGTTTGCCCACTTTGGGTTGTTCCAGCAGCAACATTTAACATGTTTCCATGCCCTATATGATCCCAAACCGAGGTTGTAGCAGCAGCACTGGTGCGTACCCCAACAGGCCCTAGTTCTTGAATCGGCTTACCCCGAACAACATTCCATCGATCATGAGAAAGAGATCTCCCACGATTGTTGTCATTACCAGCAACAGACTGCACCTCATCCGCATTACTAGTCCTAGTCAAATCATCTTTGAGGTTCACCCCCGGTGATTGACCACTATGATCATGTTTACGAAGCTCAACAAATCCCGTCCCATGAATACCAGCATCATGTAACCCCGACTGGTAATCAGTCAATGGGTTTTGATGTTCCAGCGAATCAACATCTTCCCTTTGATTACTTGATTGTAGTTGAGATACATCAACCGAATCCTGAGAATCACCCTTCAGTCTTTTCATTCGATCTCTAAGCGCATCAAGATCAACTGAAAACGGATATGTGTTATCCATTCAAATGAAGAACAATCTCTCTCAAAACAATCATGAAACGACACAACAACAGCAATAACCAAAACCCTAGCCGCCACTAGAAGACAAATCCAGCCGCCACACTCAAACCAAGCCCTAATCAAATAATAATAAAATAATAGCTTGAACAGACACAAAAACCCAATTTAACTTAATCAAAAACGAAACCCTAATCAACTCCTAGATTACTGGAACCCGGATCACAATCAATTTCAAGATCAAGATACCAAATGACGTTAATTAAACAAGTTTAATCAACGAAACAAGTATAGTAATCAAAAATTAATGGGACGCAGGATTAAAGTAACCAGTTTGATAACCAATCATTGAATCAATAAAAAAATGAAGAATCGTTTTATGTAAACAATAAACAAATCAAGAGATGAAACGTTTAATGTAAACAAAAACAAATTAATCACAAGATTACTAAAGCAAGGGAGATCGGAAATCAAAAGGAAAAGAAAAAAGGAGACACCATTGATAAAGCTAGAGAGAAAATAGAGCTTTTTTCCTGTAGCTTGCATAACCAAAAGCTTCCCATAACATTCACATGAAACATGTCATAACCATCACCTCATCCTTGCTTTCCCATGCTCGGAACCAAGTAACTAACAATCCTTCATACTAACAGGTGCTACACCTTTTCTTTAGGTGCACGTTCTATTGTTCGTGACTACTAACCTCTTGCTATAACGGTTTTCCCTTCAATACAACCCCACCATCTTGACAACCTCTTGCTCCCTCTAATCATTCTTTCTCCATACTACGTTTCGCTTGTATTTCCACAATCTTAATTTCCATACATCTTATATCCCGTCTTCAGCCTATAATTTAGGCATTTCCTCCTTTATTCCCTACATCCTCATCAATGGGGAACATGCCCCTATCACCTGTGACTCTCTCTTTGTAAGAGAATTCTTCATAATATAATGCGTTGTCTAACTATCTCTGAATCTCACGCCAATGCTCTAGGCGTCTTTCTCAATTACCTCTACAGTATGCTCATACCAACCATTAGTCTATCAACGATATACTACGCTTGCTTCGCATCGTTTCTTCCCTTGCCATAATCCTTTATAAGGCATTCCATACCTATTAGGTTAACTTTTACACAAAACCTCCTACTCCATCGCATTTGTGCGTAATCCTTCCAACTTCTCAACTATGTGACTTCTCATTCCTCTTAAAATATGGGATGAATTAGTCCGTCTATCGACTATCACCCAACTCTCATCGTACATATTCCTCCACCGCATTATGTATCCCTTCCACCAAATTCGTCCTTACATTGCCCTTTCTAAGCCACTCCTATCTATGTAGGAAGTATTGTCTACGTCCCTTTTCTCCAAATGATTGTCCAAGCCACGCAACATAAATGTTGGCGCGCTCTCTGCTTTAGAAAACTCAACTCGTGCAACCTACATCCTGCATCCAAACCACCCTAATACGTCATCCATATAGTTCAAGTTCGTCTCAGCTTCACTTCATTCTTTTTATTCCATGTCTCATCAACCATGCTTGCCTTTAGTGAACTTTAGCATGATATGATAAAAAAAACACTAAAAAACATCAATGGCTGCCAAAAAATCCCTTCTTCTCATAACCTAATTTTCGTTTTCCTTTAATCCGAATACCTTATAATGATGTTGTTTTCTCGAATAATCACTGATTATTCTTGAGTTAACAAAGTCTTTATTTGGTTGATTGATTTTAGGATAAATTAAATTGGTTTTAATTTTCGTTTTTTTCGGTCATTGTCTTGTGCGATTGTATTGTTTCTCTCGTTGGTGGTTACTTGTCCCTTTTAGGTCGTCACGTGTTACCTGGACAAGTAGGTTTGTTTTGTTTGTTTAAATAGTGATTCGAATTAAGTGTTTTTTAGGGTTTCGGTGTGTTTGGGTATCGTGTTTGAGCGGGTAGCATTAAATCATCCTTCAGAATCGTTCAGCATTAAATCGTCCTTGTCCTTATATTGTCTACTCTTGTCGGCTGACCCTTGTCTTTATATTGAGTTTGTGGCGGCTGACATTTGGTCGGCTGACCTTTCAGTTGCAGCATTAATTCGTTTATTTGTTGGCTGACCCTTGCTTGTGGCGGCTGACATTTTTGGTCGGCTGACCCTAGTTTTGGTCGGTTGACATTATATTCGTATTTGTGCTGAAATTGATTTGTAGGGTTCACGTGGTTGGCTGAATTTAAGTGGTCGGCTGTAATTAGTGTATTATTCTGTGGTTCGATTGAGTAAGCTATGGTGGATTCGAGCAATGAAAGTAATAAGCCACTGTTTACAGGTTGGAATGATGTGGTTAAGGTGTCTACTCTTGAGGTTTTAGTAACGTTAGAGGAGATATCTAATTTGTTTTCTATTCCTTTGAATACTGTGCGTGACATTGAAGTGTTTGCAAATGGTGTTAAGGCAAACAAATTTCCTAAATGGTCTACTTTACCTAAGGAGACCACTATGCATTATTATGAAGTTTTATGTGAACGCCATAAGAATCTTACTAGCAGCATTTCTTCACTCAGTTCAGGTGGTTCGAGTGTGCACTCTGCACATATGGCTAAGGAAACAGATGACCCTGTTACTAATGTTTCCTCTTCTGGTGATGTATTTTTGGATCTTGCAGCTAAGGCTGCAACCACTAATGGGTTGCAACCGTGTAATCTACATGTGGTTTTGAAATTATTTGGTGTAACGGTTCGCACGGTTGGTGATGCGGGTGAATTTATGCATGAGTTAAGAATGAAGAAACATCCTTTGTGGGAATTGATCTCACATGACCGTGCTAAAGAAATTCTGGAGTTACTTTGCAAATTTGAAGCTGATATGGTTACGTCTACTAATGGAGGTATTAATGCAGTCTCTTCTTCGTTTAATGTTTGTGAATGGGTTAATATCTCTATTCCTAGGAAGGTCGTTGAAAAGGTAAATACTCGTTACCACAACACTTTATATGGTTACTTTCTTGGTAAAAGGATTGCATTTCCTGTGGTTGAGTATTTTGCTAAGAATAACTGGGCAAAACATGGTCTTAAGCGTATCATGATGAATGAGAAAGGTTTTTTCTTTTTTTAATTTGGGTCTAGTGAGGGTCTTAATGCGGTTCTAGAAGGTGGGCTGTGGATGGTTCGTAATTCACCAATTTTTCTTAAGAAATGGACTATGAAAACGAATCTTCTAAAGGAGGAACTAACTCGTATTCCGGTATGGGTTAAGATTCATGATGTCCCGCTACAGGTATTTGAAGAGGAAGGTATTAGTTTAATTGCTTTGTTTCTTGGTAAACTTATTATGATGGATAATTATACTGATATTATGTGCAAAGAGTCTTGGGGTCGTTGTAGTTTTGCTCGTTGTCTTATTGAGATGAACGCTGATTGGAGTTTATAGATAACGTTACTATTGGTGTCCCTGATCTTGAAGGATCTGGTTGTACTAAGGAATTAATTCGTGTTGAATACGAATGGAAACCGCCTAGATGTCATACTTGTAATATTTTTTGTCATTCCTTTGATTCTTGTCCGAAAAATGTTAAACCTACAAGGTTGAAAATGTGACAACTCATGTTGATAATGATGGATTCCAGCAAGTGCAAAGCAAGAGGAAGAAGTACAAAGGTAATCTAGGGAATCAAGTTCTGAGAGGTGTTCCATTGAGTAAGGGTTCCCAAACAGGAAAGACGGTTGCTTTTCGTCCCAAAACTCGCTTAGTTACTACAAGTACGAGTGGTGATAATAGTAGTAAGTTGAATACTAAATCTGGTCAATTGCAGCAGTCTAGCAATCCTAATGGTCCGAACAAGGGTAAAGCTCAAATGAGCAGTGTTTCTACATCTAATAAATTTTCATCTTTGTCCATTCCTGGTATTGACGAAGGAGTTCAAGTAAGCGAGGAAGATAATGAGGAGGAGGAGGGAGTTGAGGTCGTCTTTGATGAATCGGTGAATCTTCTCAACACTAATATTGGGGCAAGCACTCCTACTGGCTGATCCCATGTTGCTATTTTATTATTTTCCTTGTAACTTTATGTTATCGTCTTGGTTTTTGTCTAGTTTATATATTTCCAGTATTCTAGACTAGTTAATGTTTATGGCCTGTCATAAACATTTTGTTTAACAAGCTGCCTGTAGCTTGCGGTTAATGTGGTATTTCAGCCACATTCCTTGTACTTCAACGCTTTTTTTGGTTCTATTTACCGGGGTCATTGTTACCCTTTTACCAAAAAAAACAACCATGCTTGCCTTTCCCAGATGGTACTTAGCCTTGCAATTGTCTTTCATCACTTAACTCCACCCATCACCTTTGCCAAATGTTCAATCAAAATGATTGAATATGTGTTAGACATTCATGATCCGTATAGATCATTCTCTACGTCTAGTACCCCAAATGCCTCTAGCATTCTAGGCAGATATAACAGTCCAACTCCACTGACTAAGTCTTATCTAGTTCTTCCAAATCTTAAGTTCCTGCATCGTATAAGCAATCGCCTTTCTTTGTCGTTCTCGTACACCTCCAAATCCTTGCTCCACATATCGTCATGCTTCGCGAATTCATCTATTCCTTCCGATAATGCCAAGACCGGATCATTATCCAATCACCTCTTCAGCCTCCAAGACGCTTCCTCGTCCCTCTTTACTTCGGCCCTTGCTGGTTCCATGATATACCATCATCTCTAACTACTCATCCTGGTAAACTTAATCCTAAAACTCACACTTGAAAATCTCACGTATAATTCCCTTTCCTAACAACTCCAAAACCAACTCATAATTCGCCTCACTCTCCTTTTTAGACTTTGAGTAGATCAAGATGTCATCGATACTCCCGATGACAACTCGTTTATATACGTTCATGCACACTCGGTTCATTGACTCCATGAAAACCGCTAGTGCTCTGGCGAAGCTAAATGCATAACCGTAACCCAAAGCATTAATACAACATCCTTAGCAGTTTTCAACTACGTCCTACTCACAAAATTCTACACGCATTCTAAAAGACCAATACTTCCTCTTATCAAACTATTCAACCGCTTTCCACATCCAATCTACTACTAAGCAACTCAACTTTTATCTTGCATTCCTTGCAATTTCTAACAACTCCTGTTTTTAAATCATTCCATCAACAATTGCCTTGGAAAGGCACTAACTACAACTCCTCTCACTTCTCCTACTTTCTCTTTTCATGGTTCTACCTCAAAGTAATAGGCAAACCTACTAAATCTCAGGAAATTTTCAGAAAACTTACATGCCTTACGAATAATCATAAATACCTTTGAGGTATTATATCCCCTTCCAACACTCTCTATGGCGCGTTACTTGTGCCAATATCCATACATTATACAAATCTCTATTCATCTCCCTTGGCACTCCTAATAGACCTCATGACCACATTAGTTCGTCTACGAACTTCTAACTCTTTCCTCCCCACTAAGGGCATTCCGACCATTCTCTCATGGTCACCTACTTAATCGTGTAGGCGCGACCAAGTCTTTCATATGACTACCTCAACGCTCCCAATCAATACGCAACCAAAACTACATCCTGAATCCACTAGATACGATCGACGAATCAAACCCACGGATAACTAACGACATTTCACGTGCACGAGTTAAAACAGACCAAAACCACGAAAACTCAAAAGTAAAACTCAAACAGGTACCAATTCAAATGACTCATGACAAAGAAAAATGATTCAAGAAACACTTAATGGCAACCAAAACATCTTACGCCCCGCGACATATTATTTAAACCGTGCACAAGATCGACTTTTCCAAAAGAATATTTTTTTTCTTTACCTCCCCACATCTATGTGACTCAAACAATCTACAAACAACCCTCTTGACGAACTCAAAACTCAACTCAAAGACTAGGTATCCCGTGCATCCCAAATCATAAAAATAAACTACTATTCAAAACTCAACCTTTAACCCGACACTTGTACAATAATTTCGACCAGGATACTGACCTCCCATGACTATACATTCTGAATATTTGAAAAGTACGTTCCGAGTACATAATTTTAGGCTTTTAAATCACCCAAAAAGCTTTAAAAACGAACAAGTTACGACTAAAACAATTTTATACTAGTTGTTTTAAAAACTAAAGAATAAACTTAGTGATTAATGCAATCCTTTTAAAAGAAAGAATTAATTGTATATGAAATTTTCATGAACTCAATTTAACCTTGTATAAATAATTATAAATGACGTAAATCGGTTAAACTCAATTATATAAACTATGTAAGTAGAAAGAAATTTTATTTCGCTTTATTTTAAAAAAAAGTCTTTTAGAATTTTGAAATAAATAATTTTTGATTAAGAATTCTTATGTTACATCTTGTTTCAAACACGATTCCAACACCTTACCCTTATGTTACCGTATACAACCTACTATCCAACCCTATAGTAGATTTCCAAGTCTATTCAATATATACCGACAAAAAGGAATGTAAGACTCAACACAAAAGATTTCATTATCCCAAAAGAAATTTCAATTTATTTCAATATACTTAACACCAAGGACACCATTTTAAAACGGACACGTGAAGTAGGAAACTCGAAGAATACGCCACAACGGAGGTTGAATATCTAAAAAGAAGCGAGCTAGCCACCCTCCTAAGGATACAATCGATAATTATAGGGGATCATACATATATAGGCATATCGGGATACATATACTTAAATCCATCTAACATCTACTATACAAGCATGTATTAACCCTCTTTCATGCAATCATACTTAGGAATCCATTGGAGTTATGGTACTTGTATAACTATGTTGGCCACCATACTTATAAAATTACCCTTTCCCCGATGCACTCCCTCCTATGATGACACTTGTAAGAATTAATACAACACATAACACATATATCCATCTACTCACATAAGCTCATAACCACATAAACAATAAAGTCCAAAACTCCATCCATTAAAAAAAATATAATCAAACTATTGGAATACGTAAATCCATAGTCTAGCTAAAACAGCATAGACTAAATCTAAAACGAAAACATAATCAGTTATAAGTCATGTCGCCCATAAGAGTGGAAACAGCTTAAAATCCTTCATATCCACTTACTCCTAATAACTCGAACCACCACATGATTCTTAGGGACATGACTTAAACATCAAAAGAAAAATACTATACCTCAGGTACATAAAATAACTCAACAAAAGACAGAAACTACCATGTACCAAATTATGTACTATAATGTACAATTTAAGCAAAATACAACAATGACTAACGTGGATGATTATGGTTCAACCTTCACTAGTCACAACCCGAAAAGAAAATAACATGTGGCTAAGTATGAACTACTATGGTTCAACCCATACTAGTCAAAACTTAACAAACATCGCAAGTAAAAACCAATAACATCTAGAAAACTTTAATTAATATAAAATGCACACATACTCCTATGACGCCTATATGCAGGGACCCTTAAGTTATAGACTAGGCTGCTAGACTAGGCAACCTAATTCTCTATAACCATTGTCTCTGATACCATTCTGTCACACCCCACCATGGCGGAATATGGGGCGCGACGTATGGATATCATCACAACAACAGCGTGTCTATAGAGAGAACTATATGAATTAAAAATGTCATAAAAGGTGACACACATGTCATGACAATATCTCATCAGTGCAGGAGTTTAAGTAAGTAGGTAACAGTCCTACCTCTTACCCAAGACAAACAAATAACACAAACAAATCAACATATAGGTTCATAGTATCACTTATTGAAACAAACAGAAAAATAAACTAAGAAGGAACAGTGATCTCCTTCTAAATGCATTCCTACGCGACTCCAATCCTAGCCACATATGTTCTCACGCTTAATCACTTTATCACCTGAAAGAGACACTAAAACACGTCAACATAATGTTGGTGAGAGTCATAGGTTTAGACTCCAACCGAAAACAGATTAAAATAAGCTGTGAACCACCATAAACCACTAAACATATGGACAATGTGCTACAAATATGCATTAACAACTAACATTCAAGATCAATCATTCCAAACAAAATCCAAGGCTCCCAGCCCTACCAAACACCATGGTACCATAGGCGCCCATACACCTATGTACCAATCCCAAGGCCCCGCCTTGTCATTATCCATTGGTCCCATAGATGCTCACACATCTATGTACCTCCCCAATGCCCCGCCTTGTCAACATCCCCTTGGTACCAAGTCAAACCACAATAACAATCAAGAATCTAATAGCAGTTAATCACATAAGTGTACACACAAGTCCATCACAAACCATAAAAATAATCACAACATTAGTTACAAAAACCAGACAGTGTCTCTTCCATCCCATCTGGAAGTCAAAATCATTAAAAGATATGGGACTATGAAACTCACCTGATTGAGCTTCTCCAAAAGTTCGCGCACTAGCAAAAAGCTAACAAACAAAAGCACACAATCAAAACATGAACCAAACACTAAGATGGCTCATCAATCTATGATGGAAATCTAACCTTCTCCCATATATATACCTCATTTATATGCTCTAAGCATCTCATTACACCCCTCTATAAAGCCTTTAACTCAGTTTACTTCATAACCCGTCCCATTAACATTTTACCCAAAATAGTCCCGGTTTTTAGGTCTCCAAACTATAAGCCAAACGCCCACCTAAACATACCCATGATCTCTGTAAAGGAAACCCTATTCCCTTACATATGTTAGCTAACTCCTCCCTTTTGCCCCAACCTTAAAGCTACTGTTAAGGTCCCGATATATATATATATATATATATATATATATATATATATATATATATATATATATATATATATATATATATATATATATATATATATATATATATATATATATATATATATATATATATATATATATATATATATATATATATATATATATATATATATATATATATACTTCTGCGTATCTGCATTTTACCGATTTTGAACATACAAAAAGTTTGTTATGATTAGGGGGTCTTACCCTATATTTGCTTAGCCACCCTTTAGGTCTCTTATTTAATATATAAACCAACACCCATGCTCATTAGAGGGCTCAAGTGTACTCTTAAGTACCCCAATCACCTTAAAACGTTAAATTAAACCCGACTGATTTCAAAACTGTTTTGACCTCCGACTGTTGTAACCTGTTTTTGACCCACCTCCCGACCTCCAATTTAGTTCTCGTTTGTTTCATTTAAAAGCCACTTCAATTACCTATTCAGGGATGCTTGGATCGCAAAATAGGAGTTTGTAGAACTCTAGATATGATCAAAACAAGTGACTCAAAAATCTGCCCAGTTTTTAAAAACGAATTTAAACATGATTAAACCCTAATTAACATCACTAATAATCACCAATCATTATCCTAATCATGTTAATTGTTATAAAGCCCCTAATACAGGTCTATTAAGAACTCTAATCCATCATATAAATTGATTACGTAAAACTTGAAGCCTTAATGCTATAAAACAAGAAAACTATAAGAATTAAATCAAGATTTTTACCTCAAATCTTCAAGAAAATTATTTTTGATGAATCCATAAATTAGGGCTTGTAAAAATTCGGCCAAAAGGGGAGAAAATTAATGAAAAACTGATTTTTGTGATATAAACATGGTATTTATATATTTTATTAAAAAGGCTTTTCCAAATTGGGCTCAAGTTGGGTCTTTTGACCCATTATCCTTTCTTTTTCTTTTCTAGTCGGTTTAAAACCTGAATCATATATATTTTGTTTTATTTTTTTTTCTTTTTAAGACTTATTAATAATACCTTAAGTTACCTTAATTTATTTCAGCTCCTAAAATCTCAAAACCGTAAAACTAGTCAATTTACGCGTATACCGTAAAAAAACGTAAAATATACAGTTTTAAAAAAAACTCTTGAATTTTGAAATAAACTTTTAAACTAAGTCCTAAATGACTTAAAAACATCCCGAAAAGTACTCCCATGACTAAACACCTTACCCGACACCTCTAAGTGCTAAACCCCAAATCGTAAAAAAAATATGATTTACTATAATACTTATACGTATACGTAAACACTAAAATAACACCAGTTCATTTCATAGTCACTAATTTGTGACCTCATGAACATGAAATAACCGTTCCTCGATTTACTTACGAGTACCATATACCCATAAACAATGTCCACACCTACCTCGTTCAGGCAAAATAAACATGTAAACACACAAAACACATAGTCACACATAAAATAACCTAAAAATAAGACCGAGTGACGAACCTCAAAACCACGGTTGTCACACTTTGTATCGCCAATCCTCGTAAAGTAGCAGTTTTATCATCACCGTTTTGGTAACGAGACGTGTCATCTCCGATGAAGTTCCACTATTGTTTTTTTATCACTTTAGAAGCCATTCCCGTTCGTACACATGAGGTTCGAAACACATATCCTTATACGTTTCTAGACAACTATGTATAGAGTTTAATAAATATTTAGCTATCATGTGTTGTATCTAAAATTGGAGCTTTGATATTCATACCATCAATATATCAAGTAAGTGATGTGTTAATGCAATAATGACTAAAAACGTTACTTGCATTTTTCGGTCTCGCTTAGTTTTGATTACGACAATATGTAAAAACAAGCATTTACGAAAACGACGAAAAACGAATTCTTGAGTTCAAGTATTTTTCATTTTACCCATTTTCACTTAAGGTATGGATAAACAAGTACTAACCTTAATCAAGTGATCAAATGATTTAATCTTTCTTAAAACTCACCTTTTATTTAAGTGTGACAAGTTTTTTTATTAAACTTTCTTTTTAAGAAAATGTTTTATTAAATTATTTATTTGAAATTTGAAAATGGCATATTCTTATTTGGCTAAGAATATCCTTTCAGGATATTTTTATATCCAGATAAGACCTCCACCACTAAAGGACAAAAAATGGAGCGGAGTCTAGGCAGCGGTTCTCTAACGCCTAGGCGGTTCCTTATCGATAAGGAACCGCAGGCTGAGCTAAGGAACCGCCACCAGATATAGCCGTTGGCCTTCTTGTCCTATAAATAGTGGACCATTCTCAGCTTTTCAAATCACCTCTTTTGCACATTTATTTCCAGATTCAAACCCCTTCTTTAATCACTCAAATCTTTGATCATTTGTTTGATTATTACTTGTTTAAGAAGTGAATCTTGTTCTTCCATTCCTTCTTCTCCAAGTGCAAAGAGAAGAACACTATCCTTGTGAAGTGTTGAGTCCACCACCAAAGATCCATTGAAGATCTAATTTTATACATTTGTAGTTGTGTCATAGTTGTGAATATCCAAGTAGTTGTGTCTATTTGGAAGTTGTGTATGTACTAAGTATAGTTGTATAGATTGGTCCTTGCTACGATTAGGGCTCGACTTTTAGCTTAGAGTCGGAAATTGGTTAAGCGACGTGTACGGTTTTCTCCACCATAAGGAGCTTGTTGTGTAGTGAACTCTCGATTAAGGAGTACTCGAGGAGTGGAGTAGGAACGAGGAATGAGCTTCGTTGCCGAACCACTATAAATCCTTGGTGTTCGGTTTGATCTTTCTTTACCCTTAACTCTTTACATTCTTTATTCTTTATGCATATACATGTGTTAGTATTAGATTAGTTACACTATCATTCTTTATTCTTTGTGGATATATTTTTCTTAGTATTAGTTTAGTTACACTATCATTGTTCATATTGTGCATAAGAAGATTTCACATATTTCCTCAAGCCTAAGTTTTTGAAAAAGGATTTTTGGAAACCACATTTTAACAAGTAAATATAAGAAACTATTCAACCCCCCCCCCCCTTCTAGTTTCTACAATTGGTATCAGAGCGGGTTGCTCAAGAATTTTTAAAGTATATTGTATTTTAAAACTTGAATCGATCTATGGATTCTAACAAATACCTAGAAGGGCAATCTATGCAAAGACCGCCACTTTTTGAAACCGATAGTTTTATTTATTGGAAAAATAGATTTGAAACTTATGTGAAATCAAAAGATTTAGATCTTTGGCATGTTATTACCAATGGTGATTTTTTACCCTTTCAATTTAATGAAGTTTCTAAAACAAAAGAATTGGTCACTTTTGACAAAGCTAATGACGATACTAAAAAGAAACTTTCAAAAAATAATGAGGCTAAAATGGTGATTTATAATGCTTTGCCTAAGAAAGAGTATGAAAGAATTTTTATGTGTGAAACCGCTAAAGATATTTGGAACACTCTTTTAGTAACCCACCAAGGTAATAGCCAAGTCAAAGAAAGAAAAATCGATCTTCTTGTCCAACAATATGAACAATTTGTCATCTTAGAAGATGAAACTATTGATAGTGCATTTGCTAGGTTTAACACCATTATTACTAGTCTAAAAGCACTTGATGAAGGTTTTTCTAGCAAGAACAATGTTAGGAAGTTTCTAAGGGCCTTACATCTAAAGTGGAGAGCAAAAGTCACGGCGATTGAAGAGTCGAAAGATCTCTCAACTTTATCACTCGATGAACTCATAGGAAACTTGAAGGTTCATGAGATGATAATTTTGAAGGACTCGGAATTAGTGAAAACCAAGAGTGAAAGGAAATCTCTTGCACTTAAAGCCAAGAAGGCACAAAGTGACCATGATAGTTCCTCGGAAAGCGATGACGAGGAGTATGCATTGGCGGTGAGAGATTTCAAGAAGTTCTTCAAGAGACGAGGTCAACACGTTAGGCAACCCAACTATGACAAGAAACCATTGTCAAAGAATCGGTTTGTCAAGAACGAAAAAGGTGATAGGAATTGCTTTAGATGTGGTGATCCAAATCACTTCATTGGTGATTGTCCAAAGCCCGCTCGTGATAAGAACCACACGGCATTCGTTAGTGGCCCTTGGAGCGATAGCGGTGAAGATGATGATGACAACCCCAAAGAGGAGAAATGTCTAATGGCTCACACTTCTAAAGAGGTACATTCCGAAACCGAATATTATAGTAATGATAGTTCCACTTGTGATGATATTGAATTTGAAGGCAAATATGATAGTTTACACAAACTTAGTCTTAAATTCATAGAAAAGAATAAAACCTTAAAAACAACCAAAACTAAGCTTGAAAATGAGATCAATGAACTTAGAGAGAAATTGGCTAAACTTGAGAAAAATAAAGAGGTTGATTTAAGTTGCTTAAGTTGTGAGAAACTTAGATTAGAGAATGAAGATCTCAAGAGCACCTCCATTAAATTGGAAAAGTTCATGAAAGGAACTAGTGCTCTTGATGATATGTTAAACAAACAATTTCATTCTAAGGAAAGACTTGGTCTAGGTTTTAACTCAAATGAAGCCTCAACTAGTGAACCAAAACAAGTCAGGTTTTCACAAAAAACGCCCACTGTACGCGGTTCCAAATTGTATGGCGCGGTTCCTTATCACTATGGAACCGCCGCCATAGATAAGGTACCGCGGGCAGAGGATGATTTTGGTGAAAATCATGAACTTTCTGAAAAGTCTAAGTTAGATGAAAAACTAAAGCATCTTACTGTTAATAAGGTAAAATTACCCATACTTGACGACAATGCTATTGGTAAGTTCTACAAGCCATTAAGTAAACCGCTCATGGGAAATAGAAGTCTATCTAGACTATCCTCTACTCCACCTAGAGTACGGAATGAGTCTAAGCCTAGAAGTAGAACGACAACGCCTAGAAGAGATAATCAAAACAATTCACGATCTAGAAGTAAAACTCCAACACCTAGAAGGAATAATCATAACTCTAAACCTAGATCAAATACACCTAGGAGAAATAATGAACAACAAAATGGTTACATGAATTACTACCCTCCTCCATTTTGTTCTCCATGGGGAACCCCTTCTTCATTCATGCATCCCAACCAAATGCAAGGGATGTTTGGAACTAACAATTTTGGACCCATGAATACTTTAGGGTTTTTGGAAGCAAGTGCTTTATCCTCAAGACCAAAGACTACCTTACCAAGTTTGACCCAAAGTCTTATGAAGGTATCCTTTTAGGTTATTCCCAAACTAGTAAAGCCTACATAGTCCTAAATAGAACCACGGGGGTTATTGAAGAATCACTCAACATAACCTTTGATGAAACCCCTCCTTCGCCCAAGACACCACCATTGGTTGATGATGACTTTGATGAATTAGAAGTAGTTAAAGCCAAAGAGGTTAGAAAAATAGGAGTTGAAGACCTTAGTGTTGAAAAGGAAGTAAACATTAAGGAGTCTAGGGATCATACTCTCAATAATGTCATTGGTGACTTAAATCAAAGGACCCTAAGATCTCAAGTTCAAAACCAAAGCAACTTCTTTTGTTTCGTCTCCTTGATTGAACCAAAGAATGTTAAAGAAGCTTTGTCGGACGAGAGTTGGGTCATTGCGATGCAAGAAGAATTGAACCAATTTGTTGCCAATGATGTTTGGGAACTTGTTCCTCCACCTAGAAGTTCTACCATTATAGGAACCAAATGGGTATGTAGGAATAAGTTAGATGAAAATGGTGTTGTGTCTCGTAACAAAGCTAGACTTGTAGCACAAGGCTATAATCAACAAGAAGGGATTGATTATGACGAGACATATGCACCGGTAGCTAGATTAGAATCAATTAGAATCCTTTTAGCCTACGCTTGTGCCTTAGATTTTAAGCTTCAACAAATGGATGTAAAGAGTGCATTTCTTAACGGTTTGATCAATGAGGAGGTATATGTGGCTTAACCTCCCGGCTTCATTGATTTTGAGAAACCGGACCATATTTACAAGCTTAAGAAAGCACTTTATGGACTCAAACAAGCACCCAAAGCTTGGTATGATAGACTTAAAGCATTTCTTGTTAAACCTGAGTATACCATGGGAATGGTAGACAATACACTCTTTACAAAGAAGAAAGGTCCTCACCTCATAATCGTACAAATATATGTTGATGACATTATATTTGGCTCAACTTGTCAAGAATTGTGTGATGACTTTGCCAAAATCATGCATGATGAGTTTGAAATGAGTATGATGGGAGAACTTAACTTCTTTTTAGGACTCCAAATTAAACAAATGGACGATGGTATTTTATTTAGTCAATCTAAGTACGCTAAAGAAATGCTAAAGAAATTTGGATTAGAAGAATCTAGACCAATGAAGACCCCTATGGCCTCGGATACTAAACTCACCGTAGATGATGATTGTGAGTCGGTAGACAACACCAAATATAGAGGTATGATTGGTAGTTTGTTGTACCTAATGGAAAGTCGACCGGATATCATGTTTAGTGTTTGCCTTTGTGATCGCTTCCAAGAGGCTCCCAAAACCTCTCACCTTGAAGCGGTTAAGCGTATCTTCCGATACATTAAAGGCACTATACATTTAGGATTATGGTATCCTAAAGGGACCGGCGTAGAAACCATTGTCTACGCGGACTCGGATCATGCGGGAGACTATGTGGACCGGAAAAGCACTAGTGGAGTTTGTACCTTCATGGGTTGTTGTTTAACTTCTTGGTTCTCCAAGAAACAAACCGCTCTTGCGATATCCACCATGGAAGCCGAGTATGTGAGTGCCGAAAAAGCATGCCAACAAGCTCTATGGATGAAGCAAGCGCTTGTTGATTACGGGATTTCTCTTGATGATGTTCCCATCATGTGCGATAATAAAGGCGCTATAGACCTAAGCAAGAATCCCGTGCAACATTCGTGAACCAAACACATAGAAATTAGACACCATTTCCTTAGGGATAATGTTCAAAAGGGGAACATTTCTATTGAAAAGGTGCCCTCCGAGGACAACTTAGCCGATATCTTCACTAAGCCACTTAAGAGGGAACCTTTTAATACTTGTGTCTAGGTCTAGGATTAATGGAACATCTTCCTTAAATTCTTTTCTTCTTGTGTGTTTTCTTTTACCACTTTGAGTCTTTGAGTCTTTTAAACTCCTTTTGAAAAATCTTCTCCTCTCCTTTTCAATATTCTCAAAGTCTCTTTCGAAAATGGTTGAGAAATTCGTTTGACATTGTTAATTCAATCTAAAAACAATTTTTCATAGATTCTCGCTATTAATCTAGAGCTTACATAATTCATATGTATGATTCTCTCAAACATAGCAAGAACAAGATAGAATCATGGAGGATCATTGTCTCATGACTTAAGGTCTTGTCTTACACACCTCCTACATCGATTTTTTAATCCATGTATTTTGGTCAAATCTCTATTTGGTAAGTTTGCATATGTTTTCTTTGTCTATCTTTGCTTTTAAGCATATCCCTATGATAAGTTAGACTAGAAAAATAAGTGATTGTAGATTTTTTTTACCCCTTTAGGAAAAGGAAGGCAAAAGTGGCAAGTATTAAGTGTCGGTTTAGGAAAACCGAGCACTAATGACCAAATAAGTCCAAGTTTGTTCTCGAGGAGGCTAGTGCGTTGTGTTAAGAGATGATTTTGATTTGTGATTATATGATTGAGAAAGAAAGAAAGAAATGAGATTAGAAGAGAAAGACGGTTACGAAGACGGATTAAACTAAGACGAAAAAGGCGATCACGTAAAACCGTAAATAGTGCAAAAATTAAAATTTTATCCTAAAAATTCCTAAAAATTACTAAAAATCCACAATAATATTATAAGAGTTTACAAAAAATCCAAACTTGCTAAAACCTTTTAATTAATTAGATAATGACTTTTTAATGCTAATTAAAGCCCTAAAAATCACAATTAATTATTAAAAAGCCCTAAACAAGATTTTAAAGTTTGTAAACCTCAAAAATAACCTAATTAAGCTAAAAAGTATTTTTTTAAATTTTAAAACCAAATAAAACTATTTTTAAACACTTAAAAACTATTAAAATCAATTAAAACTTAAATTAATTCTGGAAAACAATTGAAAAGTCCTAAAAATATTTGGAAAGTTACAAAACTCCTAATTAAGTGTCTACAATCTAGGAAAATGTAAAAACTTAAAAAATCAAACCTTCAATTTTTAATAATAAAATAATATTAAAATATTCAAAAAAATTGAAAGTTTATAAAAAAATTCTAAAAAATTACCAAAAATCTAGAATAATGTAACTAAGACAAAAATGCAATTAAATGTTTCTAAAACCTATTTAATAATTTTATATTAAATTTTAAAGATGGTTAAAAACCCTAAAATCCTATAAAATAAAAAATAAGACTTTTTGAAAACTTAAAGTGATGTAAACCTCATAAATATAATTAAAAACCTAAAAACTATTTTTTCAGATTTTTAAAATACCTTTTTCTATTTTTATTCACTTTCTAAAATTTAAACTTAAAATAATCTTAGAAAATTAATTAAATACGAGAAAAATAATCTTTTTGAACTAAAAAGTCCTAAAACTAAATAAAAACAAAAGAAAAATACTAACTTGTAAAAACCCTAAGAAAATAAGCTGGAATAAGCTTTTAAATAAGTTGTTAGTTAAATAAGCTAAAAAACAAGGATTACTTAAATATTAAGCAAACCAAGTGATAACCAGTCAAAGACCCTAGGGCAACTGGTTATCACGTTGGTGTGTGAGAGGAGTGGCGCAGGTTCGAGTCCTGGCCACGTCCTTCTTGAAAAACCTTTTTTTTTAACTTTAAATACCCAAAACCAGTAACTTATACTCACTCTAAACAAACTTTTAATGCAAATTAAGCTAAGATCAAGCCTAGAAAGTACAAAACGTGCCCAGATACAATTTTAACTGATGAACACAAGAAGTGATATCTTCACTTGTGAAGAATAGAACAAGATGAGCAAGTTCTTGGATTTTGTGGTGTTTGATTGGACAAGAAGGGCACCCCTATACTCAGTTGAGTATAGGGAGTCAAGCTAATCACAAAAACAAAAGTTCTCTTCACACAAATCACACAAAAATGCCAATTGAAGTTTCTGATTAAGCCAATGTAGGACTGTGAGTATGTTGCTGATTCAGTTAGCACAAATGTGAGATTCAATGTCTCAATTCTTGCAAACAAGTCACCCAAATCACATAAAATTGTTACACAATCCTACTTAAACCTTGATCCAAACAAATTACCAGGTTAGAGGCAAAAACTCTAACAAAATCAAGCAGACCAGACACTTTACTGATTTAGGCTACTTTCTCAATTTTTATAGCATGCAACTTGTTTTTCTTCTACCAAACTAAAAACCAAGCAACAATATCACATAATAGTTCCAAAGAAGTGTGCTAAACAAGTATTAAAGCAAGATTAATGTTATTAAATCCTACTTAAACCCTGATCCAAACACCCCTTAAACTTCTGAAAACCAATTTTAACAAAGCAAATCAATTCCAATCCTATTTAAACTAATTATAACTACTTCTAACATGCATAAGAACCTAAATGAACAATATCAAACCAGGAAAACAACACTTAAACAATTTTATGCAATAAATCACAAATTCACATAAATCATACAATTCACCAAAATTCAAAACTGAAACAAAGGCACAAGGAGGTACCTTGTTGGGCCTACATCCAGGCCCAACAGTGACTGAAAAGTCACCTCCAATCAGGCTGGGGCCTGAGCAGAACTTTGCTGAGATGCTTATGAAGAACTGCTTAACAAAAATGGATAAAAATGGTTCTTTTTTTGAACCTGCTAAGAGAGAAGGAAAAGTCTGTGTAAAAGCTCAAGGCAGACCCCTAGCTTATGGACAAAACTAGAAGCAAACTAGAGCTTGGGTTAGAACTAGGATGAGCTGAATAATGGACCAAACCAAGGCTATCTAAGGTTGGGTACCCACCATACCAGAACAAGCCATGGTATCATGGACATACACAATCTCAAACACCTCCAAACTAATATATTCCATCACCATTTATCATATTTTTATGAAAAATTTAAGGTTTAAGAAAAACTTGAAAAGAAAACAGAAACTTGGAAAACTTAGTAAGCTTGCTGAAAATTTAAAACCAAACTGAATAATGATAATTGTATCAAACTAAAAGTAAAATGGAACTAGCTTTCTTCACATAACACTTCACCAACTTTTCATTCATAAAAAGGGGCTTTACAAGGATGTGAACAAGGAAAGCAAGAACAGTTTAAACTAAGTCCTATGAGGCCTTTATATAGAGGCTTACATTTTTCTAGAACTGAAAAGAAGATAAAACCCTAATGACATGAACTCCCAACTTTGCCCTTCTCAAATATTTGAAGATGCCAGAAAGATGCCAATTTTTGAACTTGGTCAAGAACCCATGTGATGAATTTTGGATGTATGTGGGATGCCAGTGGTGAAAAGATGATCTTGGACGTCCATATTTTCTTTGGGAGCACGAAAATGCTAATAGGCGTTGATTAGCTGTCCTCCTTTTGTTTGCTTGTGCAGGGGAGGGCCAAGGACATCACATGAGTGAGAGTGACGGGTTGTCTGGGTTTGGGATATGTTTAAGGTTGGTTTAATTTATGATCTGGAAATATTTAGCACAAAACCCTTTGTTTCATAGCTAATTGTATCTGGGATTAGCTAGGGTTCATGGGTGTTTAAGGGGTGGGTTTAATCTGAATTGGGGTTTTAATTATTTAAATTTGGTGTTTGGAGGGAAGGTAAAAATTGATTAATTAAATCAGTTTAAAATGTGAGTGGAGGGTGACGTGGTGAAGGGGAGGGTGGTGATTGGTGGAGAATTTAAGTGGGGTGATGTGGCGTTTGCTGAGTGGTGGGGGAGAATTTGGATGTTTGACTGAAATGTCCCCTTAAGTTTCCATTTGTCTTCATCTTGTAATAATCAGCAAATAACTTCAATTCCTCTAATAATAACTTTGGCATCTTGGCATTTTTGGCACAACAAGTTTTTAAACTTGTTTCAAGGACTAAACATGCAAACTTATGATACTTGAAGGACTGATTTTGGCATTTTCTTCATTCTTCAAGGTTTGACTTGTTTGTTGACTTCTTGAAGGACCAATATTGACAATTTAGTTTTGTTGAGGGACTAAATTTGCAATTCTTCAAAGTTAAGGGTCCTTTTTGTAATTTTGACAAACTTTAGGGACCAAACTTGTAATTATGAAGATACAAGGGTATAAAGTGTCAATTATTCCATATTGGAGGACCCTTCTTCATAATTCTTCAAATCTTCAAGGGTTTTCTTTTGAAAATTCTTCATTAGGGCTTGGTTCATCGTGCGGCTTCGTTTCCCGTGTTCGTTTCTGACTGATTCTTGTGATCTTTTGTCATTTTCTCAATATCCGTACCTAAAATACACAAGCAACAAACACAAGCATATATTTGGGTGTTTTGATGATATTTAATGCATTTTAAGCCCTATTTGGACGATGAGACTATGTATAAAAGCAGTCTCATCACTCCCCCATACTAAACCATTGTCGTGCCCTCACGCAATGCTAGAATAAAGTATCGTAGCATCTCCAAAATTCATTTTTATTCACTTTATTGAATGATAAACTAGCTACACTACTACTATTGCCACTACTTGTGTTTTAGACATAATGTATGATTTTCATCGCAAAATGGGACGTTTAGGTTCATAGAATAAGAACACGTGAATGCTTCGTTAGAAATAATTTCATCATCCTCGATTTTCACCCTAATTCCATGCCAAGCGTTCAACAAGATCATTGTCATTATAAGTTAGTAATGCTAACACTACTCATGTGCCCTAATCACGTACTTATCCTCCCATTATTCCTAAGTTGTATCTCTTATATTTTATTATGTCTTGAATGTCTCACGAGGATACATTGTTGACTTATGCGATAATAGAGATTTAGGTCTAAAAATAGAGTCCTAACGGTGTAACTAAGACCATCAAATCAATAACCCCTCCTAATAGACAACGATGTTAAAAAATTAAGTTGACAAGAAGAATCGATAAACACGGTTTTATAACGGTTTTGAACATGAGACTTATTACCAAGACTTTTATATGCCCCCTAACGGAAGGGCCTTATTATCTTTGGTTTACCTCCATCTTTTATTCAACTTCGCCATGAAGCTTTTATTATGACTTCGGTCTTGCCTTGCCTTTTATTATCCGCCTCATCGGTGGTTTTATTAGCCAAAGACGTATATCCTCACGCTAAAGCGAATTTTGGATCTTTAAAGCTTCGAAGATTAAGGCTTGATTCACTTTCAATTTTGCATAGATTTTAGGCCTTGTGGGGCTTCAAATTGTTTGCTAGATTTAGGTGAGCACTTGAAATCTTATTATTGGGTGAAGCTTTCGATTATTATGGTGCCAATACTTCAAAACCGTGACGCTGGCGATACCTTAATGTCTTCCCAATTTAATTACACGGAAGCTACTAGAAAAGACTAGAAACCCAACAATCCTAACTAAACCGCTAAGTCAATATTTATTAAGCAAAAAATATTTACATGCGAAGGGAGAATAAGCAAATAACGAGAACACATGAGTTTTTGAAAGAATACGAGTACTCTACGTTTAGCATAGTAACTTATAATTAACTCTATCATGTCTCGTCCTTATTTAAGAGACTTAGCCTAATGTGAGTTAAGGAATCAAAGCTAAGTGCTCAACACGCACGGTTGAGTCAAAAATTACTCTTATTCTCGCCATCGGAAAACCTACATTCGTGTCTTCAAACACTTATAAAACATGAGAAAAATTTTAAAATTTGGCCATTTTTAGCCTTATTTTGCAACAAAACGATAACAAAAAGATAAACTTTGGAAAGCGTGAAGGTTTGGCAAGGCAAGTATCTATTCACCCCCCCATACTAAAGTTAAACATTGTCCTCAATGTTTCGAGTCTAGGGGTGCTAAACACCCCCATACTAAAGACGTAGTCGAATGCCTAATCTAGCATGGAAAGGGTGTAACCGTTAAATTTAAAGCCGTTTATGAAGTGTGTTATAAACCTAAGGTTAGAACATCAAAAGGATATATCATTTGGATATTGAGAAAGTCTTCAAAGCAAACGATCGAGTGCTCCCATAAAACGAACACGATTGGCTCCAATCGTGAAGATCATGATCATCTAAAGTTCACAATTTACAAACAACCACGGAACCAAGGCTGGAAGGGCACAAATCCCCACACGTAAGCTACATTAGAAAGCGATAATATGTACATAGGATAAGCATGGGACTCTCCCACGAGGCACCTCGTTTTTTATTACCGAGTCATGAGCTCGACTCGATCCCCTCAATATTAATTATTATTGGGGAAGGTGACTTGGTCGAGGTAGTTCAAGGATGGAACTTCCCCGCCAAAGTAGTGCTTCAACCTATGTCCATTCACCTTGAAGTTAGGACCATCATCTTGAGCTAGCTCGATGGTCCCATACGGAAACACTTGAGTCACGGTGAATGGACCGGACCAACGGGATTTCAACTTACCAGAAAAGATTTTTAATCTTGAATTAAAAAGCAAAACTTGATCCCCAATGTTAAAAACCCGGTTTTTAATTTTAGAATCATGCAACTTTTTAGTCTTTTCTTTGTAAATCAATGAATTTTCATAAGCAATATCCCTCAATTCATCTAATTCATTCAATTGCATTTTCTGGTGTTTTCCCACGGTCTCCATATCATCATTACAATGCTTTAGGGCCCAATAAGCCTTGTGTTCTAACTCGATAGGCAAATGACAATTCTTTCCATACACAAGCTTATAGGGAGTGCACCCAATGGGTGTCTTATGAGCGGTCCTAAAGGCCCATAAAGTATCATCCAACTTATCCGATCAAGTTTGTCGGTTTTCCCCCAACGGATCTCTCCAAGATCCTCTTCAAAGCTCGGTTTGAAACCTCGACTTGCCCACTCGTTTGTGGGTGATAAGCCGTAGAAAGCCGATGTGTAACCCCATATTTCCTTAAGACTCTTTCGAATTGGTCGTTACAAAAATGGGTTCCACGATCGCTTATGATAGCACGAGGGGTTCCAAACCGAGAAAACAATTGCTTCAAAAACTTGACTACCACACGAGCATCATTGGTGGGCAAGGCTTTGGCCTCCACCCACTTAGATAGGTAGTCAACCACAACGAGAATGTACTTATTACCACGAGATGATGGGAACGGCCCCATAAAGTCTATACCCCAAACGTCAAAGATCTCACACACTTGAATGATATTTTGTGGCATTTCATCTTTTTGTGAGGCTTTTCCTTGTCGTTGGCATGCATCACACGACTTCACAAGATCTTGTGCATCTCGGTAAATAGTAGGCCAAAAGAAGCCGGCATCAAACACCTTCTTAGCCGTGAGATTAGCACCGTGGTGACCACCCGTGGGTCCCTCATGGCAAGCTCTAAGGATGTTAGAAGCTTCGGTGCCAAATACACAACGTCGGATGATTTGATCCGCACAAGTTCGAAACAAGTAAGGGTCGTTCCAAAAGTAGAACTTGACGTCACGAAAGAATTTACGTTTTTCTTGAGTCGTCATACACTTAACGATGAAGTTACCCGCATGGTAATTTGCAAAGTCCGCAAACCATGGGGTGGAAGGATCAAGCTTAGAATTCACTACACCAAGTGTCTCGAGCGGAAATGTTTCGGTGATTTCCTTGGGCTCGTAAACACTTTGGTGAGGATCTTCCAAACGAGAGAGATGATCGGCCGCTAGATTCTCGGCTCCTTTTTTGTCAACGATGGTGTGATCAAATTCTTGAAGGAGGAGAATCCAACGAAGTAATCTAGGCTTAGCATCTTGCTTTGCCATGAGATACTTAATAGCCGAATGATCCGTATACACTATGCATTTCGTCAAGACGAGGTAAGGTCGGAACTTCTCAAATGCATACACCACGGCAAGGAACTCCTTTTCCGTTGTAGTGTATTTAAGTTGAGCCTCGGTCATCGTCTTGCTAGCATAGTGAATAGGCAAGAAGTGCTTATCATGACGTTGCCCCAAAACGGCCCCAATAGCGTAATCACTAGCATCACACATGAGCTCAAAGGGGAGGTTCCAATTGGGAGCGACAAGAATGGGAGCTTCGGTAAGTTTCCTCTTAAGGATCTCAAAGGCTCGTACACAATCTTCGTCAAAGACAAAACGTGCCTCTTTTTCAAGAAGATGTGTAATGGGTCGAGAAATCTTTGAAAAATCCTTGATGAATCGACGATAAAAGTCCGCGTGGCCTAGGAAACTCCTAACTCCCTTGACGGTTTTAGGATGAGGTAATTTGGCGATGACGTCTACCTTAGCTTGATCTACCTCAATCCCCGCTTTCGAGACCTTGTGCCCTAAGACGATTCCACTCCTGACCATAAAATGACATTTTTCCCAATTGAGCACAAGGTTGGTTTCCTCACAACGTTTTAACATTCTCTCAAGGTTCGACAAACACGAAGTGAACGAATTACCAAACACGGAAAAGTCATCCATGAAGACTTCCATCGTCTTCTCGATCATATCATGAAAAATAGCCATCATGCACCTTTGAAAGGTTCCCGGTGCATTGCAAAGTCCGAATGGCATTCTACGATAGGCAAACGTTCCATATGGACACGTAAACGTAGTTTTTTCTTGATCACGAGGATCGATGGGAATTTGGAAGTAACCGGAAAAACCATCTAAAAAGCAATAGAAATCGTTTCCCGCAAGACGCTCCAACATTTGGTCCATGAAGGGCAAGGGAAAATGGTCTTTTCGAGTGGCTTCATTCAAATTTCGATAGTCAATGCACACTCTCCATCCGGTCACGAGTCTAGTGGGAATTAACTCGTTGGCATCGTTTGGCACAATGGTCATTCCTCCCTTTTTAGGGACACAATGAATAGGACTCACCCAAGGGCTATCGGAAATAGGGTAAATCATTCCCGCGTCAAGGAGTTTAAGGACCTCCTTTTTTATGACGTCGTGAATTTTGGGGTTTACCCTCCTTTGACTTTGGATTGTGGGCTTGAAATCTTCCTCCATTAAGATTTTGTGGGTACAAAACTTGGGATCGATTCCCTTAATGTCGGATAACTTTCACGCAATCGCCCCTTTGTGATCCTTTAGAACATCGACAAGTGCGCTTTTTTCATCATTCGAAAGTTCCTTCGCAATAATAACCGGCAACTTGTCGCCCTCCTCCAAATAGACATATTCGAGGTGAGGAGGTAAATCTTTCAACTCAAGGATAGGTGGTTCCTCAAGTGAAGATTTGGGCTCGATACTCATAACCTCCTCGGGCGAAGGAAATGGGAAATCGTTAAGAAAATCCTTGATAATCGAGAAGTCCTCATCGTTGTCGAGGTCTTCGTCACAAGTACGTGGAACATTGCATTCTTCCAACGTAAAACCACCACCTTCAAAAGGAGTGAAGGTTGGCGTCGAATTATCAAGAATTGGATCTAACATAGTGGGATTGCCACTAGTTTCTTCATCACCAAACCCTAAAACTTCTTGTGAAAATTCCTCGCAAACCACGTCGATCATATCAACGAGGTTTATGGTAGCAACGGAATAAACATGAGAAAGTTGAGAATTTTGAGTTGCGTTTATAACAAGTTCCTCTTCGTTGAAACGTAAGGTGATCTTTCTAGCATGAACATCAATTAAAGCCATAGACGTATCTAAAAACGAACGACCTAAAATGAGAGGAACTTGAGGATCCGTGGGAATATCGACTACGATAAAGTCTACGGGATAGTAGAACTTTCCCACTTTCACAAAAACGTCTTCCGCCAAACCACATGCACGAATCGTTGAATGGTCGGCCATCTCGATAGACATTAGTGAAGGAGTAAGATTAAGAAGATTTAGCGACTTGAAGATTGCAAGTGGCATCAAATTAATGCTAGCACCAAGATCGGCCAAGGCATAGCATTCTTCCATATCTTGAATTGCACAAGGGATCAAAAATTTACCGGGATCACCGACTTTTTGAGGTATGCGATTAAGATAAACCGACGAATAACTAGACAATTGATGCAATTTCTCCTTGTTGTTCAACATACTCTTAAAGTTAGCGGCAAATCGAGGCATCATGACCAAAGCATCAGCGAAACTCACATTAAGGTGCAACTCACGAAACATTTTCATAAAAAGCTCAAATTGATAGTTGTCGCGCTCTTATCGTTTCTCCTTCCTAAGTCTCGATGGGTAAGGCAAGGGTGGTGTGGGTTGGGGCATAGGCATAGCCTTTGGAATCTTGGGTTCCAATGTTGGTAATGGGTCAACCGTAGTTGTGGCATGAGCAGTACTTTGTGGGCTTGAGATATGCTCCTTTTCGACCACCACCTCGGGTTCTTCCTCAATTTCCTCCACCGTTGGAGTAATTGGTTGAGGAGTCGGTTCTTTAAGTGCCTTACCACTTCGTGTGGTAATCACTTTCATCTCTCCCTTCGGGTTTGATACGGTGTTACTAGGCAAACTTCCCGAAGTAGAGGCTTTGTTCCCCATGACGGCTTCTAAAATGGCATTAAGCTTAGCATCTTGACTACTAAACTTAACATCTTGACTAGCGGCTTTTTGGTCAATTCTTTGTTCAAGCCTAGCATGACTTTGTTCAATTTTATTGTTTTGACCTCTAATTTGATTAGCAAAATCATTTTTCAACTCATTTCTCATGTTAAGATTTTCCTTCACAAAATTAGCTAACTCCTTGGTGTTTTTAGCCGTGTCCCTAGCTTGACTAGCCAATTGCTCTTGAATGTTTTCCAAAATCTTATCATTTGCCGTAGCGTAATTCAAAAAGTCCATTGGAAGTTCTTTAGTGTAAACATTTTGAAGACCTTGACTCGTTTTTTGAAAATTACGATTTTGGTTTTGATTTTGCAATTGGCTACTACTTCCTTGATTCCCATAGTTGTTATTACCCTTGTAATTCTTCCTTTGATTGTTTTGGTAACCAACTTGATTGTTTCGATAATTGTTAGCATTTTGATTTGGTGGAAAACCCGATGGAGTCAATTGATTAGTGCGGGGAACTTGACCGTTTTGGTTATAAGTTCCCGCGGCCGCGAAGGCACTCGAAGTGTTACCACTGTTGGTAATGCACTCGGAGTAATCGTGAGCTCCACCACAATACATACAAGAATCCTCAACCGCTTTAGCCGTAGCGGGAGTGGGTTGTTCACCAACTTTAAACTCAATTAACAATCCTTTAAGCTTATCAAAAGTCTTGTTCTCCAAATTAGCCTCGATTTGGCAAGCATCAACGGTGTGTGACAATGAAGGCGAAGGCGAAGACGAAGTCTTACGAACACTCGACGTGCTACGAGGACTATAGACCTTAGACCTATTCTCAATGATTAACAATGCTTCCTCGACCGTCTTACACAAAAAATTACCACCCGCGGCGGCATTAAGATAATCACGCTCATGATCGTTCAAGCCATTGTAAAACGTGTCAATTTGATGCAAGTCGGAAAAACCATGATGAGGAAATTCGTGCAACATTTCCTTAAACCTATTCCAAGCCGTTGAAAAACTCTCATTATACTCTTGTGAAAACTTTGAAATCTCGTTTTTCAAATGCGTAGTCTTAGAGGGCGGAAAAAATTGGTTCACGAATTTTGAAACGAGATCCTTCCACGTCAATATAGAATTGGGTGGCTCTTTCTCTAACCAAATTTTTGCGGGCCCCGCTAAGGAATACAGAAAAATCATCATCTTAATCGAGTCGTTAGAGACGTCCTTAAACTTGCAAGTGGCGGTGAGACGATGAAATTGGCGAATGTGGTTATGAGGGTTGTCCTTTTCGTCACCTCGAAACTTGTTGTTTTGAATCATGGACAACAAACCCGTCTTAACCTCAAAATTCTCCGCAAGGATAGCAGGAATCACAATCGCTTCTCCATAACCCTCGGTGGGTGCTTGAAGCAACTCCATCATAGTTCGATTAGCCATGGGTGCTTCTTTCACTACGATGGGTTCGTCAATAGGAGACTCCTCACTAGAAGGAGTGGTTGATTTGTTTCTTCGTTTACGAGCACGTCTTGCTTTGGAGCGAGTTTGCATAAACGTCACGTACAACGAGAGGGTGAGCAAAGAAGATTCTTTTTGGTGTTTTTACTTTTTCAATTTTTTTGTGGTTTTTGATTGTTTTTACCTTTTTTTGGATTTTTGGAATGTATTAGGTAGACAAAAATCTACAAATCTCCTCCTTAATCAAATCTCTCGATTAAAGAAGCCTCAAGGAATGAAAACGATCACGTAAAGTGAACGCCTTCGATGACTTTAGAACGATGGTGGAACACCAAATCGTTCAAGAGGGTTTAATCAAATGAAACCAAGAATATATATATATATATATGATACTTAAGTAATACTTTGGGCGGCAAAACCCTCGATTAGCCTTCAATCTCAAAATATGCACAAGCAAGCGGAGGAAACGAGGCGGCGCGAAGCACTTAAGAGCCTTTTTCCTTTAGGTCGTGAAATACAACCGCCTTATACCCACCTTATAGTTTGTATTTCTCAAAATCGAGCTTCACGAAAGTATTTATCTATTTTTGCCTTTTTCTTTGGTTTGAGATTCGAATACAATGATTGGGTAATGACCTCCCAATTCAAGGTTTTGATTTCTCACGTATTTGGAGTACTTGTGAATTTATTGTTCTACGTATACAATATAGTAATAGTATTCACAAAAAACAAAAAACCGATAATACGTATTAGTAGAGTGCTACTAATACAATTAGCTATTATGGCTATATATAAAAACAACAATGTCCAAATCAAAACACAACACGCCTCCCGGCAGCGGCGCCAAAATGATTTTAGATTTTTTTTACCCCTTTAGGAAAAGGAAGGCAAAAGTGGCAAGTATTAAGTGTCGGTTTGGGAAAACCGAGCACTAATGACCAAATAAGTCCAAGTTCGTTCTCGAGGAGGCTAGTGCGTTGTGTTAAGAGATGATTTTGATTTGTGATTATATGATTGAGAAAGAAAGAAAGAAATGAGATTAGAAGAGAAAGACGGTTACGAAGACGGATTAAACTAAGACGAAAAAGGCGATCACGTAAAACCGTAAATAGTGCAAAAATTAAAATTTTATCCTAAAAATTCCTAAAAATTACTAAAAATCCACAATAATATTCTAAGAGTTTACAAAAAATCCAAACTTGCTAAAACCTTTTAATTAATTAGATAATGACTTTTTAATGCTAACTAAAGCCCTAAAAATCACAATTAATTATTAAAAAGCCCTAAACAAGATTTTAAAGTTTGTAAACCTCAAAAATAACCTAATTAAGCTAAAAAGTATTTTTTAAAAATTTTAAAACCAAATAAAACTATTTTTAAACACTTAAAAACTATTAAAATCAATTAAAACTTAAATTAATTCTAGAAAATAATTGAAAAGTCCTAAAAATATTTGGAAAGTTACAAAACTCCTAATTAAGTGTCTACAATCTAGGAAAAATGTAAAAACTTAAAAAATCAAACCTTCAATTTTTAATAATAAAATAATATTAAAATATTCAAAAAATTCAAAGTTTATAAAAAAATTCTAAAAAATTACCAAAAATCTAGAATAATGTAACTAAGACAAAAATGCAATTAAAAGTTTCTAAAACCTATTTAATAATTTTATATTAAATTTTAAAGTTGGTTAAAAGCCCTAAAATCCTATAAAATGAAAAATAAGACTTTTTGAAAACTTAAAGTGATGTAAACCTCAAAAATATAATTAAAAACCTAAAAACTATTTTTTCAGATTTTTAAAATACCTTTTTATATTTTTTATTCACTTTCTAAAATTTAAACTTAAAATAATCTTAGAAAATTAATTAAATACGGGAAAAATAAACTTTTTGAACTGAAAAGTCCTAAAACTAAATAAAAACAAAAGAAAAATACTAACTTGTAAAAACCCTAAGAAAATAAGCTGGAATAAGCTTTTAAATAAGCTGTTAGTTAAATAAGCTAAAAAACAAGGATTACTTATATATTAAGCAACCAAGTGATAACCAGTCAAAGACCCTAGGGCAACTGGTTATCACGTTGGTGTGTGAGAGGAGTGGCGCAGGTTCGAGTCCTGGCCACGTCCTTTTTGAAAAACCTTTTTTTTTTAACTTTAAATACCCAAAACCAGTAACTTATACTCACTCTAAACAAACTTTTAATGCAAATTAAGCTAAGATCAAGCCTAGAAAGTACAAAACGTGCCCAGATATAGTTTTAACTGATGAACACAAGAAGTGATATCTTCACTTGTGAAGAATAGAACAAGAGGAGCAAGTTCTTGGATTTTGTGGTGTTTAATTGGACAAGAAGGGCACCCCTATACTCAGTTGAGTATAGGGAGTCAAGCTAATCACAAAAACACAAGTTCTCTTCACACAAATCACACAAAAATGCCAATTGAAGTTTCTGATTAAGCCAATGTAGGACTGTGAGTATGTTGCTGATTCAGTTAGCACAAATGTGAGATTCAATGTCTCAATTCTTGCAAACAAGTCACCCAAATCACATAAAACTGTTACACAATCCTACTTAAACCTTGATCCAAACAAATTACCAGGTTAGAGGCAAAAACTCTTACAAAATCAAGCAGACCAGACACTTTACTGATTTAGGCTACTTTCTCAATTTTTATAGCATGCAACTTGTTTTTCTTCTACCAAACTAAAAACCAAGCAACAATATCACATAATAGTTACCAAAGAAGTGTGCTAAACAAGTATTAAAGCAAGATTAATGTTATTAAATCCTACTTAAACCCTGATCTAAACACCCCTTAAACTTCTGAAAACCAATTTTAACAAAGCAAATCAATTCCAATCCTATTTAAACTAATTATAACTACTTCTAACATGCATAAGACCCTAAATGAACAATATCAAACCAGGAAAACAACACTTAAACAATTTTATGCAATAAATCACAAATTCACATAAATCATACAATTCACCAAAATTCAAAACTGAAACAAAGGCACAAGGAGGTACCTTGTTGGGCCTACATCCAGGCCCAACAGTGACTGAAAAGTCACCTCCAATCAGGCTGGGGCCTGAGCAGAACTTTGCTGAGATGCTTAGGAAGAATTGCTTAACAAAAATGGATAAAAATGGTTATTGTTTTGAACCTGTTAAGAGAGAAGGAAAAGTCTGTGTAAAAGCTCAAGGCAGACCCCTAGCTTATGGACAAAACTAGAAGCAAACTAGAGCTTGGGTTAGAACTAGGATGAGCTGAATAATGGACCAAACCAAGGCTATCTAAGATTGGGTACCCACCATACCAGAACAAGCCATGGTATCATGGACATACATAATCTCAAACACCTCCAAACTAATATATTCCATCACCATTTATCAGATTTTTATGAAAAATTTAAGGTTTAAGGAAAACTTGAAAAGAAAACAGAAACTTGGAAAACTTAGTAAGCTTGCTGAAAATTTAAAACCAAACTGAATAATAATAATTGTATCAAACTGAAAGTAAAATGGAACTAGCTTTCTTCACATAACACTTCACCAATTTTTCATTCATAAAAAGGGGCTTTACAAGGATGTGAACAAGGAAAGCAAGAACAGTTTAAACTAAGTCCTATGAGGCCTTTATATAGAGGCTTACATTTGTTCTAGAACTGAAAAGAAGCTAAAACCCTAATGACATGAACTCCCAACTTTGCCCTTCTCGAATATTTGAAGATGCCAGAAAGATGCCAATTTTTGAACTTGGTCAAGAACCCATGTGATGAATTTTGGATGTATGTGGGATGCCAGTGGTGAAAAGATGATCTTGGACGTCCATATTTTCTTTGGGAGCACGAAAATGCTAATAGGCGTTGATTAGCTGTCCTCCTTTTGTTTGCTTGTGCAGGGGAGGGCCAAGGACATCACATGAGTGAGAGTGACGGGTTGTTTGGGTTTTGGATATGTTTAAGGTTGGTTTAATTTATGATCTGGAAATATTTAGCACAAAACCCTTTGTTTCATAGCTAATTGTATCTGGGATTAGCTAGGGTTCATGGGTGTTTAAGGGGTGGGTTTAATCTGAATTGGGGGTTTAATTATTTAAATTTGGTGTTTGGAGGGAAGGTAAAAATTGATTAATTAAATCAGTTTAAAATGTGAGTGGAGGGTGGCGTGGTGAAGGGGAGGGTGGTGATTGGTGGAGAATTTAAGTGGGGTGATGTGGCGTTTGCTGAGTGGTGGGGGAGAGTTTGGATGTTTGACTGAAATGGCCCCTTAAGTTTCCATTTGTCTTCATCTTGTAATAATCAGCAAATAACTTCAATTCCTCTAATAATAACTTTGGCATCTTGGCATTTTTGGCACAACAAGTTTTTAAACTTGTTTCAAGGACTAAACATGCAAACTTATGATACTTGAAGGACTGATTTTGGCATTTTCTTCATTCTTCAAGGTTTGACTTGTTTGTTGACTTCTTGGAGGACCAATATTGACAATTTAGTTTTGTTGAGGGACTAAATTTGCCAATTCTTCAAAGTTAAGGGTCCTTTTTGTAATTTTGACAAACTTTAGGGACCAAACTTGTAATTATGAAGATACAAGGGTATAAAGTGTCAATTCTTCCATATTGGAGGACCCTTCTTCATAATTCTTCAAATCTTCAAGGGTTTTCTTTGGAAAATTCTTCATTAGGGCTTGGTTCATCGTGCGGCTTCGTTTCCCGTGTTCGTTTCTGACTGATTCTTGTGATCTTTTGTCATTTTCTCAATATCCGTACCTAAAATACACAAGCAACAAACACAAGCATATATTTGGGTGTTTTGATGATATTTAATGCATTTTAAGCTCTATTTGGACGATGAGACTATGTATAAAAGGAGTCTCATCAATAAGATTTGCTGAAAAATCTTCCTCCAAACACCAAACCCTGCCTCTGCAGGCGGTTCCATATGTGAACCGCGGTACCTTATTGATAAGGTACTTCCACCCTAGATAAGGAACCGCCTACAGTGCCTTCCTTTTTCGGGTTTTTGTCTGAAACTCCAGATTTGCTCCAACATTTTTGAGAATCTTTGTTTCAAACCTTTTGACCATCCCAAAAATACCCTAAGCCTTCCCTATTTAAACCATAAGCATTTTGCATTACTTCACATTCAAAATGTCTTATTCTCCCATGAAAGCCTTGAATCTCCTCCATTTTCTCCAATTGCTTTCAATCCCAACTCACCCAAAAACCATTACAATCCAAACCCACCCAAGAACACTCTTAATCACATGTCTCCTACCAAGAATGTTGATTGTGGAACATCTTTTCTTCCACCACCACCCTTTAGTGTTCTTCCTCCTTCTCATGATAATGTCATGCATCATGGAACATATTGTCAATGTTGTCAATATCAACACCTTGCTATGGCACACATCTATGAGGAGTTGAGCTACATCAAGAGTCTCTTAATCAAGCCTCCTCTTCACTTTGATTATGAGATCTCCAACAAGCCACCACCACCACCCTCCGCCATTACCTTGTCTTTCATATAAGCATTGGTTGCTCATCCACAAGACACCAAATTCAAGCAAATCTTAGAATTCTAGAATAACTAGGATTAGATTTATGCTTTTGGCTTGTTTCTTTTTCCATACTTCTTTGTATGATGTTCTTTTAGTAACCTATCTTGGATCTTTGTCTTTGTGTTTTCTTCTCTTTTATTTTTTTATGTGACCTATTGCTATATATTGTTGGTTGTTTCTTTTGTTCAACTAACCCTTCTATGTAGCTTGTCACCATATCTCGATTCCTCGGTGCCCCAAGCTAGGGGGACTAAGCACCAAGGGGGAGTCTTTGCAAAGTCCGTTTCTTCAACACCGGCTTACGCAACCTTTTTGCTTCGACAAAGGGGGAGAAATGAATAAACTCGTCTTCGAAAATCTTGTTTTTGTGTGATTGAGTTTATGTATTGTCGGAATCAAAAAGGGGGAGATTGTTAATACAATAATGACTAAAAACGTTACTTGCATTTTTTGGTCTCGCTTAGTTTTGATTACGACAATATGTAAAAACAAGCATTTACGAAAACGACGAAAAACGAATTCTTGAGTTCAAGTATTTTTCATTTTACCCATTTTCACTTAAGGTATGGATAAAAAAGTACTAACCTTAATCAAGTGATCAAATGATTTAATCTTTCTTAAAACTCACCTTTTATTTAAGTGTGACAAGTTTTTTTTATTAAACTTTCTTTTTAAGAAAATGTTTTATTAAATTATTTATTTGAAATTTGAAAATGGCATATTCTTATTCGGCTAAGAATATCCTTTCAGGATAATTTTTTATATCCAGATAAGACCTCCACCACTAAAGGACAAAAATGGAGTGGAGTCTAGGCAGCAGTTCTCTAGCGCCTAGGCGGTTCCTTATCGATAAGGAACCGCAGGCTGAGCTAAGGAACCGCCACCAGATATAGCCGTTGGCCTTCTTGTCCTATAAATAGTGGAACATTCTCAGCTTTTCAAATCACCTCTTTTGCACATTTATTTCCAGATTCAAACCCCTTCTTTAATCACTCAAATCTTTGATCATTTGTTTGATTATTACTTGTTTAAGAAGTGAATCTTGTTCTTCCATCCCTTCCTCTCCATGTGCAAAGAGAAGAACACTATCCTTGTGAAGTGTTGAGTCCACCACCAAAGATCCATTAAAGATCTAATTTTATACATTTGTAGTTGTGTCATAGTTGTGAAGATCCAAGTAGTTGTGTCTATTTGGAAGTTGTGTATGTACTAAGTATAGTTGTGTAGATTGGTCCTAGCTACGATTAGGGCTCGACTTTTAGCTTAGAGTCGGAAATTGGTTAAGCGACGTGTACGGTTTTCTCCACCATAAGGAGCTTGTTGTGTAGTGAACTCTCGAGTAAGGAGTACTCGAGGAGTGGAGTAGGAACGAGGAATGGGCTTCGTTGCTGAACCACTATAAATCCTTGGTGTTCGGTTTGATCTTTCTTTACCCTTAACTCTTTACATTCTTTATTCTTTATGCATATACATGTGTTAGTATTAGATTAGTTACACTATCATTCTTTATTCTTTGTGGATATATTTTTCTTAGTATTAGTTTAGTTACACTATCATTGTTCATATTGTGCATAAGAAGATTTCACATATTTCCTCAAGCCTAAGTTTTTGAAAAAGGATTTTTGGAAACCACATTTTAACAAGTAAATATAAGAAACTATTCAACCCCCCCCCCCCCTTCTAGTTTCTACATGATGAAAAGTATCTTTTTGTCATTTTTTTAAATTACTTTACTAGTTCGACCCTCTTTGTTTCACTTTTTGACAATTTTAATCTTTAACTTTGTATTAATGACAACTAGTTAAATTAATAAGTGTATACAATAATTAATGTGGTTTTGATGATTTGGTTAATTTAAAAATAAAAAATAAAAAAAATCATGGATACTTATTATAAGACAAAAGCTATGAGTTTCAAGTCACAAATATTTAGTATACGTAAAAGCTTTCAATGATTAATAAATTAAGTATTTTGTATTATCATTGTTAAAACCTCATATTGTAAATATCATTTTCAAACCATTTAAATGTTGATCTGCTCTTGATTTTAACATATAAAAAGATACGTTATTGGATTAAGTGTTTATATGTACATAAGAGTAATAAAACATTACAAAATTCATATATTATCTTACATTTCCGTTAATATCTTTAAGACGCGCCATTTTATTTTAGGTCTTCATTAGAAGCTCGTGGTTTCTCGATTTATCTTATTTCATCATTTCAATTGTGTCACTATTGTCTTGATCGTTATCCTCGTTTGATATCGCTATTGCTAAGGTGAGTTCATAGCCCCTTTTTACTACTTATACATTGTTTCTAAACGCAGGGTGAGATTTTACATGGTGGAACACATTCATTTAAAACTGTATGTTATCCAGAACTTGTATGCTATCCAGAACTTGTATGCTATCCAGATCTTGTATGCTTTCCAGAACAGATTACCATTATTATTATTTCTTTTAGTCTATAGCCCTTAAGTTTCCTCTCCTGATCATGAACCGTTAATTTACTTGTGCTGCTAAGCGCGAATGTTGTGGGTGGATCCATGGGGACTGACAATCCCCGTCCCATGTTGCGGTTGTTTAACCATTGACGCATTGCATTTGTTTTGTTACTTGAGTATTTAGGCTGAATACTCACTAGAAGAACTTACATTGAGTTAAGCTTCGGTTCATGAACTAAATAGAAATAATAATCGTTTCGGACTATGGTTAATGATCATAACCATTTTCCCTATTTACTTGTTTTACAAATGAATGCTTGTGTTCCACACCTTTACTGCTAAACCTATGAATATCACTCAACTTTGTGTTGACCTTTTTCATGTTTAATCTCAGGTAATAATTCTTAGTTTTGCTTGGATGGGAGCCCGCAGGATATTTTCACATCTTGGAGATTTCTGTGTTATATTTTAAACTTTGGTTTTAGTAAAGCTGTCAGGAGTTTATCTTATATTACTGGTAACTATATATTACAAAACCATGTTTAAATAATAGATTTTTCCGCTTTTAAAACTCTGGGACCTTTGTTTAAAAACTCTGATCTTTTATGATGTAATGTAAATGTTTTATTACGCCAACTTTGTGTCAATAGTATTTAATTGTTTCTAGTACCATTACGTGGTACCCCCTTGCTGCCTACGTGTTTCCTTGCCTGATTTCGGGGGTCTCACACCAGAAACTCTTGAGTGTAGTTTTCCATACAATAAATTTAAATGACTTAAACATTTAGAATCCCTTTGTTTCTCAAATGCCATGTTAATAATGGATATGGATCAAAGTCATTCCATTTTAACTATTATGTTTCTCGTATTACATAATTAATATAGATTACCAATCTAATGGAAATAAATCTAGATTACCATTAGGTATGGTCATACAAACATCTAATTAATCAACGAGGGGCCCAGTAGCATTATTCTTCAATCATAGTTGAATGAAAAAATTATATCATGACTACATGTGCCTCTTACATGCTTCAAGACACAAATGATTATACCCTTTATTACTACCTTATTCAGGATAGCGTTAAAACTATAGCAAAAAGTACCATCCACTTATATAAGACCTGCTTGCATCTCAAGCCTAAGGATTTAGTAATGTAATCATTTATAAGTTTCACTTAAAGACGTCGATCCATAAAGTGATTGACTTGTCCAATATACAACTTTTGGATATTGTATGAGTTGGTGAACCGTTCTTACATATTCTACGATTATTACCATCTCTTGTATATGTCTTAATTCAATTATATTCCCATATAATCAATCGACATATACAATTTTAGAATAACATATTATTCGAGGATTTAAACATGCAAAAATAGAACCAATAAATACAAATGAAAAACGAACATATTAAATACTTCAACTCATAAATAAGTATTGTGTAACAATGTCCTTTATCCAAATACTAAAAGATCAATGCATGATAACCTTAGTTGAAAAATCATGCCTCGAGATATGACGATCATACTTGTTGTCAATGTATATATTTCATGTAACTCTACTAGGTTTGATCTTTGGAATTCTGAGAATACTTATTTCAAATTCACAATTGTGAAAATCTCTGAACATATATAATAATTTTCATTATGTAAGTTCATACGTATGAACACACAACAAAATAGGGGTATTGTTATTGTATATCATATAAGGTGTGTGAGTCCAACAAAACACCTCATTGAAAACAATCATCTTTAATAGCTTCTTAATCTATAGAGTATTCTTTATTTTTTTAATATGTATTGCAACATTATGCTTAATTGAACATAATTAGTCCATATGGTTATCATCAAAGATGAAATCACACCATGACTAGTATTGATTGTTATTTCAATCAAACTAACATCCATGTCTAGAGACATCATTATGATTTATTATAATTCATAAACTATAAATTATTACTATGATAATATTTGGTGTCTTTCTAAACTCTAAGTTTGTTGACAATGATAATTACATCTTATTATCATATAGAATATTTATTACTTTAAACAACTCAAGTTAGTAATAATCATTCTATCCCACACAAACCTTTTTTTTTTGGGTAAAGGGGTCACTCCCCGGTAAAATATATTAGAACACAAAAACCAATAGATTACAATGGAATGTGACTGAATGTCACATTAACCTCAAGCTAACAAGAGCTCGAACATCCTAGCATGAATGACAAACCATTCAAACTTAACTAGAGATTACATAACCAAGAACACCAATAGGGAAAAACCACCTAATGGTGCACAAACAACAAGAACACCTCATGGATTATTAAAAAGTCTCCGGTAACTCCCAAAGACGAGCATATCTCTCACCATCTTTGGACTTCTTAAACTTGCATGAGAGCAGCTTTAAACGGACAACAGAAGTAATACACTCAACCACTTGGACCACATTCCGCTTAGACTTTTTAAAAAGTCTCCAATTACGCTCTTGCCACACATAATATGCCGTAGCAGCCACAACCAACTTCGAGATAACAACAGTCGTAGTTCTCCTTTTAGCATTAGGGTTTAAGAAATCAATTATGTCATAAATATCTAGTGATAAATGAGATAGGCTAGTACGGCTCTTGACCTGATTCCAAACCGATGCAGCAAACGAACAAGAGAAGAATAGATGCTCATGCGAATCCGGTTGAGCCTCACATAAAGAGCACATATCTCCAACAGCCAATGACGTATCCCATTGAGAGAGATGATCTTGGGTCTTCAGCTTCTTTTTAACAATCAGCCACATGTTAAATGCATGCCGAGGAATACAAAGGGGATACCACACCGTGCAATACCAAGGGACTACCACATCCCTAGGACGAACACATGACCAGACTTAATGCACAGAAAATATCTTAGACTCAGAACCCACACGCCAAGCCAACCGATCTGGAACCCCACCAAGAGGTTGCGCCATACATGTATGCAGAATGGAATATTTAGATAATAAGTCAGCAGGCCAAACACATGTACCATTAACATTGATATCCTTAACCTTCAAATAAATAGAAAGCCCAGCTCTATGAATGTCACGCATAGAAATATGTAACTCAAGAGGCCCAACCTCACACCATTTATCAAACCATAGTGAAGTTGCAGAACCTTCACCAAGCACACTCCAAATGAATGGCCGAATAACTGGACGAAGCTCAAGAAGCTTCCTCCAACCCCACGACATATTACCACGCATAGGAATATTCCAAAAACTACGGCCTTTAAGCTTATACTCGTGGATCCACTTTACCCACAATGGCTCTTTCAACGACAGCAGCTTCCAAATATTACCAATCATAAGGGCAGCGTTAAAATATTCTAACCGACGAACACCCAAACCACCCTCATTCTTGGGAAGACACACAATATCCCAAGCCACCTTAGATTTACCTTTCTTCAGCGGACCATGACACCAAAGGAATCCACGCATGATTTGCTCAATATTTCGTAAAACACGAGATGTAATAATAAACGCGGACGCCCAGAATACATGCAATGACCCCAAGACTGACCTGATGAGCTGAAGACGACCGACAGTAGAAAGGGACTTGTTTTTCCAGTCGTCAACCCTGTTCTGGACCCGTTCAACAAGTTCCTTGCAATCACGGATCAATAATCTGGACGAGATTAAAGGGACACCCAAATACTTAACTGGGAAGTGGCCCTCTTCAAAAGGGAGCACCATAAGAATGTCACGCTTTACATAATTCAACACGTTACAAAAGTATGCAGTACTTTTCAGTAAACTAGGATGTAAACCCGAGGCATCCTTGAACTCATCCAAGGCTTCTTTGATAACTGTGGCAGATTCAACATTTCCATATGCAAATAAAAACAAGTCATCAGCAAAACATTGATTAATAAGATCCATTTTAGCGCAGTACATATGATAAGTAAATCCCCCCGACTCCGCTACCCTCCTATGAAGCATGAGCGTCAAGACTTCCATCACAATCGTAAACAGATATGGAGAGAGAGGATCCCCCTGACGGAGCCCCCGCCTACCTTGAAAATACCCGTAGAGCGAACCATTAACACAAATGGAATAAGAAGTTGTAGTAACGCATTCCATGATCCATCCTATCATACGAGGATGAAATCCAAACCCCTGAAGAATCACTCGAAGAAAATGCCAATCCACAGTGTCATAGGCCTTTTGGATATCCACCTTAAAAGCACAACGAGGAGTACCCCTATCCAAATGATAAGTATGCATTAGCTCTTGAGTAAGCAATATATTATCCGCAATGCTTCTACCTGGAATAAACGCAGATTGATTGGGGCTAACAATTTTCCTTAGGTGGAGTTTGATACGATTTGCAATGATCTTGCTGATGCATTTGAACAACACATTACAACATGAAATAGGACGATAGTCCGTCGCTTTTGATGGGGACCGAATTTTAGGAACAAGAGCAATAATTGTATGGTTAAGTTCTCTCAATAGTTTACCATTGATAAAGAACTCCTTAACAGCCGACACAATATCTGTTCCCACTGTATTCCAGGCACTCTTAAAGAACGCAGCAGAATAGCCATCTGGCCCAAGCGATTTCTCATCCCCCATAGAAAACATTGCATCCTTAACCTCCATATCAGAAATTTCAAAGACCATAGCCTTAGCCGACTGTTCATCAAGCACTGATCGAAACAGATCATGTGTATTAAACTGCTAAACCATGTCTTGCCCAAGGAACGCTTCATAATGAAGAACAAAAGCCTCCAGAACCTGTTCATTAGCACAAATAAGACCATCCCCATTAGTAACAACATTGATTCTATTTCTACTAACACGACTCTTTACCGCCTTATGAAAATAGGCAGAATTAGAATCGCCTTCCTTAAGCCACATGATCTTGGCCTTCTGTTTCAAGAATTTCTCCTCCAACATCACCGCTTTATTGAACGCTACAACACATGCAGCCTCCTCATCACGAAGCATAGGATTAAATGGGTCGCTATCCAGGGCAGTCTGAATACGGTCTAAATCCCCTCGAAGACTAATAACATTAGCATGCAAATTACCTTTCTCGTACAAAAGCTTGTGTAACGGCTTCTTTAAACATTTAAGCTTTCTCACAACAGAGTACATATAGAACCCACTAATCGGTTGATCCCATACTCCCTTAACCGTATCCTTAAAACATTCATGTTTAGTAAGAATATTAAAGAACTTAAAAGGAGCAGGTTTAGTCTTAGCAAGAGTAGGGATACACAAAACAGCAGGAGAATGGTCAAAAATTCGATACGGCTTAAAGACAGCATGTGCACCCACAAACATACTAGAGAACTCCAAATTGGCCAAAATACGATCAAGTTTCTTAAGGATACCATGACCGCCTTTAGGCTTTTGAGTCCAAGTGAACTGTAAACCAGTCTTTTGAACATCCATAACTTTAATTTCGTCAGCACACTCCTTAAACTCCCTCATCGAGATATCAATGGTAGAGCTGCTAGCTGAATTTTTTTTTGGTAAAGGGTTGCCCCGGTAACTATATTAACCAAAAAAACGTTGAAGTACAAAGGAATGTGGCTAAGATACCACATTAACCGCAAGCTACAGGCATCTTGTTAACAAAAGGAAATGAAACACCAAAACCTAATACATACTTCTACTAATTGACATAAATGCAACGTTAGCAAATGCCAACAAGAAAAATTCTTGAAACCATGCGACCAACTCACCATACCAACAGCAACATAAAGAGAGCAAAAGATCCAAGTTAGGCCGCCTCCTTAAAAAACCTTTACGAGAAAAACCCAATGGGAAAAACCCCGCAAAGGGAAAAAGAGTACAACCCTTACCCAGCACTCCCATCAGGATCAATACACACCTTAGGGATCTTCCAATCTTCAAGAATCACTAGAGACACTGAAGAAATCTTCTTGAATTTAAAAGTGAGAAGCTTGAGCCGAACCGTATCACAAACTGAAGTCACAAGCTTAGCAACCGTCAAAGACTTCTTGTTAAAAAGCCTATTATTTCGCTCTCTCCAAATGAAGTAGACCGAAGCCGCTAACACAACCCGAGCAATGATACTAACAACCGTACACCCCTTAGCTAAGGGTCTAATAAATTCCACAATATCACTCATACGCGGAGAAATATTGTGCATACCACACCTCCCACGCAATTGTAACCAAACCTGTGTAGAATAAGAACATTCAAAGAAAAGATGATTATGCGAGTCAGGGACCTGATTACACAAGGGGCACTTAAGCAACGAAAGATCAACATGAGGCCCAACATCCCATTGCTTAAGGCGGTCTTACGTTTTCAATTTCTGCTTCAGAACTAACCACATATGAATCGCATGTCTCGGAACACACTACGGAAACCAAACGACATGAAACCAATTAACATTATTCGACCTCATCCGTATAGACTCCCATGCGACAACCATAGAAATCGGCCGATTAATCCCATTATAGTCCCGCCAAACCATATTATCCCTACGATTATCACAAAGCATTGGAACCGGTATAGAAACAATATCCGGGAATCGATCATACCAGTCCAACGGCCATCTCCATGCTCCATTCATAATAAGATCCCTTACCTTGTCCGATAAAGCAAAACCTGAACGATTAATATGTCTGACAGAAATAGTATCCCGAATAGGGCATTCATCAGCCCATCTATCAAAAGACATAGAAGTATCTCTACCATCATGAATTTGGTGCCAAAAAAACGGTCGAATAATACTCCTAAGCTGAAGAAGCTTACGCCAACTCCAACTAACATCACCAATACATGGAACATCTCAGAAACTTCTATCTTTCAATTTATAATCATAAATCCAACGCACCCATAGAGACTCTCTTTTAGAAAGAATACTCCATACATGCGACGTCATTAGAGCTGTGTTAAATTCATCCAACCTACGTATACCCAGACCACCTTTAATCAGAGGCTTACAAACAGTGTTCCAGGCTACTTTAGCTTTACCCCGCTTCATCTCTCCTTGACACCACAAGAAACCACGCATAATCTGCTCAAGCTCATAGATAACTCTAGCAGGAAGAATAAATACAGACGCCCAGTAAATATGCATTGACGAAAGAACAGAACGAATAAGTTGCACTCTCCCTGCAAGAGAAAGAAACTTACTCCGCCAATCATTAACCCTATTTTCAAGCTTCTCAACCAAAATTTTACAATCACGATACCGAAGCCCTGAGGAAATAAGGGGAACACCAAGGTATCTAACAAGTAAAGTTCCTTCCGCAAATGGCGTGAGAGTAAGAATACTAGATTTAATCCCGCTAGGCACATTACAAAAATAAGCAGTACTCTTAGGAATACTAGGCACCAACCCAGAGACATTCTTGAACTCCTCCAAAGTATCCAAAATAACAGAGACAGAATCCAGATGACCCCTAGCGAATAAGAACAAATCATCAGCAAAACAAGGATTTACTAACCTCTGCTTCTCACAATGATGATGATAACAAAAATCCGCAGCTATAGCCACCTTTCTTTGTAACATGAGAGTTAAAACTTCCATAACAAGAGTGAATAAATAAGGATATAAAGGATCCCCTTGTCGCAGCCCCCGTTTACCATTAAACCAACCATACAAATTACCATTAATACAGACCGAATAAGATGTGGTAGAAACACAACTCATTATCCAATTGATCATAGTTGGATGAAAACCAAAACCAACAAGAATACCTCAAAGAAAACCCCAATCCACTGTATCATAAGCTTTCTGAATGTCAATCTTAAACGAACATCTAGGTGGACCAAAGTGACGATGGTAGTTTCTCATTAACTCTTGCGTAAGGAGAATATTATCCGAAATCCTTCTTCCCGGGACAAACGCAGATTGATTAACACTCACTAAATCACCAAGGTCACCTTTAATGCGATTAGCAATAATTTTGCTAATACATTTAAAACTTACATTACAACATGATATAGGACGATAATCATTAATAGTACTCGGCGTAGAAACCTTAGGGATTAAAGCAATAATAGTATGATTAACTTCCCGAAGCAATTTACCATTACGAGAGAAATCCTGAATAGCACACGTGAAAGTATCACCCACCGTATCCCACGCCTTTTTGAAAAAGGCAGCAGTGTAACCATCAGGACCCGGAGCTTTATCATCACACATTGAAAACAATGCACTTGTTATCTCTGCATCAGACACCAACCGAATCATGGATAACGCCTTGGAACCATCAAGAATATTAGTAAATAGATTATGAGTATCAAGTGGAATAGTAATACCTTCAATGCCAAGGAAATTCTCATAATGAGAGACAAATGCATTCGAAACCGCTCCAGCTTCATGAACAACATTAGACATATCCTTAACCATATCAATCCTATTTCGAGCATTTTTACTTTTGAAAATGTTATGAAAATACGCTGAGTTAGAATCCCCCGCTTCCAACCACTGGATCCTAGACTTCTGCCTCAAAAAACGTTCCTCATCCAGAACAGCTTCCTTGAACGCAAGTAATAAATGAGCATGATCCTCCCAAATTAACGAATTAGATGGATTTAGATCAATGGATTTTTGAATCTCATCTAATTCATCACGAAGCAGATTGACACGCGTATGCAAATTACCTTGATCATGCAACAGTTTCCGAAACGGATTTTTAAGACCCTTAAGCCTTTTAACCATTTGAAACATTGCACAACCATGAACCTCCAAATTCCAGCCATTCGTAACGATCTCCTGAAACCTGTCCTTATGAACAAGAAAATTATAAAATTTAAAAGGCTTAGGTTTAGGTTTAGACACCGTAGGTAAACGAAGCACACATGGGGAGTGATCTGATATCCTATAAGGCTGAAAGATAGCAAAAGAACCAGGAAACTCATCCATAAACATCGTATTAGACATAATTCTATCAATCTTTTTTAAGTATACCATCCTCTCCCTGTGGCTTCTCATTCCATGTGAAATGAAAGCCTGTAGCATTAACATCAGTGACTTCCATACTCCGTACACAATCTTTAATATCACGCATAGCAATATTAGGACGATACCCACCACATGAATGATCTTCAAGATTAAGCGCAACATTAAAATCACCAAGAACAACCCAAGGTTTATCCCGCATAAAAGAAGCATGAGCAGTAAGATTACTCCACAAAACACGTCTATCTTGATAAGCATTATCCGCATAAACAAAAGAACAAAACAATGTTCTATTATCCAAACGAGTATTGATTTGACAGTGCATAACCTGATTCGTAAGTGACAAAACCATAACATCCACATTATCATCATTCCAACCAAGAATAATACGCGTACCTTTAAAACATATTCCCCCATTAGACGTCCACTTCCAACGACGACATATTTTCTTGCAAACATCAAAAACACATGTAGCATCCACATGAGACTCTAGCACAGCACACACACTAAGATTATTCTCATTAACAACCTGACGAACCTCCTTTTGTTTAGGGGACTGGTTCAAGCCCCTTATGTTCCATGAGGCGATACTAAACATTTAAAACATTATGATCAGGAGTGCTTGCCCCTGTTGCTGGTTTCATAATATTAAGCGACTCATCGTAGATATTTTCCATAAAATCATCTTCATCCGCTTCCTGCTCAGCACCAGACAGCGCTGAGAAAGCATTTGAAGTAGAAACATCAGCAGTAGTTTTACCTTTATTAATAACTCGTAGTGAGCTTGTATTATCGGAACCAGTATCCAGATTCGTCTGTTTATTCAGACGTCCGCCATTGTTCGCACCAGAAGTCGAGGATTTCGGCTTATAATTAAATTCTTTAGTCATATTAAACCCCTTAGCCACGGAAACACCTCTTGGGATAATGTTGTTATTCTTTTTGTTGTTTCGTTTTCTGTTTACCACCTGCTGAAATCCATCTTTATCCACATTAGAGCTACTCGCTCCATCATTTGTTGCACCGTAGTTTTAGATACGATAACAACTCTTTTAGGGCAAGTACTCAACGTATGACCAAAACACTTACATGTTTCACAACGTGGAGGGTTCCACTCATACTCAACCTGAATAACTTCTTTCGTATAATCATCCCCTTCAAGAGCTTGGATTCCAACAGTAACGGACTCCAAAAAATCAGTATTTGCATCAACCTCAATAAGACATCTAGCAAAGCTACATCGACCCTAAGAATCCTTACACATAGTAATCGTATAAGAATCTAGCATAACCGGTCTTCCAAGATAGCTATCAATGAAACTCAAGCCCTCCTCATCAAACACTTGTAGTGGAATATCATGGAGTTTAACCCAAACCGGCACCTTAGTTAATTCCTCCTTCTTAGGACTTGTTTTCACCGACCATTTCTTAAGAATGATAGGGGAGTTTTTGATCATCCATGGACCGCCCTCTAGAACCGCTTCCAATCCAGCAAGTGTATCAAATTTGAAAAAGAAAAATCCTTTCTCATTCATCATAATCTTACTTATCCCGTGTTTATCCCAATTACTTTTAACAAAGTATTCCACCACCGGAAAAGCAAGCCTTTCCCAATAAAATATCCATACAACATATTCTCATACCTAGAATTCATTTTAGCCACAACCTTTCTCGGTATAGAAATATTGACACCATCAAACACCTTATCAGCCACACGATGTCCAAACTCAGAACTTCCATTAGGTTTCGGGGCCATAACGCCTGCATACGTACTCGAAGTATTCAATGGGTGAGACCAGAATACATCATCAACCTTACCCGTATTCACAGGTGGCTCAACCCCGTCAACCTCAGCATCCAATAGTTTAGAAACCATCGGAGTTGACATGCTTATAAAATTATCACCAATGTCAACCGTACTCGGCAATGGGACTCCACTAGGTTGTCTTTTAGTAACGAACTGACCAAGAGGAGATGAAGAAATCGACTGCAATATTTTATCTTTAGCTAGAATCTCCGCCTCATACTTACACAGCAAGTCAATAATCTCCTTCGATCGCACAGCCGACACCAAAGACCAGCAACCATGTTTCATCTTAATCTCATAAGCAAACGCACCTACATCTTGAACCGTGTTCAACGTAACCCCGAGCAACGACAAAACCTCAGACAAGGTACACTGTTGCATACCATTGATAGTGGCAGCATTAGTAACCTCATCTTTTTTAGTATTCACTGACTCCATGCAGCCCAGTAACTAAGAAACCCTAGATCAAACACAACCACGAAACCCTAAAAAAAACCCTAATAAAAAATGAGCAACCCACTAAAACGATCACCAGCAATGAGACCAACGTCAATCTCAAAACGATGTATATATAACCTAAAACCGACAGATGAGAAAAAAAAAGAAACAAGAAAAAGACGACGACACCAGTGAAACAAACCTAACGACAAAACTAATGGACGAACAACCAGACAATCTAATAAAAAACATGTTAGATCAAAACCTAATCACAGATTAGATGAAAGAACACGAGTGTTATAAGATATCTAGATCAAACGAACCATAAGAATTGATTCGTAAGTTGTTCTATTATTTTTTTTCTTGATCGGCCGCCATTAATGTTTAAGCTTGAATACAAGCTATTGAAGCTAATTTGATCGAATTTGGTGAAGATTTGTTGTGGATTCGAGTTTTGGAGGGAATTTGATCATTTGAATTCGATTCGTTAGATTCAAGTGATGGCTGGTGAATTGTTGTTGATTCGTGATTCGTAGTTGTAGGTGATCGTGTTTGAGCTTACTTCTCCATCAACGGAGGCCTTGAATCAAGGTTTACCTCATTTTCACTTTTTTAGGCAAAAACTAGGAGTTATATTCATTTGTATGATAAAGTGTTATATTACTCGGTTTTTTGTTTGAAACATCTCTTATTTGATATGTATTGGATAGCTAGATACTTGTTTTCGCTATAGCATCGTTAAATCTTAGTTTTACTTTGTTAAATTTGCTTAAATGTTCTTTAAGGTGCATTTGGTTTAGATCATTGTGAGCGAGTTGTTGTCGTTGTGTTGAGACCTTGGGTAGCATCATATTTGTCTCATATTAGAGGTCTAAAATCAGTCAAAACATTTACCAATCGTAAAGTTAATCCGGATCAAAGAATGTGAAAAATTTTAGTTAAAAAAGTGTCCTAAATAGCCTACTTTAGATCACTATAACATCTTCATCAATGTGAATTAGACCATGAAATTTGGCTTTTTGGAAAGCTAGGACTAGTGGCTAGTTAAACATAGTTATAAGTTTTTGTCGTAGCATAATAGATAAGCCGCTAGATAGCGTTAAAGTAGCCAAAAAAACTGCATTATAGTATATTTTTCGATAAGTCAATTTAGTTCGATAGCTTTTTCAAGCTTAATCTCTTAATAATTTTCGAAGTTTCTTGTTTAGAAATCAATATTACATCTATTTAGACATATAGGAACGAACCGGAGCTTATTTCGTTGACTAAAATGCTCAAACGAGCTTGCCAAATACAAACAGCCCGTTTTTAGCTTTAAGACTGTGTAAACTGCATATTAGTCCCCGTATTCGCAGGACTGTTACATTTCGAGTAATTGCGATGCTGGTCCCTACTCTTTTCCCCTTTATTATTTGCATATTAACTATATTAACTCAAGGGCTGTGTCATTACTCTTGGGCTTCATTTTTACTTTGGGCTAGTCATTGTTTTTAATCAATAGGGTTGCGATTGGTTTTCAAAGAAATAAAAGTTGTGCATTATTTTGTAAAAAAAGCTACGCTATACATATTAAAAAAAAGAATGCGTTTTATTTTTAAAAAAAAGACAAGATAAGGCATTGCTTCTAACACATTTTCATTTCATTTCTATAGGCGTTTGAATTTATTTTTTTTGCTAGTTTTCATTAAAAAAAAGAAAAACTAAACTACGCTTTACATTTCATTTCATTTCATTATACATTTCTTACATTTCTGATTTCATTTTATTTTGATGTTTTTAAAAGAATAGAATTTAGTTTTATTAAAAATAAAAATAGTTTTAATATATTAAAAAATAATAATATTAAAAGTATAAAAAATTAGTTTTTACATTTTTAGAATAAATTTGGCATTTACATTTTTAGAATAATTTTGCATTTATATTTTTAGCCTTTAAATATTTTTGCATTTGTCCTTTTATTTTCTTTTATTATTTTAATAAATCTTGTTTACAATTTACTTGTGCATTTTATACTTTTACTTTGAAGATTTTTACTTGAGGTACGTGCACTTTATTTTAGAATAGTACGTATACATATTATATAGTATTTTTACATTTTTGTTTGCTTTGTGCTTAAATAGACATAGAATACCAATCAAGCATTTTTAACCAAAAACGATAAATCTTTACGTGAAAATTGGAAATCCATATTCGAGTCGAGTCGAGGAAAAACGATTATACTAAAAAACGAATATTATAGATCCCACAAAGGTCGAATCTGTTAAGGATTGGGCATCTCCTACATCACCAACGGAGATTCTTCAATTCTTAGGCCTTGCAGGGTACTACCGTAGATTCATAGAAGGATTCTCGAAGATAGCTAAGTTTATCACAAAGCTTACTCAGAAAGGTGTAAAATTTAAGTGGGGAGAGAAAGCAGAATCAGCACTCCAGACAATCAAACAGAAGCGGTGTAGTGCACCTATCTTAGCCTTACTTGAAGGAAATGAGGATTTTGTTGTTTATTGTGATGCTTCACATAAAGTCATAGGTACAGTACTCATGCAAAGAAAGAAGGTAATTGCTTACGCCTCAAGACAATTGAAGAATCAAGAGAAGAATTACACTACTCACGATCTAGAACTTGGATCCATCGTTTTTGCCTTAAAAATATGGAGGCATTATTTATATGGGACAAAGTGTACTGTGCACATTGATTACAAAAGTTTACAGCACATACTAGATCAGAAGCAGCAGAACAGTTGTGGATGCATTGAGCCGAAAGGGGATTGATCCTCCCATGAGAATTTGAGCCTTAGTCAAGACAATTAGCTTGGACTTACCCAAGCAAATTTTAGAGGCTCAAATCCAAGATCAGGAACCAGAAAATCTCGAGAAGGAAGACATAGGGGGAATGCTTAGGACAGATCTTACCAAGGAGAAGTTAGAGCCAAGAGCAGATGGAACGTTGTGTTTACATGGAAGAAGTTGGTTACCGTGTTACGGAGACTTGAGAAGCGTTATCATGTACGACTCTCATAAGTCTAAGTATTCTATTCTAAAAGATGTATCTGGATATGAAGAAGTTATATTGGTGGCCAAACATGAAATCTGACATCGCCACCTACGTGAAGAAGTGTTCGACGTGTGCTAGAGTCAGAACTGAACACCAGAGACCATTAGGACTGCTAGTACAACCTGAGATACCGAAATGGAAATGGGATAACATTATCATGGATTTCATCACCAAACTCACGACATCATCCAATGGGTATGACACCATTTGGGTAATTGTTGATCGACTCACGAAGTCCGCTCATTTTCTCCCGATAAGGGAAAATGACTCTCTGAACAAACTGGCCAAATTGTACATAAAATAAGTTGTGATTAGACATGGGATACCGATATCAATTATTTGTGATCGAGACGGTATATTTACGTAAAATTTATGGAAAGCTTTTCAGCGAGCTTTTGGTACAAGCATGGATATGAGCACCGCCTATCATCCGCAAACGGTCGGACAGAGTGAAAGAACAATCCATACACTGGAAGACATGTTGAGGGCATGTGTGATCGACTTTGGAAAAGGATGGGTTGAACACATACCACTAGTTTATTTCTCTTACAACAACAGCTACCATGCCAGCATCAAGGCTGCACCATTTCAGGCACTCTATGGTCGCAAGTGCAGATCACCCGTGTGCTGGGCAGAGGTAGAAGAATTTCAGCTTACTGGACCCGAACTGATCCAAGAAACGACTAAGAAGATCACCCTCGTCAAGCAGAGAATTCAAGTTGCTCAAGACAGAGAAAAGAGCTTTGCAGATCGAAAGTGGAAACCTATGTAATTTGAGGTAGGTGGCTGTGTTATGCCTAAAGTATCACCTTGGAAAGGAGTTGTACGTTTTGGAAAACATGGAAAGCTAAACCCACTATACGTAGGACCTTTCAAAGTGATAGCTTGAATTGGTGAAGTAGCATAGCGTTTAAAGTTACCCTAACAATTGAGTCGGGTACACTCTACCTTTCATGTATCGATTCTGAAGAAGTGCTACGTGGATGAACCGCTAGCCATGCCCTTGGAGGGAGTCCATGTTGATGACAAACTCCAATTCATTGAGGAACCGGTAGAAGTCTTGGAGGGAGTCCATGTTAAGATACGTTGGAACTCCAAGAGAGGTCCTGAGTTCACATGGGAACGCGAAGACTCATTTAGAGCTATGTACCCACATTTGTTCACCTAAGCAGCGACTTAATCTTAAGCTTTAAGGACAAAGCTAAAATAACGGGATCAGACTGTAAAACCCCTAATTTTCATTTTTAGGATGACATCACTGTACACGTCACCTCATGATTTTATTATATATCATAACCTTTGCATTAGATTTTTTATCTATCATTTACATTATGTTTTACATAAGTGTAATTTCGGATATTTGATCACGAGAACTCTTCATATTATTTTATATAATTATGAACATACGATAATTCAATTGATCACTTTGGTGACTTTTAAGCCACATAGAACTCATGAACATTTACATTACATTATTTTAGATTTTTATATCTAAAAACCATGATCACATTTATTTGAATTTACCAAGTGTCTAAATTCACTATAATATATATACTTATACAAATATTACACAAAAAATAATACAACAAGTCAATAAAAACTACCTTTTTATATTTTAACTTCACATTTACCACTTTTAAACATTTCAACAAATGTCTTACATTTTATTTTACATAAATTAAAAATTTTGTATATTTTATTTATACTTTCACTATAAACTCTAAACCTTAACCAAATCACCTTAGATTTAAACTAGGACTTAAATGATTTTACCTAGATCTTTGTAACTCCATATGTTTACCAAAATCAAACCTAAGACTTTCCTAAACATGTATACTAGCTGAATTATACAACTAGACTACCAAAGACTTTCTAGAAACCAAAAACATTTCTACACTTTCCATTTCAAACATGTACAACCTTAGGCATTTAAGGATTTCACTATTTGGAAACATCATGTCTCTTTGACCCCCTTTGTGTCGCGGCTAGCAACAAACCCAAAAGCCAAAGTTTACAACATGCTCATTAAGGAATGTGTACAAGGTAATATTTGAAAGATATTAGCATATAGTACTAAGATCTACCAAAGATATCCCCTATATCTTCATCCTCTTTCATGCATGTATAAACACAACACCACAAAACACAAGCTCATTCTCCTATAACAAAAACCCACGACATACATACACATTTACATAGATTTTTCCCAAAAGCTTCATGCAATACACTAAATCTATGTTCTTTACCTCATAACTCCTATCATTAACTCTCATCTCACAAAACTTGAAACCCAATGCTATCTACGAAACCTTAGGTCATGGCATACTTCATTTCGTGTGGATCTAGTAGGAGCAATGGTTTACTATCTTACTATCACTCTTAGTATATCATCCTCACCATCAACTAAGTACCACCATTCTCATTCTCATGTTACTTCATTTCATGAACCATACATATATAAACAAGTAATCAAGTTAGGAGTAAACTAGTTAAACTATGTGTGCCACCATATAAACCCCATGCATTCGTAAAATTCATTAAGCAAGGCCTAGATGGAACTAAGGAACCCACAGCATGATTTTAGGTTAAGTATTATCATGTTAGTTTTGATATATGATATGTTAGTATTAAGCACTTCCTAAACCTAAGTTAATCTAGAAAACTAGAAAGCTTAGCCTAGAAGCATTAAAGTCACCCAGTAAACACCAATGAAGATTACGTATAAAAGCATGATACTGGCATAAGTTTCTCCAAAGCGGTCTACGTTGAACATATCTATTATGGGCATATATAAACGAGCAAAACACCTCCTTCTTTTCCATTTTAAGCCAGACGCGAGTATGAATAACCTGGTCATCTTGCGAGATAACCAAAACATCCACCTCGTTATGATTCCACCCCAATATAATACGGGTACCTTTATTACATAAGGATCCATTAGATGACCAATCCCAATGTTTAAAAACCAAAGTACACAATCTATGCAGATTAGAATCAGCAACGTGAGACTCCAATATAGCAAACATAGACAGATTATTTTCAGAAATTACTTCCCACACAAACCTTATCATAACATTGGTACTAATCATCTAAATAATTTTCTCTTTAAGCAATCGTTGTAGTCAAATCATTTTGTACTTATAAAAGTTTTACAATTATCCATATAAATAGTATGTTTAACATGATGAATCCCTTAAGTATTCATCTCATGTCAACTCTCATCAAATGAGATATATTCATTGAGACTTTCTAAATAATATTTGATGTTGTGTTGGATTTCATTAACCACAAATGTTTATTACAATATATATATATATATATATATATATATATATATATATATATATATATATATATATATATATATATATATATATATATATATATATATATATATATATATATATATATATATATATATATATATATATATATATATATATATATATATATATATATATATATATATAAATTAAGGTCATATGCTTAATTTTTTAAATCCTTTCATATGAAACTTTTATTCCAAACTTAGATGGAATATGTAAAATCTCTCATTTTACCATTATAATTTTATCAACTTTTGTATCCAATGATTCTAGAGCTTAACTATCACTATCTTTGCATAATTTCATGAAGTGTTATTTCTATTTGAGCATATTATCTTTTCATAGTTAATTGATAATTGTGAAACTGTTAGTCTATTTTGACTACTTGGACAACTGACTGGCCACTTGACAAACAAGTATTTACAACAACAGTATATATTTGATCATTTAAAAACAGACTGGAGAACTTTATCTCATGTGCCATATTTTATAAAATGTGTGAACTTGACTTTATGTGTACATATATATATATATATATACATACCTTACTATAAGTAACTATATGATACATACCTAAAAGCCATACATGGATATACAATATAATGTCTACACTTGTATTAGTATACAATATTTAATAAAAACTAAACATGCTACTACTTCATTTTACATTCCTAGCCGTGTATATGCATTCATACATGCATACACATTCTTGTAAATTATGGAAATGTCCATGATACCCCTTTTATCTAACCTACACAACTCATAGTGCTACACTTGGCACACTCATGCCTCCTTTTTGCTTACCTTCACACGTCAACAAAGGAGAAGATCAAAAGGATTCTCTTGTTTTTGCCAAAGCCAGCACATGGCATAGGGAATCCTTCCAAGAGAGATCTTGTCCCCTCTCTTCTCTCTTCATTAAGCCGAAACACACACAACCTACATGCAATTTCAATCTCACAAACATTCTCCTCTCATATCTCTCTCTCTCTCAATCATATGAATAGCAACAAAAAGGGTTAAGTCCATATATTACTAACGTACTTTCCAATTATTACATATCTAGGTAACCAATCCATGATATTACTAATATGGCCATTAAACTTTAAAATTTGTATATATATAGGTAATATGACCGATTAGACGTCAGTTACAACTAAAAAATGACTGACACGTCACTTTTTTTATTCTAGTTGGATATTCCACATCAAATAAATGATGACATGTACATTTGACTTAACATTTTCTCAATTCTTTTTTTAGTGATTCAACCATGTAACACTAGATTCTTTCAACTCCATTAATCACGTATCATTGGTACCTGCCTTTTTCAACATCTATTTTCTTATTTAATTCATTGTTAGCAATATATAAACTTCTTCAATCGCATATTCTTTTTTCAATTCCATTTCACCTAATATCTTATGAAGCATCAATCTTTGAAACATCGCTCTAATACTTGCTAATTGGGATTTACTTTTATAGATCCATAAATTAAAGTTAAAAATTATATTGATCATAATATCATTAACGTTGATTACGATGGTGATGAGGATTTGAAAATTATGATGTTCATTGTTATATATGAAAAGAAGGGTTATATATGCTAATTGGATTTTACTTATACAGATCCATAAATTAGACTGATGTAATATCATTAATGTTGATTAAAATGGAGATGGGAATCCGACGCTAGTCAGCAAGATGACCTAAAGGTGGAGATAGTATGTTAGTGATGATCATGAACATGGCTAATGTGTGAACCTTGGATCTCAGATGGCACTAAATGGATTGAATGAATTTGTTAATATGTATGGTGGAAAGCATTTATGAAACAACTGTAGATGGGATCTGGGTCTCTGGGTTGATAAACATAAATTGAAATAATTAAAAAAAAATGATATCATTTTGGATTTTTTTGGTATAAGATTCACTGCTGGAAAATTAAGTTTAAAAACAAAATACGTGGAATCTAGCTGGCACATTCAACCGGTCTCTTACCTATATTTCTAAATTTTATCCGGTTTGAATCATCATATTAGTAATATATTGACTTGGTTACCTATATGTGTAAAAGATAAAAAGTACGTTACTAATATATGGACTTAACCCCAACAAAAACTACCAAGATCCACCTAGAAACACATTAACTTCACCAAATCAAGGTCTCATTCACTATAAATATCAATCATTGGTATTATCCATACCAACTTGATCTTCAAAGCAACCAAGATAAACCTTAACCGAATTATATTAGGTCACGGCTTGGATTTTATTTAGGGTTTCACCATTGTTGAGCTTGAAACTCCAATCCCCCTTAGTTCACTTGTTTTTTCTTTGGTATCAATAACTAGTAAGTATCACTAGCTTTACTCTTCCTTTATTTACTTACATTTTTCTTTGCATGCATAATCATACACGCGAATCACATATGAAGAACTTGTAAAAACTCAAAACTAGTGAAACCATGACCTATATAGGTCACGACATAATTTTTGATTGCCATAAGACATGTATAAAAATTATTTGGTAAGAAACATATGATTATGTACATATAATAAACTTGGTAAAAATCATAAAAACCTCCTTTGGATTTAATTATAGCCGTGGGCTATAAGTCCCATTTTTGGACTTTTGGTGAACTTATAAATTTACAATAAGACTAGATCTCATTTTTGAACTTTTGATTAACTTATAAACATATAACAAACCTTGATCTCATTTTAAAACACCACAAATAAATATAGCCGTGGGCTATATAGTTCATTTGTGAACTTGTGGTTAACTTGTAAACTTGTAATAAGCCTAGATCTTATTTTAGACTTCGTGAATTATTAATAAATATATATAACAAGCTTAGAATCTCATTTTGGAACACTAGATATAATTATAGCTGTGGGCTATAAAGCTTATTTTGAGCTTATGACTAACATGCAAACGTATAACAAACATGGATCTTATTTTGGAATACACTAAATAAAACATGTCGTAAGTTGGGATAAATATTTAGAGATCTTAACTTATTTTTCTTAAACTTGTATTAAACTTATAAAAACCCTATATCTATACCGTGGTTAATTTTAGTTTTCATTAATGGCCTAGTTAAACCCATGAAAATATAGCTGAATCATCAACTAGGCCCAATAGGCCCAATAAAATGTAGCCGTATGTTTTGGGAGCCCATTAGGCCCATTTAGTGCCTTGTGAGACCACTTAGCTAATCTTGAATTATTAATGGACTTAAAATATGTTTAGGCCCATTAGGAAGCCCACTAGCTCTTTTGGCATATTAAATAAGCCCACATAGTATTTTAATACTTAAATAAAGTTTTTATACGAAAATATAACTTATAAAAACTTTTGGACTAAAAATGTAAATTTATAAAACCTAGGGATTAAAACCGTGACATTTGAAACTTGTTTTGATAAAACATTAAGTACAAGAACTAATATTGTAAATATTCGAAAGTTTAAGGGTTCATTAATTCCATTCGTGACTTATTAAACCCTAAGGACCATTTTTGTAAATTTTCTAAAGTTAAATTGTCATTTTAAAACCCTAAGGACTAGTTATGTAATAAGCTGAAACATTTAGAAGCCCGAGGGACTATTTTTGCCACTTGATGAAAGTTGTAAACCTAATTATAACTAGAGGGGCTGTTCTTGCCATAACCCGAAAGTATTACAAGCCCTAAGTACTAGAAATGTTAATATCCAGAAGTTATATCTTTAATAAAATATGGAGGGACTTATTAAACCCTAAGGACCATTTTTGTAAATTTTCTAAAGTTAAATTGTCATTTTAAAACCCTAAGGACTAGTTATGAAATAAGCCGAAACATTTAGAAGCCCGAGGGACTATTTTCGCCACTTGATGAAAGTTACAAACCTAATTATAACTAGAGGGACTGTTCTTGCCATAACCTGAAAGTATTACAAGCCCTAAGTACTAAAAATGTTAAGATCCAAAAGTTATATCTTTAATAAAATATGGAGGGACTTGTTTTGCATATATCCGAAACTTAAACAAACCCTAAAACCCTTATTTCATTTAATTTATTAAAACTTGAGTAAATCCTAAATTATAAGGACTATTTAATAAATTGTAGAAACTTTGGGGACTTTAAATAAAATTAAATAAAGTATTATTATTTTTATAAAATAATTTATAAAAGTATATATATATAAATTAAATGCAAGTATATTATAAAAGTAAAAATACAACAATTATAAGTAAAATACTTTTACTTAAACAGTAATATTAATAACAAATTTAATTGGACGTTATTAATACTTGTACTACATCTTATTTAAACAAAACACAGTAACATTATAAACTGCCTAAAAATTGTATAAGCATGCACAAATATTTGTCTAAGACTTTCTGCATTATTTACTGAGACGGTACTACTCAATTACGTAGTTGAATGTGACGTGAGCATTATCTGGATTTCTTTTGATACACAGCTGTAACAGATACTAAGGTGAGTTTACGGCCCCACCTAATATATTGACAAACTTTTAAAAATCCTTTATGGGGGAGAAAACATGCAACTTGTTTTATAGACGTAAACTAAACTGTGCAAAACTTTGATTACATTTTTCTATTGTAGAATTCCTCATGACCCGTGAACTGAAACTGTTAAAATTATTGCAATTGCCTTAATATTATAAATAGATCTATTTGGGATTGATAATCCCCATCTGGGTGAGTAGCGCTCACTGTGCCTTGGCCGGGACAACAGGTGTTTACCATGTCGGAACTGGAAAATGGGTGCCTTATTGTAAGGCGAAGGGTCCTCATCTATTGAGGGCTTAACGAGTCATAGCCTCAGTTTCGGCCAATAGGGAACGTAATTACCTTCAAGTATTGATGCTTTGTGCATTAAGCTTTCTGATTTTAATACTGCTTTAATGGTTTCTCATATCTGGTGTCTTCTCACACGTAAAGAGTCTTTAAGGGTTAAATGGATTTATTCTTGCAAGTTAAAGGATCGAAGTTTCTGGGACGTTCCATGTATAGGTGATATGAGTTGGGGCTAGAGAAAACTTCTACAGATTAGACCACGCATTCGTCAATTTATTTGGTACAAGATTAATAATGGTAGATTGGCTTCTATGTGGTTTGACAAATGGGCAGATTTATGTCCGTTACGGGACGTTCTTACGTTTCTAAGTATTACAAGATCGGGGCTCTCTCTATCTAATAAGGTAAGGGATCTTATTACTGATGGTATTTGGCAGTGGCCGCAGGATTGGTATGCTAGATTTCCGAACATTGTCTCTATCCCGGTCCCTATTATTAATGATGCTCAGGATGATGATTTGATGTGGCGGGATATAAATGGGGTTCTACATCCTTTTTCAGTTTCTTTAGCTTGGGACTCCATTCGGGATAGGGCTTTGATGGTTGATTGGTATCATGCTGTTTGGTTTGCTCATTGTATTCCTCGTCACTCTATCCACTTATGGTTAGTGGTTAAAAGAAAATTAAAGACACAAGATCGGCTTAGGCAATGGGATGTTGGCCCTATGGTGGATCTTAGGCTTCTACGATGTTTGTTGTGTAAATTGGTGCCGGATTCTCATGACCATCTTTTCTTTGAATGTTCTTATTCTATGCAGGTTTGGTCTAAGGTTCGGGGCCTATGTGATATGGATAGCATCTCCCCTCGGATTGATGATATTTTAGCCTATGTTATTCCAATTTCTAAGGGAAAGTCTTGTCCTAGCATCCTTGCCCGTCTTGTGTTGGCTGCTACTGCGTACTTTATATGGACGAAACGTAATTCAAGACTTTTCAAGAAAAAGTTGTTGGCCGTTGATCAGATTGTTCAGCTTATTTGTGATACTATTCGGTTGAAGTTGATTTCATTTCGTTTTAAGAAGTTGTCTGCCAGGTCGAGTTTTCTGCTTGACAAATGGAGGGTGCCGAGCTCTAGAGTTTTTCATGATGGGAGTGCCGGGTGAGGGTTGTACTCTTTTTTCCTAGTCCAAGGTTTTTCCTACTGGGTTTTCTTTGGCAAGTTTTTTAAGGAGGCAGGCTCATTTGGATATCATTTGCTCCTTTCGTGCTGTTGGTGGAAGTTGAAGACAATGTGTGACTTCATGTTTGCATCTTGGTTTTTTCTAGTTTACTTGCATTGTAGTTCTAGATTAGTTTGTGTTTATGCCATGAAATAATCACGTGTTAACATGTTGCCTGTAGCATGCGGTTAATGTGGTATCTTAGCCACATTCCTTTGTACTTCAACGCCTTTTTGGTTAATATATTTATCGGGGAAACCCTTTACCAAAATACTACTTCTGTGAATGTTTTACTGTCCAAACTTATTTTATTAAACCTGTAAATTCATCAACTTTATGTTGACCCTCATAGCATGTTTTTCTCAGGAAACTGAAGCAAGTACTTGGTGTGTGCATGGAAATCAAGCATCATGATAGTCTGCATTGTAGAGCTCAACTGGGATTTTCTATCAGGAGAATGAAAAATTTATTTTAATAATGTCAAGATAATTTTTATAATAATTTGTACTACTGTTCATGTAATATATGTTTGATAATCTTTTATCTAATGCTCTATGTACTATTTGCTATCGATCCACCCCTGTGACATCCAACTATTATTTTCGGCTGCATTTGACCCACCTGGGGGTGTCATAGAGAATGGTATCAGAGCGATAGTTATAGAGAACCCGATCAATTTAAAATAAAAATTTATAAAAATAAAAATTTTTATTAACTGGACTATAACTAAACAAAAATCTTTTGGGGATATTTTTTTTGGGACTATATTAGTTAAGCATGTAGAATGTAGAGCATGCATATATATATATTATGTGGACTAAGTATACATCGATTATTAACATTCGGTTAATTAATCTTATAAGTATTAACGTAACCTTTAGTCGTCGCGACAATTAAAAAGACATTCACTATAAACTTACAACCTAATTTTTTTTTAAATATTTTTTTCTTTTAACTTGAGTAAGCTAATAATTACGTCAAATTAAAATGATATTTTCATAGTTAACATGACTTCACCAGTTGCATCTCCTACTGCTCTACCTGAGGTAGCTCCCACACCGATGATCTCGATATCGCCAACATCCCTACTACTAGGTTGGCTGTCAGCCTCAGACTCCGAAGACAGCCAGACTGCCGGGGCCACATTGCTTGATGACTTTCTCACCGCCTCACCACCTGCTACACTGGTCCCCACAACCAAGGAGGAGGACCAGATGACTTATAACTTACCACCTTCAGCACCATCATCATCACTTCAGGGCTAAGCTCCTGGGTCTCTACCAATTCATAAGAGGAGGTACGAGGCTACTCTCGACTCTACATTTGAGGTCGGAGAGGGTTCCGGAGCTGGACATGCTGACCCTGTCCAAGCCCAGATTGCTGATTTAGCCTCCCGCCAGGAGCAGGACATGTCGGATGTCCACGACCTGTTGACAGCAGGCCAAGCGGAGTGCTCTGTCGTGCATGAGCGCATCGATTCTCTCTCTTGGACTGTATGGGCGGAAGCCCAGGTTGCACGAGGTATTTGGGCCACGACCGATGAGGCCTTACAGGGGTTGTTGGAGGAGAACTACTATCTCCGCCAGCATGTTCACACTTTGGAGGGTCTTCAGCACCAGACCCACACTTCTCTCACAGCATAAGAGCAGTCTTTGTCCATCTTCTTTGATCTTGCAGCCGTTCACCATGATGGAGTGACTGTAGAGACCACTAACCTCCGAGTAGCCATCGACACTCTCCGAGCCCAGTTGCTGAGTACACTCCGTCTTCTTAAGGAGACCCGATTGGCCATGAGAGCATTACAGGATGTCATGCCAACACCTATAGCCCCACCAGCTCCACCTGCACCAGCCACTTCCAGCAGATCTGTTAGGCAGGATTAGAGTAGATGTACTAGATCTCTTGTACATCATGATAAGCTTTTGGGTTGCATCCCAGCTATCATGATATAGGACCTCATGTACATTTATTTCTTTTTAGCTTTTGTATCCTATCTTTTGTACTGTACTCTCCTAGATAGGTGTTTTGTATATTTTGTACTCTAGACTGTGTGCACCACTATCCCAGCCAGGCGTGCTGAACTTTTGTCTTGGATTAGTTGTGCTTTGGTGTTATGTTTATTTTCTTTCAAAAATGACATGTACTCACTTTCTTTTGTTAAATATTATGTGCTGTATTATATTACGAAATCTTGACAGGTTATCCAACTTGTTATGAATTCTATGCATGAACATTCCTGTGTAATTAATATAAAACTGTACTAACATCGAAACTAACGATCTCATTTTTGTGTATGACTATAGACAAATGGTGATCACTAGATCAAACCCCGACAATGCCGATGCTACTCAAAATGTCACTGCCATCCAACTAAGGGAAATGATTGATGAGGGCATCGCGACTGCTATGGCAACCAGAGAAGCTAACAGAAACATGGACGATGGTCAGAACTCTAATGCCCGCAGAACCAACAACACCACCAGGGGTTGCTCTTACCCTGACTTCCTGAAATGCAAACCCTCATACTACCGAGGCAAGGAAGGTGTTGTGGAACTAATGCAATGGTTTGAGAGATTGGAGACTGTGTTCCACATCAGTGACTGTGCTGATGAGAACAAAGTCAAGTTTGCCACATGTACATTGCTTGAGAGTGCTCTTACCTGGTTTAACTCAGTAGTTGTCACCCATGGACACAATGCTGCTTACACTCTCACCTGGGCCAACCTAAAGGAGATAATGACTGAAAAATACCGCCCAAGGGGCGAAATGAAGAAACTGGAGGTTGAACTGTGGGATCTTAAGTGCAAGAACAATGATATAGTGTTGTACAACCAAAGATTCCAAGAACTGACCCTGATGTGCACCAGAATGTCCCCTCAGAGGGAAGAAAAGATTGAGAAATATGTTGGTGGACTCCCAGACGCCATCCACGACAGCGTGCTTGCATCTCGACCCACTACTGTCGAGAGCGCTATGGAGTTTGCTACTGAGCTGATCAACAAACGAGCACGTACCATGTTAGAAAGGCAAACGGGGAGCAAACAGAAGGCGGATGAAAACTTCCGTAGTCAGTATCAGCAGCCTTCTAGAAGACAAGACACAGGACATGTTTACGGTGCTACCACCACCACAGGCTCAAAGAATTACTCAGGTACCAAACCTTTGTGCCCAAAGTGCCACTATCACCATCTAGTTGGTAGTCAGTGCCATATATGCTACAAGTGTGGCCAATCTGGCCACTTTGCCCATGATTGCCAAGTCAATGTTGTCACCCCGGTCCGACCTAACAACAACCCTGGAAATAACAACAAAGGCAGACCCAATGCCCGTGGGAACGGGGGCGGACAGTAGGGAAACCGTAACCCCACAAGAGGAAACAACAATGGTCCGAGGAAAGCAGTTGTGTGTTACGAATGTGGAACACCAGGACACGTGAGACCAGATTGTCCCAAGTTGACCAACAAGAAAAAGGACGATAAGGGAAATTCATCACGAGTGTACATGATGGGCAATGCAAAAGCCAACCCGGATTCCAACATCGTTACTGGTACGTTTCTACTAAACCATTGTTATGCATCTGTTTTATTTGATACCGGAGCAGATAGAAGTTTCATATCGACTGAGTTTAATAATGTACTGGAAATCACCCCATCAGTTCTAGACCCCCACTACTCCGTAGAATTAGCTGACGGTAAATTCGTGAAAGCCGATGCCATCATTCGAGATTGTACCTTGAACCTTTCTAACCATCTATTCAACATTGATCTGATTTCAGTAAACCTTGGTAGCTTCGATGTCATTATTGGCATGGATTGGTTAGCAAAATATCATGCAGTTATTGTGTGTGATGAAAAGCTTGTTCGTCTGCCATGGGGAAATGAAACTTTGATCATTCGGGGAGACGGTAACACAGACACTATCAACACTAGACTTAGTGTCGTTTCTTGTACCAAAGCCCGGAAACATTTGGTAAGAGGATGCCCTATCTTCCTTAGCTCATATTTCTTAAATCGGCGAGGAAGACAAACCCAAGCATAAAAGACATGTCCAACTCACAATGGGTGTATTTTGTAGGGTTATGGCTGTCATCTTCCAGAAAGAGATATTTGATGTCCCATGCTTTGTGGCAATCTTCTTCCTCTTCGGGTCCAATTAGTTCGACAATACCATCATCCAACAAGCCTTGAAATGAATGACTTCCTTATTTTAGGAAAAATCCGGGTTCGATCCCCGACAGCGGCATCAAAATGATAGTAGTAAAAATATACCTCTTTTAGGAAAAAGACGTATAATGGGCAAGTATTAATCGATACGGTTTAGGAAAACTGTAAAGACGAAAAGTGCGAGTTCGTTCTCGGCGGAGGTGTGTATATGTTAGCCACTTATATAAAAATTAAGTTTGGATTAGTGTCGTTTCTTGGTTTGAAGAGAGAAAAATTAAATACGAGCTACACTACGATTAAACTACGACGTATGACGTAAAACGATGACGTAATTACGTAAAACGCGGCGAAATTAAAAATTTAAGCTAAAAATTAATTAAAAATTAAAAGTAAGTTTAAAATAATATAAATAAGAACAAAAGTTCAATAGATAAATTTTAAAACCTTTTATTAATTAAATATTCAATTTTAAATACTAATTAAAGACCTAAAATTAAATATAATTAAGAAAAAACCCAAAATATTATTTTATCAAACAAATATCTTACTTATATTAATTAACCACTAAAGAGTATTTTTCCTAAATTTTAGAAACTATTTTTCTATTTTTAAAACACTAAAAACACTTTTTAAACTAAAATAATGATTAAAAATCATAAAATAATGCTAAAATTAATTTGACTTTTTGAAAAATCCTATTTTACTTAACTAAACAGTAAAAAAATGAAAAAGTTGAAAAATGTAATTTTTACCACTAAAAGACAAAACAATTTCAATTAAAACCTAATTAAACTTAAATTAATTCTAGAAAATAATAAAAAAAAGTGAACAGTGAAATTTTTAATCTAAAAATCTTAAAATAATATTCTGAAACTATGAAAATTTGTAAAACTGACAAATACAAGTTTTTAACACTAAAAGACAAAAATCAAAATTTAATAAAGCTAATTAAAATTCAATTAAATCTAAAAAATACCAAATGAATAGTAAAATAAAATTTAACTTAGTGAAATTTCTTAAAAAAATATTAAACTTAGGAAAAATTAAAAACCAAGAAAAAGCCAAAAAATTACCACTAAAGACAAAATTAACCCTAAACTGATAGTGACAGCTCGGGACCTTTTGTCCTTTTGTCCTTTTGCTTATTAGTGGGAACAAATAAACTAACAGTGGGTACTTTGTTCCTAGTGCTTGGTCACAGAGAACAACAAAGACGGGTTTTAAGGCTTGTTTGTGGGTTTATTTGGAATACAAAGGCACCCCCACAACCAGTTGGGATGTGGGGAGTCACAGCAAGACTAAAAACAGCAGATCCAATACAAAAATCAAACAAAAACAGGCAGTTTCAAGTTACTGATGAACACAAAAAAGAACTGGGCACTTTTTGCTGATACAGTTGGTTCTAGGGTGAGATTCAAACCACCAAATCTCACTCAAATTCCCACCAAATTACCACTAACTATTACACAGTCCTAGTTTAGCAGATTATCTAACAGATTATAAGATTTGAGATCAAAATCTTCTAAAACACCCTTGTTTTAGCATACTGTTACTTCTAAGCAGATTTTTCACCAAACTTTTAACAAGCAAAATTCTTTTTACCCTATCAAACTTAAAGCAAACTATTAATAGACAATACCACTACCATTATGAGTGTGTTTAGACTGATTTTAAGCCAAAAAGCTGTCACTAAATTAACCTATTATGTAGATCCAAACACCCCTTAATGGACTGAATAAGAATTTTTGCAAAATAAAACCTCTCAAATCAACCACAAATCTATCTAAACTTAATCTAGCATGCATAAAACTGATAATCATGCAATAAACAAACATTTAAACTAACATTCTAACATATTTTCACAAAGATCACAAGATTCACAAATTTTGGACTTAAAATAAGGGTTCAAGCTGTCATACATTGTGAGACTTACATCCAAGCCTCACAAAGGCTGCTGATGCCATCTCCTTTTTAGCTAAAGAAGTGAGCTTGTAGCTTATGAGACTTGTTGTTATGTAGAGAGTGATGGTGGTGAGACTATACAGTCTACACCACCCAATATGTCTTCAAATAAAAAAGGGAAGAGAAGATGTGGTACCTGCACAAAACAAACAACTAAGGAAATAAAAATACAAGCTCCACCAGCAAGCTTAGAAGCTAATGTCAAGCAGCTTCTAAGTGAGCTTATGGAACAGTAAGAAGTGAAGGATAAAAGATCTTTCAAAAACCTTAAAACCTTTGAACTAAGATGATAACTAAACAAAACAGAAACACTATTTTGAACCCAAACCCAAAGTTCGACTTTCACTTCCCTTTGGACTTAGATTCAAAATTCGTAGGTATAAAAATGTTCTTGCCAAAAAGTTATCTGAACAAAACTTTGATGGATTTAAACTTAAACTTGCAAGTATGAAATCATTATACTAAAACAATAAATGAAATTGGAACTCAGAATATCACTACAATGGTTTTTTACAAATTACTTTAAATATTCTATTATATAAAAATATTACAATGATCAATCTGGAACAAATGAAAATGGGACACAAGTCGTCCCATTTATACACTAACATGGAACATTCTAGTATATGAAACCCTAGCTAACAGAATTTCCAAAGCTGCCCTTGGAGTGAAATTTGAAAATGCTCAAAAGCCTCTCATGTGACCTCTTGTACTGTTGACAGCTTTTCTAGTTGATCTTGAACGTTCATTTAGACTTTGGGAGCAAGAAATATCATCCATCTGTTTATCTTGTCCCCTTTTGGGGTTTGGGGAAAGGGACGTGAGCAGGGGTGGTCCATTGTGGCCACATGGGTGTGTTGGGAGGTGTTTTGGGGAGTGGGTTTAAGTGAGGATAGGCTTAATTGTTGATCTGCATTTAATCAACAAAAACCCCATTGTTTTGGGGAAAATAGGTTTAGGGTTTATGTGGGGAAGGGACGGGTAAATAGTGAGTCTTAATCTAGTTTAGAGTTTATAAACGTGTTAGGCACTTTTTTTATAAACTGATTAGTATAATCAGTTAATAAAAGTGGTAGTGGATGGTGACTAGGATGGAGGGATGAGGTGGTGCGTTGGGATTGGATGGTGGGGGTGAGGTGTCCAAATGATAGGCTGTGGTAAGTTATAGTATCTGCCCCATTTAGGTCCCTCTACTCCCTTTTGTTTGTCAAACCAAATTTAAACATCCAAAACTTGTAATCCCTTTATAACAAAGTTTATATATTCATACTTTTGCCACAAAGTTTTTGATAAACTTGTTTCAAGGGCTATAAGTGCAATTTTTGCATTCATCAAGGGCTTCTTTTGACATGTCTTCCAACTTCAAGGATTTATCTTGTACGAATGAATAGTAAAGGGTCATTTGTGACAAGTCTTCAAAATTGAGGGACCAATCTTGACAAATCTTCAATCTTCAAGGGTATTTTTGGAAAATCCATTCTTGGGTCCGGTTCTTTGTGCGGCTTCGTTTCCCGTGTTCATTTTTGCTTGAATCTTGTGACCTTTTGTTGATTTCACGATATCCGTACCTAAAATACACAATGAACAAACACAAGCATATTTTGGGGTATTTTGATGATATTTTAAGCGTTTTAAGCCCGATTTGGATGATGAGACTATGTATAATTTCAGTCTCATCACTCCCCCATACTAAACCATTTCCGTGTCCCCACGCAATGCTAGAATTAAGTATCATAGCACTTCCAAAATTCATTTTTAAGTGACATTTATTGAAAATGTAAACTTAAATAAACTACTACATGCGTTGTAGACATAATGTATTGTTTTCATCACGATCAAGTGACTTTTAGGATCATAGAATAAGAACACGTGAATGCCTCATAGAGACTATTTTGTCATCCTCAATTTTCACCCAATTCCATGCTAAGCGTGTAACGAGATCATTGTTATAGTAAGTTAACAACACAATCATTACTCATGAGTGTTAATTACGTACTTAGACTCCCTTATTCCTAATTGGTATCTCTTATATTTTATTTTCTCTTAATGATCTACGAGGATACATCATTGACTTATTTCGATATTTTATTAAGGCCGAAAATAAAGTAGGACGATTTAATCGATAGTTAGCTAAAGGACACGATCTTTTAAAACGGCTTCTCGTAATCTCCTTAAGATCATATATTGTCATAACTCGTTTCACAATTTGAGACCTTTCTCAGACCGATGTTTGGCATGTGTTTCGAACTTCGAATCTTGGAAGACGTTCTTGAAATAATGGTCTTCTCTTCATATATGGAATTTCTTCAAACTTGGACCACGACTTCATCATTTTTCTTCAATCTTTATTTGGGATTTTGATATACAACGATCCGCTTCCTTTTAGGACTTGGATATATTTATCCTCATACCTTGTTAGGGTCTTTTTGGATAGAATTCTCCATGATCTTTAGGGGAATATATTGCTTTTCGTCGTGTTTCTCGATCCTTCATATTGATTTTGGAATAATAATTCTTCACATCTTCTTGGATCTTTAGCAACAAAATGGAGTTCATCATGCCTTGTTAGGGACTTTTTGGAACTTTGCCAATCTTCGCATCCCGCTTCAATAAGTTATGCATTGGCTATGAACTCTATTCGAACACGAGCAACTTTTAAACGATCTTGGGCTAGAAGATAAGTAACCTTTTAAATCGTACGACCTTACTTAGTGCAATTATTTAAACAAAAGCGCGGGGAGAATAAGCTAATAATTACTACACATGAGATCGTGAAAGATTACGTAACTTATAATTAACTCTAACATTTCACGTCCTCATTTAAGAGACTTAGCCTAATATAGTTAAGGAATCGAAGCTAAGTGCTCAACACGCTCGGTCGAGTCAAAAATTACTCTTATTCTCACCATCGGAAAACCTACATTCGTGTCTTAGACACTTATGAAAAACAAGAAATTTTTTATAATTTGGCCATTTTTAGCCTTATTTTGCAACAAAACGATAACAAAAAGATTAACTTTGGATTGCGTGATGACGTAAGCAAGGTGAAGTATCTACTCACCCCCCATACTAAAACTAAACATTGTCCTCAATGTTTCGAGTCTAGGGGTGAAACACCCCCATACTAGAGACGAAGTCGAATGCTTAATCTCGAGCATGGAAAGGGTAAAAGGAATAATCTAAAAGCCGTTTATGAATTATGCTAATAAGATAAACGTTAGAACATAAAAGGATATCATCGGATATCGGAATCTCCAAAGGCAACGATTGAAGCTCGAGTGATCCGTAAAACGAACACGAGAGGCTTCAATGATGCCGATGAACCTAATGAATCACAATCACAAACAACCACGGAACAAAGGTTGGAAGAGCACAGGTCCCCTCGTTACACTATTAGAAAGCGATAATATTTACAAGGATAAGCATGAGAATCCCCCACGAGGCACCTTGTTTTTTATAACCGAGTCAAAAGCTTGACTCGAATCCTCATAAATGTGATCATTTTGGGATAATCATGGTATGGTCATTTTTGGTGGGGCTTACATGATAAACAATGCCCAAAAGTACGTGGAGTACTTTAAAAAAACCAATAAACGTATGGCGGGGTCAAAGATAGCGTCCTCGTTTTCGGATGAAAGACAAAACAACGCTACTTCAACCAAAAACCCGAGAGGATCAAAGAAAATAGATGAGAAGTAGAAAGGTGGGACAATGGGCGGGGCACAATCATGAGCTACTCGAGGTAGACTCACACCAAGCAAATGAATTGATTTCCATTTATTGCATCGGTGGAAGACCGAGATTTCCCTTTACAAGCAATTCCAGGATCGAATATCTCGTCCTCGGTGGAGAAATGTGAGGGAACATAAGGGGCTTCCCCCACACTAAATCCACACACACACTCGTCAAAAGGAGTAGACGAGGTGGTAGCACTCATACAACACGGTGACGACGGAGTTAAACATGTAGAAAAATCTTTTGAACCAACTCTAAAATCTTTTCCTTTTTCATCGTTTAAAAACTCTTTATGAAAACCCGATTTTATTATGTCGAAAATATTTGGCGTTTCAAACTCAAGATTAGTCATGCTAAAAATTCTCACATTTAAGTCGCGGTTAGGGGTTGGTGGATTGTATAAGTTTTCAAAACGTTGATCAACAAAGAACACCGCCCCCTCGGGGTCAACATATTCGTCATCCTCATGACCGTGAATCTCATCAATTTCTTCATCGTAAATAGGCTTATCGAACCAAAGTTCTTCATAATCCTCATTAATGATATTTGAAATTCTCTCGAAGAGATCATGATCAAGCACAAAATCATCATTCATTAGGGAGGAGTGTTAATTAGGTAACTCCTCATGAATGTGATAAACGTCATTCTCATTTGAGGAGTATTAATTAGGTAACTCCTCAAGAATGGGATTTTGGGTCATGTGATTGGTTCGTCATTGAAAATAAGAGGTTCCAACTCATCAAGTTCATCCTCGATTTTGGAAAAATCAACCTCACTTGTAGGTGGAAGTGGAGGCAAAAGAGCTAGCTCTCGTTCGATAATTTCTTCAATCTCGGGATCAAACTCATAATCATCGTACTCACCACACTTAGAATTCTTTTTAGGAGAATTAAAACTGCTTGTGTATTTTTGAGTACGTGATCAATTTCGGCAAAATCGCCATCGTCGTCATCAAAGAAAGAGTCGATGTGAGCACTCACAACCATGGTCTTACAAGCCTAGGGCTATGCTTAGGTGACTTTTCTATGATGATAGGATCAATGTCGATAAAACCTTTCGCCTCAACGGTTGTTGGTCTAGGAAACGGAGGCACTTCAATGGAGTTAGAAGTTGAAGCCTCAAAGACGTGGTCCTCCGAAGGTGGTGAAGACGAGTCCATTTTGGTCATTGTCGAGATGGCACTAACGTCACTCTTCGGAATTAGTTGTTCACTTTGTTCACCGAATATATCCCAAAATGATTTTTCATCCATAAATTTACGAATACCCTTTTGAATTAAGTAAACGTATTCTTTATCATTAAAATCCTCATCTTTAAAACCGTTCATTTTCATCCTTTCAAAACATGCATCTAATCTCATTTTTTCCGCTAAAGTATGAGCTTTGCTATTATCAAAATTTGAAATTTCGGGGTTTGAAACCTCGTTTTATCATGATCATTTGAAATTTGGGATCTACTCGTGAAAAAGTCTATTTTTTCCTCCCCGTATTTCATAGTGAGTTTCCCACCGTTAACGTCGATTACGGCTCGAGCCGTCGATAAAAAGGGTCGACCTAAAATAATGGGACATTTAGGATCACACTCATAATCGGATATGTCGAAGTCCGTGAGAAAAACAAACTTTCTAATCCTAACATAGATGATATGAGCTTAAACTCATATCCTTTTATCAACAAATAACCCTAAAACATGAAGCAAAATACCAATTTATTTGGCAAAAACAGTGTTATGTGGTATGTTTGTGTTTGTGTGCACTTGTGTAGGTAAAAAGATACATTTTCAAGCAAACAAGGAAAAATCAAGCTCAAATGGATGAAAAAGACAAAAGAGGATCAAAAGTGACAAGACTTTGAAGTATAAGGACCTATCTTGACAAGTTATGAAAGTTGAAGGACTTAAAGTGCAAATAATGTAAAGCCAAGATTCAAGTCAAACTTGGTCAACTCTCAAGTCAACTCAGTCAAAGGACCATTTTGCTCAAAGATCAAAGTTAAAGGACCAAATATGTCAAAAGAATGAAGCTACAAGCTAAAATTTACATTCTGCCAAGTTAAGGGGCTAATTCTGCCAAGATTGGAAAGTTATTTGAGTTTAATCCATGTAACAAGGGATTCAACCAATGAGAAGAAAGAAAAGGGGTCACACGGATCAAGCATTAAATGTCCATTACCGCCTCCTCACATTTATAACCAAATCCAAACAGTTTGATCCGTGTGACTAATTTTAAACCAATCAGAATTCAACACGTGTCATCTTCTTCAAAGAAAAATTTCCCAGAATCGCGTTTGAGATAGAAGCCATTTCATGGAAAGGTTTAAACACCAAAGTTGATCAATTTGGAGAGACGAATTCAATGGTGCAACTCAATTAACATTTCATCCATCCAATCAAGAAACCCCAAATCCTTGTTCATACCTTCAAAGTGCAAAATGCAGAATTCTCCACGTGGCAAGCTGGGATTGGTTCTGACACGTCACCAACCCCAACTAACTTCTCCTTTATGTCTATAAATAGCTGGATTGTACTTCATTTTCAGTTGTAGCTTAAATTTGTAAAAACACCTAGTTCTTCATTTCCTTTCCTTTTTCCCTCAATTTTCCCCTAACTACTCAAGAGTCTGACAAACTCTTGAGTCAGTTAGTTAGTTACTACCTTTGTAACAACTTTGTAACCGTTTTTCAGTAATAAAATTCAAATTCACTTTTTCCCGCCAAATTTGTTCTTATCATTCCAGTTCAAATCTTGCTGCATTTGGATATTATTGTTGCTGTTGAGTGTTTGTTATGATCAATCATTGATCATAACTGACATTGGTGAAGTTTGCTAGCTTGTTGATCACAATTCAGTCATTGCATAGTTCTAATGGAGTTTTCAAGCAGATTGATGGATTCTAGTTGATTTGTTGATTGATTCTTGTTGATTTCTAGTGATAGGTGGTGGTTATCACTAGGGCAAGAGAGCTCAGCGCTCCTCTTCTTCTCAAAGGATATCTACAATAGGTTTTAAGCTTCTTGATTTTTGTTCCACTCAACAGTCAAATGCCATGCTTACTTTCCTAGTTTAATCTGATGGCTGCATGATATAATTGTTAGTAGTTACTGTTTGATTGAATTTTGTGTGATTATAGTTTAGTTACTGCTTACTTGTTTACTGATTTGAGAGTTTTGTAGTTTGCTGCATTTGTTAAGTACTTTTTAGCCTATTAGCTTAATTGGAGTTCTAGCCTTGGTAATTGTTTGTTTTCAGTTTTAAAGTCTTTCATTGTGAACACCAAGTCTGTTTTGCTATAACTCTTAATTCAGAGTTGATTAGAACTTAATAAGTCTTTGTAAAAATTTGTTAAAAGCAGTTAAAGGAGTGTTTGGGAATAGCTTAATAATAGATTTCAAACATTGAGAATTGGATTTTTAAAGTTCATTTACAGTCCTTAAGTGTTGACAAGTTGTTTTAAGCCTTTTACAAGTCAAATGCAAAGTCAAACAGGCAAATAGCACTTGAATAGTTTGGGTCAGCTTTCATTCAGCTTTGGTTTTAAAAACTTGCCATTTTCAATTGCTTAGTTCTCATTCATAACTTGAAGAAATTCCACCAAAATTGCTTTCAGTCTTAGCTTATATCATATAGTTTTAGATTCCAAAAGGAATTTCTACAGTATTAGTTAATAAGCTGGGAAATAGCTTTTTGGTCCAAGCTGAGCAAAGCTCATTCTCTGTGAAAAAGTATGCTACTGTTTTCCTAGATCTTCAAATCTACTTCACAAATCTTGTGATTTTCTTTCATAAAATCATTTAGTAAGTGTCCCTAGTTAATTTCTGAAAGTTTGAGCTTTTTGCAAATTCTGGTCAACGCTTGGTCAACATAAGCTCTTTTTAGCTTAATTCAGATTTAGAGCTTTTAACTGGATGAAATTTGTTCTGGTTTGATTTCCCATTCTTTAAATCAGTTGCTTAATCAGTTTCAAGAGTAAAATCAAGATGTGGTTGATTAGATTTGGCTAGAGCTTAATTGGAGCTTATCAATAAGCACTCATTTGCTTATTTTGGATTTTTAGCAAAATTCCTTGGACACACATAGCTTATTTTGGATTTGAAACGTTTTGCAAGTTGTTTCATTGATTTTGGTTGAGTAATAAGCTCAAACGAGCTTATTTCTTTCTTTGTCCCGTTTTTAGTTAAAAACTCTTCTATATTGCACTTTAGTCCTTAAAGTTCTGTCAGCGTTTACTTTTTGGCTAATTTCCATGTTTTTAGGGTTTGCTATAGTTTAGTCCTTATAGTTTCAGAAGTTGTTTAAATTCAGTTAGTAGTTTGATAATTTGTTACATTTTTGGCAAGTTGGTTATAGTTGTTGCATTTTTTATCCTTTTAGTTAACAGTTTTACAATTTTAGTCCCTATAGTTGTTAGAGTTTACATTTTAAGCATTTACATTTCATAGAATTTACAATTTCAGTCCCTTTAGTTTCAAATTTTGCATTTTAAATTTTTACTTGAATAAAAACGTGGTATTTGCAATTTGTTTTACATATACGTAGGTAATATTTTTCCGTTTTGTAAGCATTAGTTGAATTAGCAATAGATTAACCAAGCAAGCTTAACAACCAAGAACAATTAAAAACCCGATATTGGTTGGACTTTCTATTAGCAAGAACTGAGAAAAAACGAACTGCATTATACTCAATTTCAAATGGCGCCGCTGCCGGTTCTTTGACTACACGAGAGACTATCGATTGACGGTTTTCATTGGCTTTTAGGATCCGTTCACTTTGTGAACGTTATTTTTACGTATCATAAATCAAAAACAAATAAAAATCAAAAATATAAAAATATATAAAAACAAAAAAATTAACAAAACAATTCTTTTCCTAAAGAATTGACCAAAAAAATTAAAAAATCCAAAAAGCAATCTTTTTCCTAAGAGATTGCACCCAAAAATATATATTATTGGTTTCTCTCGGTTTTTATGTACATATAGTATTTTCCCTTAAAAAACTCATAAATATAAAAATATTTTCCATATATTATTATAAGTAAATACGTATACGTATAAGAACAATCAATCTACATATCTTCCATAAGTATTGCCGAGGCAATACACCGTGTTGAGGGGCGTTCCGGTCTTTGACACGTGTATCGATCAAACAAAATAAAGCAAGAATAGATAAATACTCTCAATAAGCAACAATTCGAAGAATACGAACATTTAAGTGAATAGAAAGGCGATGTGCTATAAAATGCCATCTAAGGGTCAATAGGTACTTAAGTGCTTCGCGCCACCTAACCCCCCGTTCACTTGGGAGTATTCTAAGAAGGAAGGCTTCATTGAGGGTCTTGCACCCAAAGTAGTAAATACATATATTGTTATTTTCTTGTGGATATTTAATATTGAAACTCGAAGAGGATAATCCATTTCTCTTCAAAGTCACACGAGAGCTTCTCTCTCATTCCTCGTATTGAGTTGCATGCTCACTCGCGGGCGTGCACAAATACCGATTGGTGTACAACCTCTTCCTCCGAAAAGGAAGAAAAAGAGAAAGAGTAAGACCACCACCGTCCACCAAGCCGGTCACGAGAATCGTGCTTTGTCACCACCACAAGAAGCCATGGCTATTGATAATCGTACTTTGTATGAACGTATGCAATCCAACATTCATGGATATTCTAGTGCCATTAAGATTCCCGACTTTCCCGCTAACACATTTGAGCTACATACATCTATGATCAATATGGTTGCTTTATCACCTTTCTTGGGAAAACAAAATGAGGATCCTCATGCTCACCTTAAGAGATTCCTTTCACTTTGCAATACCATTAAGCATAATAGGGTTCCACATGAGGTCATTAGATTGATGTTAGTGTCATTTTCCTTAGATGGGAGTGCTAAGCATTGGTTAGACACCCAACCACCCGATAGTATCACCACATGGGACGGTTTTACCACTAAGTTTTTGAACAAATTCTTTCCTCCACAAAAGACTATGGCTTTGAGGAATTTAATTATGGGCTTTACACAAAAACCTAGTCAATCCTTTAGTGATGCTTGGGAAGAGTATAGTGAGTTGTTGAGGCGATGCCCTAATCATGGATTGGATCAAGTTCACCAAATAAGTCTCTTTTATGATGGCCTTAAAGCTCACCACCAAGATTCACTCAATGCTTCCGCGGGAGGGAGTATTCTTCTTAAGACCTACCAAGAGGCTTTGGACATTATTGAGACTAAGGCAATGGTTCAAACAAATAATCCATTTGAAGAAAGGGTTCATGTTATCCAAAACACTTCTCAAACTCCTTGTGACACCCAACTTCTTAAAGAGATCCTTCAACAAGTCAAACAAGGACAAGAAATGACTCATGAGATAGTTCAAAATTTTAAGAGCATGACATTGAACAATTCCTCAAATAATGTGAATGCCATCACCATTTCTTGTGTTACTTGTGGAGGTCCCCATTCTTATGAACAATGTGATAAGGTGCAAGGGTATCAAGGGGAATGCTATGCTTACCAAGAGGAACACCGTGAACACTTCAAGCCTAATATCAATCCAAATAACCTTTCTTACAAATCCCAAAATTACCTTACTCCACCCGGCTTCCCACCCCAACCACCCACCCAAATTCCACAAAATCCTCCTCAAATTTTAACAAGGAATCAAGGGCAAAGACCACCATACCAAGGAAATAACTACAAGGCACCCAATCACTTTCAACCTCAAGCAAATACCTTTTATCCACCACAACAAGGATTTAATCAACCACTTCCATTTATTCCCACTCAAGCATATGCTCCAATACCAAATCAAGCTTACCCTCAAAATCCAACTCAAGGATATGGGATGCAAGAGACTCAAGAGTATGTTGACAAGAAAATGCGTGAAATTGAGAAGAGAATGAATGACCAATTGAAACGTACAATGGAGGAACAAATCAATAGGGTTTTAGTGGCGGTAACTCAAAGACCACAAGGGGCTTTACCTTCTAATACACAAACAAACCCTAGGGCCAATGTCAATGCTATTACAACAAGGAGTGGAACAACAACAAAGGATCCTTCACCTCCTAAACCTACTCTTGTTCAACCCACTTGTGCTCCTACTTGTGACAAGCCCTCTACTTCTACTCCACCTCCTCAAAATGCTCCTATTCACTCAAACACACCTTCTCAACCACCTCATACTTCTCCTTTACCTTCCACACTTCCCAATGAAGAAGCTAACAAAGACAAATCTTCCACCACAACACCTATTCCACCTACACCAAAACCTACTCTTCCATACCCTTCAAGGTTGAAAAAGGACAAGTTAAAGAACAAAGATGACATCCAAGTCTCCAATTTCTTAAGGATGTTCAAGCAACTCAATATCAACATATCCTTTGCGGAAGCTCTTGCTTATATGCCAAAGTTTGCTAAGATGTTCAAGGATTTGCTCTCAAACAAAGAAAAATTGGTTGATTTGCCCAACACATCACTTAATGAAAATTGTTCCGCGGTGTTACTTAAAACCTTACAAACAAAACTTGGAGATCCGGGGCGCTTCTTGATACCTTGTAATTTTCCCGGTGTTGAAAATTGCATGGCTTTGGCGGATTTAGGGGCGAGCATAAATCTCATGCCTTTATCGGTTTGGAAACAACTATCTCTTCCCGAGCTCACTCCCACTAGGATGACTCTTGAACTAGCCAACCGAACCATAGCTCACCCCGTAGGTATAGCGGAAGATGTGTTTGTAGGTGTGGATAAGTTTACCTTTCCGGCCGACTTTGTAGTGGTCGATTATGACATGGATCCTAGAGTGCCTTTGATTGTTGGTAGACCGTTTTTGAGAACGGGTCGTACCTTGATAGATGTGGCGGAAGGAGAATTAATTATGAGAGTAGAAGATGAGAGAGTGGTGTTTAAGTTAGGGAAAGTTTATGATAGAAAAGAGGTTAAGGAGTCTAGACCTTGTGAGACTATTAACATTGTGGATGTGCTAGATGAAGTGTGTAATGAACACTTTCATGATGCTTGTAAGAATGCTAGTGATGAGATTCCCCATGTTGAAACCGTTGCCTCAATTGCTCCCTCTTTAACACCTTTTGGAGAGAGTGATTTCCTCTTGGAAGAATTTGAGTCTAACTTTCTTGGTGATGATGATTCTCCCATTAATTGGGAAGAAGATATTCTTACAATCCAAAAGTTGCTCAATGAGGACCCTATTCCTTCTTCTATTCCACAAGAGATTACCATTGAGGAACCTTCCATAGTTAAACCTTCCATAGAGAGTCCACCTCCCATTGAACTTAAGGAACTTCCATCTCACTTAGAATATGCTTTCTTAGAAGGAAAAGACCAATTACCGGTGATTATTGCTAAAGAGTTGAAAGAGGATGAGAAGGAGCAACTTATTGAAGTCCTTAAGAAACACAAGAAAGCCTTAGCATGGAAAATATCCGACATAAGGGGAATTGATCCACATTTTTGTACTCACAAAATCCTTATGGAGGATGACTATAAACCCGCCATTCAAAACCAAAGGAGAGTTAACCCAAAAATCCATGAGGTTATTAAGAAGGAAGTAATTAAACTCTTAGATGCGGGTATGATTTACCCCATTTCCGACTCTCCATGGGTTAGCCCGGTTCATTGTGTTCCAAAGAAGGGTGGAATCACTGTGGTACCTAATGAGAACAATGAGCTTATTCCCACGAGACTTGTGACCGGTTGGAGAGTTTGCATTGATTATAGAAAACTCAATGAGGCAACTAGGAAAGACCATTTCCCGCTTCCCTTTATGGATCAAATGCTTGAACGCTTAGCGGGAAATGAGTACTATTGTTTTCTTGATGGCTTTTCGGGTTATTTTCAAATACCCATTGACCCTAAGGATCAAGAAAAGACCACATTCACTTGTCCCTACGGTACATTTGCTTACAAGAGGATGCCTTTTGGCCTATGTAATGCACCGGGGACGTTTCAAAGGTGCATGATGGCGATTTTCCATGACATGATAGAGCAAACCATGGAGGTTTTTATGGATGATTTTTCCGTATTTGGAAACTCTTTTAGCTCATGTCTCACCAATCTTGAGAGAATGCTTAAGCGTTGTGAGGAAACACGTTTGGTGCTTAACTGGGAGAAATGTCACTTTATGGTGAAAGAGGGGATTGTTTTAGGACACAAGATATCCAATAAGGGATTAGAAGTTGATCGAGCTAAAATTGATGTGATTGCTAAGCTTCCCCCACCCACTTCGGTTAAAGGTGTGAGGAGTTTCTTAGGTCATGCGGGATTTTATAGGCGCTTTATACAAGATTTTTCTAAGATAGCTAGACCGATGACTCATCTCTTGGAGAAAGAGGCTCCTTTCATTTTTGACCAAGCTTGTTTAGACTCTTTTGAGACCCTTAAGGAAAAATTAACTAAGGCTCCCGTTTTGGTTTCTCCAAATTGGGAATTACCTTTTGAGCTTATGTGTGACGCTAGTGATTATGCGGTGGGGGCCGTCTTAGGACAAAGAGTTAATAAGCATTTTCAACCTATACACTATGCGAGTAAAACCATGACCGGTGCACAACTTCATTACACTACCACGGAAAAAGAGTTGCTTGCTATAGTTTATGCTTTTGAGAAGTTTAGACCATATCTTGTGCTTTCTAAGACCATAGTGTATACGGATCATTCCGCTCTCAAGTATCTTATGACAAAACAAGATGCTAAGCCTAGGCTTTTGAGATGGGTTTTGTTGCTTCAAGAGTTTAAGATAGAGATTCGTGATAAGAAAGGGGCCGAGAATTTAGCGGCGGATCATTTGAGTAGACTTGAGCATCCTTTTCAAGGAGATTTCCCACATCAAGAAATCAATGAATCCTTTCCACTAGAGGAGCTCATGTCTATCTCTTCCCAAGAGGATGCCACACCTTGGTTTGCGGATATAGCAAACTATCTTGTGGGCAATGTGCTTATTGAGGGTCTAACTTACCAACAAAAGAAAAAGTTTCTTAAGGAAGTTAAGTATTACTTTTGGGATGATCCATATCTTTTTAGGCAATGTGCGGACCAAATCATTAGACGGTGTGTAGATGGGCCCGAGGCATTTAAAATCTTAGAGGCATGTCATAAAGGACCGACGGGTGGACATTTTGGGCCTAACTACACCGCCAAGAAAGTCTTTGATTCGGGTTACTATTGGCCTTCCATTTACAAGGATGCCCAAGAGATGGTGAAATTTTGTGATGTTTGTCAAAGACAAGGAAAAATTACACAACGTGATGAGATGCCACAAAATTTTATCCAAGAGTCTGAGATATTTGATGTATGGGGAATAGATTTTATGGGACCTTTTCCATCCTCTAAGGGAAACAAGTATATACTTGTGGCGGTGGATTATGTGTCCAAGTGGGTGGAGGCTAAAGCCTTACCTACTAATGATGCTAGAGTGGTTGTAAAGTTCTTGAAACAATTGTTTGCTAGATTTGGTGTACCTCGGGCCATCATAAGTGATCGTGGTACGCACTTTTGTAATGATCAATTCACGAGAGTTATGAAGAAATATGGAGTGAATCATAGACTTTCTACCGCGTATCACCCTCAAACAAATGGTCAAACCGAGGTCACAAATCGTGGTTTAAAGAGAATTTTAGAGAGAACGGTGGGAGAACATCGAGCTTCTTGGTCGGATAAGCTTGATGATGCTTTGTGGGCGTTTAGGACGGGCTTTAAAACACCAATTGGTTGTACTCCTTATAGGCTTGTCTATGGAAAAGCGTGCCACCTCCCATTTGAGTTAGAACATAAGGCATCTTGGGCTCTCAAGTGGGCTAACTTTGATTTAAACCAAGCCGGTTCACATAGGAAAGATCAAATCAATGAGATGGACGAGTTGAGAGCCAATGCCTATGAGAATTCTTTGCTTTACAAGGAAAAGACTAAGAAATTGCATGATGCTAAGATCAAGAATCGTGAGTTCAAAGTTGGAGAGCCGGTTCTCCTCTTTAACTCAAGATTGAAGCTTTTTGCGGGCAAGCTTAAGTCGAGATGGTCCGGTCCATTCACTATTGCTCAAGTGTTTCCATATGGAACTCTTGAGTTGTCCCAACCCGATGGTCCAAATTTTAAAGTGAATGGTCACCGTGTTAAACATTACTTTGGGGAGGACATTTCCGTTGAAATGGTCCAAGAGGTCCCCATTTTCCCCATGAATTAATTCATTGAGGGACGAGTCGAGCTAGAGACTCATTAACTCAATCATCGTATAACTAGGTTTAGAGTGTTGTAGGTTAGAAATAAAGGCATAGACTTGGAGATAAGTGTAGGGAGACCTTCTTTTGTCTTCATGCTTGTTTGTAGGGTTGCTCACTCATCTCATGCTTTGGAGCTTATGGAGGAGGCCCTTGTATCCGGTTCACTTCGTTACTTTAGTGAATTTTCATTGACACCTTGTGCTTAAACATGATTTCACTAATAGTTGTCCTTTCCTTAACTTGGGTTAAGCAAAGTCTATTCATTGTCATAAGTGTAGGGGAAGTTTTTATACTTCCATGCTCTTAAACATTGAGGACAATGTTTAGCTTAAGTGTAGGGGTCTTCTATCGAAGTGACCTTACCTAGAACTTGTCATTGTCTTGCATGATAACATGGAAAATTGAATTTTCAACATTTTTCAAATTTTTGATCTACTTTGGCCAACAAAAATATGCCTTCATAATTTTTGCATCAATCATTTTTCATTTGCATATCACATTTGCATTGTATATATTCTTTTATTTTTCATCAAAATAAATAAAAAGGAAAAAAATATAATAAAACATGGTTTTAACAAGTTTAGATTTCTTTGACATATTAGGCCCGCCATGGATATTTTGACTCAACCCGAGTTTGCTTATCTTAGCATTCTCTAGCTAGTATCCTTAACCATGTAGTCCTTCATTGGTCTATTAGGCTAAGCATCCACCAATTTCATTATTTGAGATTTTAAATTTGTGGAGAATGGGAAATGATAGAGTTGAAGCAAGTGTAAAAGGGCTAGATAGACTTCATGGCAATTACTTGTGGCTAAACCCTTCTCTTCTTTGCCTTTATTTTCTTCGCATGTATATAATTGTTAATAAATAATCAAGTACGGTTTTAATTGGTTTGTAATCTCTTATGCATTTTTGGCTAATCATTCATGGTTGATATGAGTACGTCTTAAGATTCTAAGTTAGCACGTTTTATGTGTACTAGACTTATGTCATGCTCCATATTTAGCGGGTGTTTTTCCTTTTCTTCTTTTCAAATTTCTTTGTGAGGAATAAAGAAAAATAAGAGCGGCTTATGAAAAAAAATGAGTGGCTAGAAAAAAAAAAGAAAAAAAAAAGAAAAGAAAAAAAAATTATGCAAGACTCCCAAGAGGGGCAGTGTGGTGTTAATTATAGTGACTATTGAGTTCCAATATTACCTTGACGGGTTGCGGGGATTCAATAGATTGCTCCAATCCAATATTACCTTGACGGGTTGCGGGGTTGAAGATCCAAAGTCTCAAAAAGATGCGGATGTAAATTATTGCGTGAGTTTTATTTTCCTTTCCTTAGCGAGTGTGTAGCTACTTATGAAAGCATGACATGAGGATTTTACACATAAGGCGAATGACTTATTACTCTTAATACGGACTTGTATTAATTGTGAGCGGTTTTTCAAGTAATGGATGAGATGATTACTTAGGATTAAAACCATGCTTCCTTATTTTTGGATTTTACACTTCTTATACTTCACACTTGAATAATGACAAATTTGCCCACAAGCAATTTGCTCAAATAATAACCGGTTCCACATTTAATTGTCATGAATAAGTTGATGCACTTTTTACTTGTGAATGCAATGATCTCATTTTTAAGCTTGGTATGGGGAAAGTGAAACTTGAGGGTGATAAATGTCCATGGTACCCAAGCCCTAATCTAAGTCATTGAATTCTTTATGAGTTATTTCCATCAAAACCATTTCAAGAAAAATCAAAAAGATATAGATAGAATTGTATTTTGATTCATTGCATTATTAAAAGTCAAAATCATGCATCATCTAGTTTAGAGTAGTGTAGATGCATCTCATATGGCCAAGGTGGATTAATTATGAGGGAAATGTAAAATTTTGAGCCTTAAAATATAATATTGCATGAGGACATGACAATGTTCAAGTGTAGGGGAATTTGATATGAGCTTAAACTCATATCCTTTTATCAACAAATAACCCTAAAACATGAAGCAAAATACCAATTTATTTGGCAAAAACAGTGTTATGTGGTATGTTTGTGTTTGTGTGCACTTGTGTAGGTAAAAAGATACATTTTCAAGCAAACAAGGAAAAATCAAGCTCAAATGGATGAAAAAGACAAAAGAGGATCAAAAGTGACAAGACTTTGAAGTATAAGGACCTATCTTGACAAGTTATGAAAGTTGAAGGACTTAAAGTGCAAATAATGTAAAGCCAAGATTCAAGTCAAACTTGGTCAACTCTCAAGTCAACTCAGTCAAAGGACCATTTTGCTCAAAGATCAAAGTTAAAGGACCAAATATGTCAAAGGAATGAAGCTACAAGCTAAAATTTACATTCTGCCAAGTTAAGGGGCTAATTCTGCCAAGATTGGAAAGTTATTTGAGTTTAATCCATGTAACAAGGGATTCAACCAATGAGAAGAAAGAAAAGGGGTCACACGGATCAAGCATTAAATGTCCATTACCGCCTCCTCACATTTATTACCAAATCCAAACAGTTTAATCCGTGTGACTAATTTTAAACCAATCAGAATTCAACACGTGTCATCTTCTTTAAAGAAAAATTTCCCAGAATCGCGTTTGAGATAGAAGCCATTTCATGGAAAGGTTTAAACACCAAAGTTGATCAATTTGGAGAGACGAATTCAATGGTGCAACTCAATTAACATTTCATCCATCCAATCAAGAAACCCCAAATCCTTGTTCATACCTTCAAAGTGCAAAATGCAGAATTCTCCACGTGGCAAGCTGGGATTGGTTCTGACACGTCACCAACCCCAACTAACTTCTCCTTTATGTCTATAAATAGCTGGATTGTACTTCATTTTCAGTTGTAGCTTAAATTTGTAAAAACACCTAGTTCTTCATTTCCTTTCCTTTTTCCCTCAATTTTCCCCTAACTACTCAAGAGTCTGACAAACTCTTGAGTCAGTTAGTTAGTTACTACCTTTGTAACAACTTTGTAACCGTTTTTCAGTAATAAAATTCAAATTCACTTTTTCCCGCCAAATTTGTTCTTATCATTCCAGTTCAAATCTTGCTGCATTTGGATATTATTGTTGCTGTTGAGTGTTTGTTATGATCAATCATTGATCATAACTGACATTGGTGAAGTTTGCTAGCTTGTTGATCACAATTCAGTCATTGCATAGTTCTAATGGAGTTTTCAAGCAGATTGATGGATTCTAGTTGATTTGTTGATTGATTCTTGTTGATTTCTAGTGATAGGTGGTGGTTATCACTAGGGCAAGAGAGCTCAGCGCTCCTCTTCTTCTCAAAGGATATCTACAATAGGTTTTAAGCTTCTTGATTTTTGTTCCACTCAACAGTCAAATGCCATGCTTACTTTCCTAGTTTAATCTGATGGCTGCATGATATAATTGTTAGTAGTTACTGTTTGATTGAATTTTGTGTGATTATAGTTTAGTTACTGCTTACTTGTTTACTGATTTGAGAGTTTTGTAGTTTGCTGCATTTGTTAAGTACTTTTTAGCCTATTAGCTTAATTGGAGTTCTAGCCTTGGTAATTGTTTGTTTTCAGTTTTAAAGTCTTTCATTGTGAACACCAAGTCTGTTTTGCTATAACTCTTAATTCAGAGTTGATTAGAACTTAATAAGTCTTTGTAAAAATTTGTTAAAAGCAGTTAAAGGAGTGTTTGGGAATAGCTTAATAATAGATTTCAAACATTGAGAATTGGATTTTTAAAGTTCATTTACAGTCCTTAAGTGTTGACAAGTTGTTTTAAGCCTTTTACAAGTCAAATGCAAAGTCAAACAGGCAAATAGCACTTGAATAGTTTGGGTCAGCTTTCATTCAGCTTTGGTTTTAAAAACTTGCCATTTTCAATTGCTTAGTTCTCATTCATAACTTGAAGAAACTCCACCAAATTTGCTTTCAGTCTTAGCTTATATCATATAGTTTTAGATTCCAAAAGGAATTTCTACAGTATTAGTTAATAAGCTGGGAAATAGCTTTTTGGTCCAAGCTGAGCAAAGCTCATTCTCTGTGAAAAAGTATGCTACTGTTTTCCTAGATCTTCAAATCTACTTCACAAATCTTGTGATTTTCTTTCATAAAATCATTTAGTAAGTGTCCCTAGTTAATTTCTGAAAGTTTGAGCTTTTTGCAAATTCTGGTCAACGCTTGGTCAACATAAGCTCTTTTTAGCTTAATTCAGATTTAGAGCTTTTAACTGGATGAAATTTGTTCTGGTTTGATTTCCCATTCTTTAAATCAGTTGCTTAATCAGTTTCAAGAGTAAAATCAAGATGTGGTTGATTAGATTTGGCTAGAGCGTAATTGGAGCTTATCAATAAGCAGTCATTTGCTTATTTTGGATTTTTAGCAAAATTCCTTGGACACACGTAGCTTATTTTGGATTTGAAACGTTTTGCAAGTTGTTTCATTGATTTTGGTTGAGTAATAAGCTCAAACGAGCTTATTTCTTTCTTTGTCCCGTTTTTAGTTAAAAACTCTTCTATATTGCACTTTAGTCCTTAAAGTTCTGTCAGCGTTTACTTTTTGGCTAATTTCCATGTTTTTAGGGTTTGCTATAGTTTAGTCCTTATAGTTTCAGAAGTTGTTTAAATTCAGTTAGTAGTTTGATAATTTGTTACATTTTTGGCAAGTTGGTTATAGTTGTTGCATTTTTTATCCTTTTAGTTAACAGTTTTACATTTTTAGTCCCTATAGTTGTTAGAGTTTACATTTCAAGCATTTACATTTCATAGAATTTACAATTTCAGTCCCTTTAGTTTCAAATTTTGCATTTTAATTTTTTACTTGAATAAAAACGTGGTATTTGCAATTTGTTTTACATATACGTAGGTAATATTTTTCCGTTTTGTAAGCATTAGTTGAATTAGCAATAGATTAACCAAGCAAGCTTAACAACCAAGAACAATTAAAAACCCGATATTGGTTGGACTTTCTATTAGCAAGAACTGAGAAAAAACGAACTGCATTATACTCAATTTCAATAGACATCCTCGGCTATTCCAATTGGCTTAAGTGGTGTACAATTTGCTAGCTCGATTGTCATGTTCGTGGGGGTAAGTCTAGGAAATCTCATCATTTTGCTAGCTCGATTGTCATGTTCGTAGTAGAAATCGGCCCGGATCCTCTTCCTTTCTCGGCATATGCCTTTTGGGTTTTTTAAGAAGGATCGAAGCACAAGTTTCTTCAAGGGTTACTTGGGTAAGGTCGATAAAGCTCTTTTTTTAAACCGTGGATGGAATTCGAGGTACACGAGGGTGTGCACTCTTTTCCTTGGTCGCCACGTTCAACCCATCGACTTTAAAACATGAAGGCGTCTTAGAAGTCGAGGGTTGAGAAGAAGGAACAACTCTAAATCCATCAAGGTCAGGGGTAATCACACGACTTTTTCTGATTGACGAGGCGGCTTTACATTGTTCCTTCGGATTAGCAACGGTGTCACTAGGTAACGAACTCGATGACGCACCCGAAGACTTGTTCATTATGGCCGAAAACATCTTTTTTATGTCGATTTGTCCTTGCTCAATCTTTGTGTTTTGATTTCAAAGTATTGGAAAAGTCGTTTTTCAAAGTACCAATTTGTCCCTCTAATCGTCTCATATTAGCCTCATTCGTTTTCATATATTCTTAAAAATCGTTTGACGAACTATTTTGATTAGCATTAAAGTTCCCTTGGTTTTGATTATTTCTTTGAAAATCTCCTTGATTACCATTTGAAAAATTGTTACCTTGATTGTTGTTGTTTGAAAAATTCGAGTTTTGATTGTTGTCTCGATTTTGCCAACTCAAATTACGACCTTGATTATAACCTTGATTCGAAAAATTTCCTTGTTGATTATTTCCTTGAAAATTGTTTCGGTTTTGATTAAAATTGTTGCCTTGGTTATAATTGCCTTGTGATGGACCCGCGTTATTTTGATTTTGAAAATTGTTGTTTAACGCGTTTACACTCGACGTTTGGCCATCCGTAGCCGCACACTCGTAATAATTATGAGGTCCGCCACACAACGTACATGATGCCTCAACCGCTTTCACCGTAGCGGGAGCGTCTTTCTTTTGCATCTCGATTAAGAACGACGTAAACGCATTCGTCAACTTGTCGACTTTCGCATCAACCCTCTCAATATCGAGATTAGAATTACTAACATTGGCGACATTGGCAACACTTGGTGCGTTGCGGAGTTGGTAAACCTTGGATCGATTTTCGATAATCATTAATGCATCTTTCGGAGTCTTACACAAAAAGTTGCCACCGGCGGCGGAATTCAACGAATCTTGTTCTTGAAAACTAAGACCGTTGTAAAACGTATCGATTTGGTGCAACTCGGAAAATCCAAGGTGAGGACATTGCCTAAGCAAGTCCTTAAAACGATCCCACGCGTCTCTAAATGATTCATTCGGTTTTTGCTCAAATCTCGCAATCTCGTTTTTTGAAAAACGTCGTCTTAGACGGTGGGAAAAAATGATTAACGAACTTGGAAACGAGATCCTTCCACGTAATTATAGAATAATCCTTGGCGGCACCATCGAGCGAGTACGGAAAAAGCATAAGCTTGACGACATCGGTGTCGACTTTCTTAAACTTGCTCGTGGCTAAACGAAGATCGAAATTCCGAATGTGATCATAAGGATTATCCACCTCACGACCTCGAAACTTCGTAGCTTGTATCGACGAAAGCATTCCGCTCTTAATCTCAAAATTCTCCGCTTCGATAGCGGGAATTACGATCGCGTCTCCATAACCATCGGTGGGCGCTTGGAGCAATTCCATCATCGAACGATTGTCGGCCATCTCGTCTACGGTCTCTTCAACAACGATATTAGGAACGTTGGTTTCTAATTCTCGTCTACGTTTTCGATTCCTTCGATTTCGATTGCGTCGATTCAAAGCGTTGCTAGAATGAGAATAATCCTTCGATCGAGTGCGCATGCACTAAGCGTAGAGAATAGGGGGTAGCAAAGAATAATCTTTTTGGGGTTTTTCGTTTTTTCAATTTTTTGGTTTTTGATTGTTTTTTAATTTTTTTTGGATTTTTTTGTGTATTACGTAGACTCAAATCTACAAATATCTCCTCGAATCAATTTCTCGATTAAAGGAGTCTCAAGGAATGAAAATGATCACATGGGGTGAACGTCTTCGATGACTTTAGAACGTTGATGGAACACCAACCCTGAAGAGAGTTTAATCTTGAAAACAAGCAAATATATATGATACGTAGATAATACTTGGGCGGCAAACCCTCGATTAGCCCTCTTTCTCAAAACACGCACAAGCAAGCGGGGGAAACGAGGCGGCGCTAAGCACTTAAGAGCCTTTTTCCCTTAGGTCGTGAAATACAACCGCCTTATACCCACCTTATAGTTTGTGTTAATCAAAATTAAGCCTCACGAAAGTATTTATCTATTTTGCCTTTAAACTTTTGCTTTAGATTCGAATACAATAATTGAGTGATGAAATGTCAATTAAGGTTGCGTTTTCACGCTTTTGGAGATATTGTATATTTATTGTGATACGTATACAATATATTAATAATATTCACAAAGAAAAACGAAAACCAATATATCTACAATATAGTAAATGATTGTTGTGTGTTTAGTTTAAGAAAACTAAACACGATTTATTTGGATATTATAATATAATAGAGAAAAATAACAAAAATGAGTATGTACGATATTTACGCTTTCCAAAAACTGAAAAGCAAAAACGCACTACTCACACAAACATGATATATATGGCTAAACACACAGCCTCCCCGGCAGTGACGCCAAAATGATAGTAGTAAAAATATACCTCTTTTAGGAAAACGACGTATAATGGGCAAGTATTAATCGATACGGTTTAGGAAAACCGTAAAGACGAAAAGTGTGAGTTCGTTCTCGGCGGAGGTGTTTATATGTTAGCCAATTATATAAAAATCAAGTTTGGATTAGTGTCGTTTTTGGGTTTGAAGAGAGAAACATCAAAGACGAGCTACACTACGATTAAACTACGACGTATGACGTAAAACGATGACGTAATTACGTAAAACGCGACGAAATTAAAATTTTAAGCTAAAATTCAATTAAAAATTAAAACTAAGTTTAAAACAATATAAATAAGAATAAAAATTCAACAGATAAATTTTAAAACCTTTTATTAATTACATATTCAATTTTAAATGCTAATTAAAGCCCTAAAATTAAATATAATTAAGAAAAAGCCCAAAATCTTATTTTGTCAAACAAATATCTTACTTATATTAATTAAACACTAAAGAGTATTTTTTCTAAATTTTAGAAACTATTTTTCTATTTTTAAAACACTAAAAACACTTTTTAAACTAAAATAAAGATTAAAAATCATAAAATAACGCTAAAATTAATTTGACTTTTTGAAAAATCCTCTTTTACTTAACTAAACAGTAAAAAAATGAAAAAGTTGAAAAAAGTAATTTTTACCACTAAAAGACAAAACAGTTTGATTTAAAACCTAATTAAACTTAAATTAATTCTAGAAAATAATAAAATAAAGTGAACAGTGAAATTTTTAAACTAAAAATCCTAAAATAATATTTTAAAACTATGAAAATTTGTATAACTGAAAAATACAAGTTTTTGACACTAAAAGACAAAAATAAGAATTTAATAATGCTAATTAAAATTGAATTAAATCTAAAAAATACCAAATGAACAGTAAAATAAAATTTAACTTAATGAAAATTATTAAAATAAATATTTAAACTAAGGAAAAATTAAAAACCAAGAAAAAGCCAAAAAATACCACTAAAGACAAAATTAACCCTAAACTAATAGTGACAGCTGGGGACCTTTTTTTGCTTATCAGTGGGAACAAACAGACTAACAGTGGGAGCTTTGTTCCTACTGCTTGGTCATAGAGAACAACAAAGACGGTTTTTAAGGCTTGTTTGTGGGTTTCTTTGGAATACAAAGGCACCCCCACAACCAGTTGGGTTGTGGGGAGTCATAGCAAGACTAAAAACGGTAGATCCAATACAAATATCAAACAAAAACAACCAGTTTCAAGTTACTGATGAACACAAACAAGAACTGGGCACTTTTTGCGGATACAGTTGGTTCTAGGGTGAGATTCAAACCACCAAATCTCACGCAATTTCCCACCAAATTACCACTAACTAACACACAGTCCTAGTTTAACATATTATCTAATAGATTATAAGATTTGAGATCAAAATCTTCTAAAACACCCTTGTTTTAGCCTACTGTTACTTCTAAGCAGATTTTTCACCAAACTTTTAACAAGCAAAATTCTTTTTACCCTATCAAACTTAAAGAAAATATTAATAAACAATACCACTACCATTATGAGTGTGTTTAGACTGATTTTAAGCCAAAAAGCTGTCACTAAATTAACCTATTATGCAGATCCAAACACCCCTTAATGGACTGAATAAGAATTTTTGAAAAATAAAACCTCTCAAATCAACCACAAATCTATCTAAACTTAATCTAGCATGCATAAAACTGATAATCATGCAATAAACAAACATTTTAACTAACATTCTAACATATTTTCACAAAGATCACAAGATTCACAAATTTTGGACTTAAAATGAGGTTTCAAGCTGACTTACATTGTGAGACTTACATCCAAGCCTCACAAAGGCTGTTGATGCCTTCTCCTTTTTAGCTAAAGAAGTGAGCTTGTGGCTTATGAGAGCTGTTGTTATGTAGAGAGTGATGGTGGTGAGACTACACAATCTACACCACCCAATATGTCTTCAAATAAAAAAGGGAAGAGAAGATGTGGTACCTGCATAAAACAAACAACCAATGAAAGAAAAATACAAGCTCCACAAGCAAGCTTAGAAGCTGATGTCAAGAAACATCTAAGTGAGCTTATGGAACAGTAAGGAGTGAAGGATAAAAGATCTTTCAAAAACCTTAAAAACTTTGAACTAAGATGGTAACTAAACAAAACAGAAACACTATTTCGAACCTAAACCCAAAGTTCCACTTTCACTTCCCTTTGGACTTAGATTCAAAATTCGTGGGTATAAAAATGTTCTTGCCAAACAATTTCCTAAACAAAACTTTGATGGATTTAAACTTAAACTTGCAAGTATGAAATCATTATACTAAAACAATAAATGAAATTGGAACTCAGAATATCACTGCAATGGTTTTTTACAAATTACTTTAAATATTCTATTATATAAAAATTATTACAATGATAAATCTAGAACAAATGAAAATGAGACACAAGTCGTCCCATTTATACACTAACATGGAACATTCTAGTCTATTGTTAGAAATACGTTTTTACGTATTTAGGAAGATTCGGTCACTCCGACAATATACTTAGTAGTAGCTCGTAGTCTAGACATCTTTATTAAACAAACAAAGCCAAGCCTAGCCTACAACATGTGTAGGCCGGCCCAACAATGTAAGCCCAAGCCCATCACAAGGCTTGGGTATATAAACCCTCTCCTTTGATGGAGAGGGTGTGTGGTTTCATATTTTTCACATAGTAAACATTTGTTTCTCTCTCTAGCTTTGTGTGAAATCCACCATCTCTCTATCTCTTTCTCTCTCTAGAAACATAAGCAAGATTTACAATCCTACATCTATGAAACCCTAGCTAACTGAATTTCCAAAGCTGCCCTTGGACTAAAATTTGAAAATGGTCAAAACCCTCTCATGTGATCTCTTGTACTGTTGACAGCTGTTCTTGTTGATCTTTTACGTTCATTTAGACTTTGGGAGCAAGAAATATCATCCAACTGTTTATCTCGTCCCCTTTTGGGGTTTGGGGAAAGGGACGTGAGTAGGGGTGGTCCATTGTGGCCACATGGGTATGTTGGGAGGTGTTTTGGGAAGTGGGTTTAAGTGAGGATAGGCTTAATTGTTGATCTGCATTTAATCAACAAAAACCCCTTTGTTTTCGGAAAATAGGTTTAGGGTTTATGTGGGTTTAGGGTTTAAGGTTTAGGGTTTAGGGTAAATAGTGAGTTTTATGTGGGGAAGGGATGGGTAAATAGTAAGTTTTAATCCAGTTTAGAGTTTAAAAACGTGTTAGGCGCTTTTTTATAAACTAATTAGTATAATCAGTTAATAAAAGTGGTAGTGGAAGGTGACTGGGATGGAGGGATGAGGTGGTGCGTTGGGATTGGATGGTGGGGGTGAGGTGTCCAAATGATAGGCTGTGGTAAGTTATAGTATCTGCCCCATTTAGGTTCCTCTACTCCCTTTTGTTTGTCAAACCAAATTTAAACAGCCAAAACTTGTAATCCCTTTATAACAAAGTTTATATATTCATACTTTTTCCACAAAGTTTTTGATAAACTTGTTTCAAGGGCTATAAGTGCAATTTTTGCATTCTTTAAGGGCTTCTTTTGACATGTCTTCCAACTTCAAGGATTTATCAACAAATGAATAGTGGGGGTCATTTGTGACAAGTCTTCAAAATTGAGGGACCAATCTTGACAAATCTTCAATCTTTAAGGGTATTTTTGGAAAATCCATACTCGGGTCCGGTTCTTTGTGCGGCTTCGTTTCTCGCGTTCGGTTTTGCTTGAATCTTGTGATCTTTTATTGATTTCACGATACCCGTACCTAAAATACACAATAAACAAACACAAGCATATTTTGGGGTATTTTGATGATATTTTAAGCGTTTTAAGCCCGATTTGGACGATGAGACTATGTATAATTGCAGTCCCATCAATGCACAACCCTTCCAGCATCACACAAGATGCTCACTTCTTTATTCTTGATATCTTCTTTTATTTCCACCATTTGAGGTACTTCTTTTCTACGCCTCTTACGCCCCAGCTCAGCCACAAATGAAGCAGATTCTTTGCAACTTCCTACCCAATCACCATCAACAATAATCTTAACCATTCCGGAGAGTGAAGGTTTAGGGCCAAACTAATGTTTGTATTCGACAGGCTAGAAGTATATCAGAAAGCCTTTCGCGTATAGTTGTTGACACAAGAGCGGTACCATCCCAAAAATATTATTTTGTTAACCCACATCTATTCACCTGACAGGTGACGACTTTCTTCTAAGCTTTGAGGAGAAAGCTAAAATAGAGGGGTGGTGCTGTAAAATCCCTGATTTTACCATTATAATTTTATCAACTTTTGTATCCAATGATTCTAGAGCTTAACTATCACTATCTTTGCATAATTTCATAAAGTGTTACTTCTACTTGAGCATATTATCTTTTCATAGTTAATTGATAATTGTGAAACTATTAGTCTATTTCGACTACTTGGACAACTGACTGGCCACTTGACAAACAAGTATTTACAACAACAGTATATATTTGATCATTTAAAAACAGACTGGAGAACTTTATCTCATGTGCCACATTTTATAAAATGTGTGAACTTGACTTTGTTTGTACATATATATATATATATATATATATATATATATATATATATATATATATATATATATATATATATATATATATATATATATATATATATATATATATATATATATATATATATATATATATATATATATATATATATATATATATATATATATATATATATATATATATATATATATATATATATATATATATATATATATATATATATATATATATATATATATATATATATATATATATATACATACCTTACTATAAGTAACTATATGATACATACCTAGAAGCCATACATGGATATACAATATAATGTCTACACTTGTATTAGTATACAACATTTAACAAAAATTAAACTTGCTACTAATCCATTTTACATTCCTAGCCGTGTATATGCATTCACACAGCAACAAAAGAGAAGATCAAAAGGCTTCTCTTGTTTTTGCCAAAGCCAACACATGGCATAGGGAATCCTTCCAAGAGAGATCTTGTCCCCTCTCTTCTCTCTTATTAAGCCGAAACACACACACCAACACACACAACCTACATGCAATTTCAATCTCACAAACATTCTCCTCTCATATCTCTCTCTCAATCATACGAATAGCAAAAAAAACTACCAAGATCCACCTAGAAACACATTAACTTCACCAAATCAAGGTCTCATTTACCATAAATATCAATCATTGGTATTATCCATACCAACTTGATCTTCAAAGCAACCAAGATAAACCCTAGCCGAACCATATTAGGTCACGGCTTGGATTTTATTTAGGGTTTCACCATTGTTGAGCTTGAAACTCCAATCCTCCTTAGTTCACTTATTTTTCTTTGGTATCATTAACTAGTAAGTATCACTAACCTTTACTCTTCATTAATTTACTTACATTTTTCTTTGCATGCATAATCATACACGTGAATCACATATGAAGAACTTGTAAAAACTCAAAACTAGTGAAACCATGACCTATATAGGTCACGACATAATTTTTTATTGTCATAAGACATGTATAAAAATTATTTGGTAAGAAAGATATGATTATGTACATATAATCAACTTGGTAAAAATCATAAAAACCTCCTATGGATTTAATTATAACCGTGGGCTATAAGTCCCATTTTTGGACTTTTAGTGAACTTATAAATTTACAATAAGACTAGATCTCATTTTTAAACTTTTGATTAACTTATAAACATATAACAAACCTTGATCTCATTTTAAAAAACCACAAATAAATATAACCGTGGGCTATATAGTTCATTTGTGAACTTGTGGTTAACTTGTAAACTTGTAATAAGCCTAGATCTTATTTTTAGACTTTGTGAATTATTTTTAAACATATAACAAGCTTAGAATCTCATTTTGAAACACTATAGATAATTATAGCCGTGGGCTATAAATCTTATTTTGAGCTTATGACTAACATGCAAACGTATAACAAACATGTATCTTATTTTGGAATACACTAAATAAAACATGTCGTGAGTTGGGATCCATATTTAGAGATCTTAACTTATTTTTGTTAAACTTGTATTAAACTTATAAAAAACCTAGATCTATACCTTGGTTAATTTTAGTTTTCATTAATGGACTAGTTAAGCCCATGCAAAAATAGCGAATCATCAACTAGGCTCAATAGTCCCAATAAAATGTAGCTGTATGTTTTAGGAGCCCATTAGGCCCATTTAGTGCCTTGTGAGCCCACTTAGCTAATATTGAATTATTAATGGACTTAAAATATGTTTAGGCCCATTAGGAAGCCCATTAGCTCTTTTGGCATATTCAATAAGCCCACTTAGTTTTTTAATACTTAAATAAAGTTTTTATACCAAAATATAACTTATAAAAACTTTTGGACCAAAAATGCAAATTTATAGAACCTAGGGATTAAAACTATGACATTTGAAACTTGTTTTGATAAAACATTAAGTACAAGGACTAATATTGTAAATATCCGAAAGTTTAAGGGTTCATTAATTCCATTCGTGACTTATTAACCCCTAAGGACCATTTTTGTAAATTTTCTAAAGCTAAATTGTCATTTTACAACCCTAAGGACTAGTTATGTAATAAGCCGAAACATTTAGAAGCCCTAGGGACTATTTTCGCGACTTGATGAAAGTTATAAAACCTAATTATAACTAGAGGGACTATTCTTGCCATAATCCGAAAGTATTACAAGCCCTAAGTACTAAAAGTGTTAAGATCCAAAAGTTATATCTTTAATAAAAAATGGAAGGACTTGTTTTGCATATATCTGAAACTTCAACAAACCCTAAAACCGTTATTTCATTTAATTTATTAAAACTTAAGTAAATCCAAAATGATAAGGACTATTTAATAAATTGTAGAAACTTTGGGGACTTTAAATTAAATTAAATAAAGTATTATTAATTTTATAAAACAATTTATATAAACTATATATATAAATTAAATGCAACTATATTATAAAAGTAAAAATACAACAATTGTAAGTAAAATACTTTTACTTAAACATTAATATTAATAACAAATTTAATTGGACGTTATTAATACTTGTACTACAACTTATTTAAATAAAACACAGTAACATTTATAAACTGCCTAAAAATTGTATAAGCATGCACAGATATTTGTCTATGACTTTCTGCATTATTTACCGAGACGGTACTACTTAATTAGGTAGTTGACTGTGACGTGAGCATTATCTGGATTTCTTTTGATACACAGCTGTAACAGATACTAAGGTGAGTTTACGGCTCCACCCAATATATTGACAAACTTTTAAAAATCCTTTATGGGATAGAAAACATGCAACTTGTTTTATGGACGTAAACTGAACTGTGCAAAACTTTGATTACATTTGCCTATTGTAGAATTCCTCATGACCCGTGAACTAAAAATGTTAAAATTATTGCAATTCCCTGAATGTTATAAATAGATTTATTTTGGATTGACAATCCCCATATGGGTGAGTAGCGCTCACTGTGCCTTAGCCGGGACAACAGGTGTTTACCATGTCAGAACTGGAAAATGGGTGTCTTATTGTAAGGTGAAGGGTCCTCATCTGTTGAGGGCTTAACGAGTCATAGCCTCAGTTTCGGGCAATAGGGAATATAATTACCTTTAAGTATTGATGCTTTGTGCGTTACTTCTTCTGTGAATGTTTTACTGTCCAAACTTATTTTATTAAACTTGTAAATTCACCAACTTTATGTTAACCCTCAGAGCATGTTTTTCTCAAGAAACTGAAACAAGTACTTGGAGTGTGCATGGAAATCAAGCATCATGATAGTCTGCATTGTAGAGCTCAACTAGGATTTTCTATCTAGGGAATGAACAATTTAATTTAATAATGTCAAGACAATTTTTATAACAATTTGTACTACTGTTCATGTAATATATGTTTGATAATCTTTTATCTAATACTCTATGTACTATTTGCTATCGATCCACCGCTGTGACATCCAACTATTATTTTCAGCTGCATTTGACCCACCTGGGGGTGTCATAGAATATACTTTTCATATGTTATACATCATATGTGATTTAAAAGAAATACACATAATACTTCCACTAGCTTTTAGATGTACTCCCTTAGATGCATACATTAACCCATACATGGATTATTGCATTATGTACACTACATAAAGATTAGTGTGGTTTATAAACTCTTTGATTACAATCTTCCTCGCTAATATAATCACACAAAAAGATTTTAAATGTTACATCGTCATATTTATCATTATAAAACCATCATGACAATAAATCATGTTTATTAAATTAATGCATGTTGAAATTTTCTATCACATGTTACGCATTAATCATGTGTACAATATTGTTCATGTAACTCTTTCACTAAAGAAACTTATATTCACCTCACAGCCTAACCGATTGGTTAAAGATTAATCAAGTTTAAAAAAATGATTATCTTCTATAGACTTACATCTACTCATTCATAGTTTTATTTAATCATGACATTCAAGATTTAATAATACATCTATATGGTTATTAGTTTCACCATGATCCTCTAAGTTACATTCCTTAGTATTGACATATTAATATATCATTCAAGTACTAGGGATATCCTTGTGGATCTATGGATGTGAGTTCTATCATCACGAGGTTCAACATTTTACTGTTCACCCTCATTATGACATTTGCTAGTATATTTAGAAAGTTTTGTATTTTGTTATTTATCTCTTAAAGATCTATGAGTCCTCCAACTTGCTTTTAGTAATCATAGACTATTCTTCAAATACTTAGCATGTAGGGAAACAACAAATTGTTATCTTTTGAACATGTCACAAAATACCTTGATAGTTCTTGACAAATTCAAAACTTTAATTTTAAGACTCAATGTGATTCATCACATTCTGAGCTTGATGGCGCCTTAGTTTCCTTCTATGTCAGAGTAATATTTAAGTATATACTTTGTAAACTCAATTTCTAAATCTTGACAACTTTTAAATGTAAAGTATTTTAAGTTATCAAAATCAAATAATTCTATAGAATTTGATTTGTCACTCAAGACATACCAAAACTATTTGGTATTCTATTAGTATTGAGATTGTGAGACTATATCACAATTCCTAAATAATATAAGACTCCTTAAGTTAAATACTTATCAATTGTGTCAAAAAAATTTGAAATTATATAATATTTAAAACCTAGTGCATGCTCTAATATATACATCTTTAATAGTTCAATAATTATATATACATTGTATATCCTTTCAATAATTCAAAGACTTCATGTTCATTACCAAAAAGACATAACAAGTAAACTATTTACTTTATGTGATAAGCCTTTTTACAATTAAAGACTATATGCTTATGCTTTACAAGAGACATAAACATTCATAAAGTAACTATGAACAACTTCAATAGTTATTTCAAGTTAATTGCTTATTTCATTTATATTATTGTGCATTCCAAGAAACATTCCAATAAATGTAAACAAATTAGTTGAAGTAGCTTGTTATTCATATCTTAACATCTTCTAAACAAGACAACATACATTGACGATTAAATGTGTAAGCCTTAATAGAATATTAGATTCTTATCTCGTAGTAAAAAAATCATTTGTCATATTGTTATGTGTTGTACCTTGCACACAGTAAAGATTTCTCTCACTTGTGCATGGCACAACATCATGTACGCATATAAACAACCATGAAACGCGATTATTTATGTGAACAATATGATAATGTAATGTATATTTGAATAACTACCATATAGTTTTATAAGATATTCTGCATAATTATTATATAGAAAATACTTCAAAAGTGATTATCATATGAAATAGGATGTAGTTATCCTTAAAAATATGGTTCTTCATATTCTGAAAGTAAGTTATTATTTCAAGTCAAACTAGAAATAATATGGATTACTACGAACGTAAACAGGCTTGTAGCTCCCACCGAATTAGACAACATTACATTAATGTATTTTCAGTAGTAAAACGCAATGCTCCCACTGGATTTTTTTGGTAAAGGGAGTTACCCCGGTAAATATATTAACCCAAAAAACCAATGTTAAGTACAAATGGAATACGGCTGAAGTACCGTATTAACCTGAAGCCCAAAGCTTGATCAACAAGTGCTTATGATAGGCCATAAACACAGCAACACTAAGCTAACAGTACAAATCAAAAACTAGTGTAAAAAACAGCATTAGCAAACTCCAATAAGAATAACTCTTGGAACCAGGCGATCACCCCACAACACCAGCAGCAACATAATGGAAGTAAAGGATCCAGATAAGGCTGCCTCCTTAAAAAAAAAATTTAAGAAAAACCTTGTAGGAAAAAATCCAAAAAGGAAAAAAGAGTACAACCCTTACCCGATACCCCCATCATGAGAAACACTTGAGGACGGAAGTCTCCACCGATCCAAAATAGCCAAAGACCGTGTAGTCATCTTCTTAAATCTGCAAGTAATAAGCTTGAGGCGAACAGTTGAAGTAATAATACTAACAAGTTTATCCACAAAAGTTGTTTCCCTTTGAACAATCTAGAGTTCCGTTCCATCCAAACAAAGTATACAGTAGCCGCAACAACTAGACGAGCAATAATACTAGTAGTAGATTTTTCTTTGGATATTGGTATAAGAAATTCCAAAACATCATCCAAACGAGGAGGAATAGAATCCATACCATAAAGCACCCTAACTTGCGTCCAAACCTGTGAAGAATAAGAGCACTCAAAAAACAAATGAGAATGAGAATCGGGAGTAACTTTACACAAAGGATACTAAAGTAGGATTAAATCAATGGCAGGCCCAACATCCCATTGCCGCAAACGATCCTGGGTCTTTAGTTTCTGCTTAACAACAAGCCACATATGCAACGAATGTCGAGGAATACAATGAGAGAACCAAACAACATGGTACCATACCACAGCCTGGCGCCTAGTTCGCAGCGTATCCCAAGCCAGAGCCACAGAAAATGAGTGCAAAGAACCACCACCATCACGTCATACCAGAGAATCCAGCCGCCCCTCATCCAGAGCAGGGACAGGGATAGAGACAATAGCAGGAAATCGGTCCACCCAATCAGTCGGCCATTTCCAAGCATTGTTCTCAATCAAGTCATAAACAGTATCATGAAGGGTAAAACCAGACCTAACAATATTGCGTACCGTAAGAGTATCCCGTAACGGACACTCAGCGGCCCACCTATCAAACCACATAGACGTAGATTTACCATTGTGAAGCCTATACCAAATGAACAGCCGCACACGTGTCCTAAGCTGAAGAAGCTTACGCCAACCCCAACTTACATCACCAATACAAGGAACATCCCAAAAGCTCCTACCCCTTAACTTATACGAATGTATCCATTGAACCCATAATGATTCCTTACGCGTGAAAAGACACCAAATATGAGAAGTAATAAGAGCAACATTAAAATCATCAAGCCTCCGAATACCAAGACCGCCCTCACTTTGGGGAATGCAAACATCATCCCAAGCCACCTTTGCCTTCCCCTTTTTCATCTCACCCTGAGACCATAAAATGTTCCTCAGAAGCTGCTCAAGATCATGAATAATCTGTACAGGCAGGATAAAAACTGAATCCCAGTACAGGTGCATAGATGATAACACAGATTTAACAAGTTCAAGTCTCCTGTAGTAGATAGAAATTTATTACGCCAATCCTGGACCCGACTCTCCAATCTTTCAACAAGGACTTTGCAATCCCTATAAAGCAGCCTAGACAAGATAAGAGGAACACCAAGATAACGCACTGGCAATGTGCCTTCCGCAAACAACATAAGATCCAGAATGCCAGCTTTCACATCAGGTGAAACATTACAAAAGAAAGCGGTACTCTTAGAAATACTTGGAACCAAACCTGACACATTTTTAAATTCCTCCATAGCATCCATAACGGTGCGAACCGAATCCAGATGCCCCCTAGCGAAAATAAATAAATCATCTGCTTTGACAACATTACAAATGTTACTTCACTATTGAAAACTAAATAGCGATCTATTTACTTTCCTACTCGCTTTAAATGCCCATAAATAACAATTACTTATGTATTATAGAGTGTGCATGAATTTCTACCATCTAAATGAGAGACTATCTATCATGCTTTCATTAACTTGAAAACTCGCATGCAATTTTCTCCATATTAGGCCTACCATTCAATAAGGGTATTAGTGTCTACATTAGGTTAAAATATAATAACTAGGATAAATAAAGCTAGTTATTATAATCACAATAAACAAACAAAGCACTTATTTTGTTCTATCTATTACAGCCTTAAGGGGATCGACATGTAAAGAACAAAAGAAGTATTGCTTGCCAAGAGATTGCTAAGAGGCTTATTAGTTTGAAAGATGCTCAAAAACTCAAAATATTAATGAGATCTACTTGAAACAATAAGTTGTGCAAATCTTCTTAAACCTTTAAGTTCTCTTAAAAATTGATAATTACAATAATCCAATCACACCTATAAATAGCTTTTCCTTGCACAGAAAAATGATAGGTATATGTCTCTTTCTTTCTTACAAAAAATGAGACTTTGTTTGTCAAGCAAACATAAGTTTATGGAACTTTGTTGCAATGATACTTTTAAAAGAATCACAAAATTCAATTTTACTATTTTCGATAATACTATCTTTATAGAAAATTATATACCCATGTTTATAAATAAACAATTAATTTTCTAAAAGCTAGAATCCACCAACACATACTACCAACGCATCAATTGATCTGCTAGTGATGATGATATTCAAGAGGTAATTGACGTTCAATAATTGCATCCAATACAACTTCTAGAATTATGGGACTCAACTTTATATACATCACTTGTGATCATTCAAAAGTGAAAAAGCGAACATGTTTATCCCATCTATTGCCACAAGTTATGGTCTCACCTATCTTAACTTGCTTAAGTCGTCCAACCAAAAACCGTGATTATATAGCACCGACATCTCACAATCGAGTGTATTATATCACCTTGGGTTACAAAATAACCACAGTCTAAGGTATGGTGAAAGAGTAAGTGTAAGTGCTTTACACGTTGGATGGCAAATAAACTTATTTTAAAGGGTATAAATTTTGAAAATTTCAAAACATGTATAAAGAAGCATGCAACATCTTTCATGCTAATTTAAGAAAAATTTACTCAAATTCGTTAATTATAAATATCACTTATTTAACTCAAAAATCAATTGTATAAATAGTGATATCATAAAAATTGACGATTCAACATGTTTTCCATTTAAAGAAGTTTAATTTTATCACTGGAAAAGATTAAAGAATGATTAAAAATCATTCAAACCCTAGACCATTCACGGCTTCCTAAATAGTATGCAAGGTAAGGAAACTACTAGTAGTTAGGTATTACAGGGCAATGGTATCAACAAGGCCGAAACCTTGGTGAGTCTTCACGAACCTTAGCTTTGCAACTAGATAGTACTTTTGCAAATTCCATCATTAATGAAATTTTACAATTTTAAAGTAGAAAACAAATTATAAACTTGATTTTTGCTAATCACGGCGTAAGTTAGATTTAAAACCATGTAAGGGCGACTCTTTCGTTGCGACATATGATCGTGCAAGAATAAAGCAAATTTCATATAGTTTTAGTCCGGTTTATTTTATTTTTCCGAAAAACCCTTTGCTTGAACCATGATATACAACAGTTATAATCAAAAGCAAAACAAATAAATATTAACCTAAAACATATACCCAATTAAAAATTAATCTCATACTTCATTCATACCACATCCATCATGACTCCAATTAAATAAATTAATCAAGAACACATTATCCATGATAAACTTGCATGATTCCCATGGATGGAACCTTAATTTAACAATCAGCATGATGATAAACAACGACTAATTAACGATTAACAACATATTTATCAACAAAAATTGCATACAACTTAGGATTTGAATAACTAATTTTATTAACCCTAGTTAGGGTTTATGAAAACCTAATCATCAAATAAAATAATTCAAACATCATATTAAGTTTACACAATTTTATCTCTTTCATTTTTTAATATAATTAAAAGCTATACAAACGGCTCGCGATGCCACTGTTTGAATTTATAAAAACCCTTAACCATATTAACACATTATTAACACAAGTACGCAGCAGAATAATAAGATCACGTATAGACAAATAATTAACATAACCGATAAAGAATTGCGTACCTTTTATCAATGGATTATATCACCTTTATCGAACAATCAAATAACTGAAAAAAGTAATAGTTCTAATTCATCTTCGTCTAAAGTAATAGTTCTAATTCTCGGCTTAATATGATAAATGATGATATAAATCTGCTGGAGTTAAAGAATTCATTTGACAAGCTAAAGGAGGAAGCTACGATTCTTAATGTGGTTGAGAGGGCAGTTGTGGACACTACAGATCAGAATAATGCTACGAATGTAAGTGCTAATATTGCTAATGAACATGTAAGGACAAGTGGTAAGGATGTGGCTAATGAAGAGGCTTCTTTGAGTAAGTCGAAATTATCATTTGGTGATTCAGAAATAGCTAATATTAGTGATTCTGATGATGAGGAGGTGTTTGCTTATAATGAGGAGTACGAGGTTTACATGTCGTCAATTGGAGGTGGAAACCAACTTGAAGAGGAGTATGATTTATATGATGATGATTACGCGGCTCAAATCCATGATCTACCGGGACAGATTAAAAAGTTCGATGATTTTCGGCTCCATCATAGTGGTAGGAAGTAGACGTTTATTTTGTAGTCATGAGAGGGGTTTGTCCTCTAATGTAGGGTGTTTGGTTTTAGCATACGGTATGCTTGGTTGTTGCCTATGTAACAGCCTTTGATGTAGGATTTTACTTACATCTTTTGCACTTCAACGTTTTTTGGCGTAATATATTTTACCGGGGATAGTCCCCTTTACCCAAAAAAACAAATAACCAAAAACCCAATAAAGATCAAACAGTGATCTCTCTAAGAATACGCACACAATACGTTACTTGGCAAACAATTCAATATGCCAGTACTAGTAGTGGTAAAGCTAACAACCACTTGGTTTTTAAACCAAGCAAAACAAACGAACATCATATTGTGTTGCATTTTATCGGCAATTCAAAAGATAACAAAACCAACGTTTTTAGCTTTCTTAGGATAATAATATAATGAATAAAATCTAATTATATAGTACTAGATAACTTAGCATGCAAGTTGTTCAATCCTAAATATAGTAGGAAATTAGGACGGTTGTTCAAAGTAAAGAAAAAAATTCCAAACTTTTCTTTTACTTTTTTACATACAAGTCCCTACAGTTAACATTTAACTATCGTTTGTAAAATTCTGTTAACTAACTAATTAATTAACGTACGTAGTAGTTTATCACTAATTAATATATTAAACATAATATATCTAACATATAATTGTTTTACGTATTAACGTGTGTGTCTCCATTGCCTCGAGACGACTTTCGGACATATATTATTTACGTGGACATATTCCTTATAATCTATCACGAAGAGACTTATCACAAATCCAATTATCATACCAAAACCGCGTACAATAACCATCTCCTATCCGCTTTTTACAATGAGAAAGAAAATCAAACCCTTTATCTCTCATTAAATTCATTTCACACATAATAGAACACCAATTCGACACCATGTAAAGGCCTTTATTTTGGTTTTTTAAGATACAAAGTAAAATATATGCTTAATGTTATTCAATATATCTCTACTACATATAAAGCATTTACGCTTAAACCTTGAATGTTGAAAAACTCATTATATAAGGAAATGTTGAAAAACATGCAATTTTAGGAAATGTTGAAACCTGGAAAACTCAGCCTTGCATATAACGTGTGATTTCCATCCATACATGTAATTTAGGAAGGTTGTTTCAATTCATTCAATTTTTACGTTTCAATTCATTATGTCTAACTTTCGAATGTCCAAAAGTCAGACTACCAACATACAATTTCAGTAGTGATCTAAAAAATACATCCCAAATTTAATATATACTACAAGCGGGAATTAATACAATTTACAAAAAAATTGAAATTTCTACAACCTATATAAACAACCCATATCTTTGGTTGTTTCATTCATTCATCATCTCTATCTCTACTACATATAAAGTGTTTTGACATTTTTCTTGAATGTTGAAAACTTGATTAATTATGGAACTGTTGAAAACATGACACATTAGGAAATGTTGAAAACTTGATTAATTTAAGAATTGTTGAAAAAATAATTAAATACTTTTTTGGTAAAGGGAGTTACCCCGGTAAATATATTAACCAAAAAACCAATGTTAAGTACAGATGGAATACAGCTGAAGCACCGTATTAACCTCAAGCCAAAAGCTTGATCAACAAGTGCTTATGACAGGCCATAAACACAGCAACACTAAGCTAACATTACAAATCGAAAACTAGTGTAAAAACAGCATTAGCAAACTCCAATAAGAAGAACTCTTGGAACCAGGCGACCACCCCACAACACCAGCACCAACATAATGGAAGTAAAGGATCCAAATACGGCTGCCTCCTTAAAAAACCTTTTCGAGAAAAAACCCTGTGGGAAAAACCCCAAAAAAGAAAAAAGAGTACAACCCTTACCCGGTATCCCCATCATGAGAAACACTTGAGGACGGATGTCTCCACCGATCCAAAATAGCCAAAGACCGTGTAGTCGTCTTCTTGAATCTGAAAGTAATAAGCTTGAGGCGAACAGTAGAAGTAATGATACTAACAAGTTTATCCACATAAAGTTGTTTCCCTTTGAACAATCTAGCATTCCGTTCCATCCAAACAAAGTATACCGTAGCCGCAACAACCAGACGAGCAATAATACTAGTAGTAGATTTTCCTTCGGATATTGGTTAAGAAATGCCAAAACATCATCCAAACGAGGAGGAATAGAATCCATACCACAAAGCACCCTAACTTGCGTCCAAACTTGTGAAGAATAAGAGCACTCAAAAAACAAATGAGAATGAGAATCGGGAGTGACTTTATACAAAGGACACCGAAGTAGGCTTAAATCCACAGCAGGCCCAACATCCCATTGCCGCAAACGATCATGGGTCTTCAGTTTCCGCTTAACAACAAGCCACATATGCAACGAGTGTCGAGGAATACAATGGGAGAACCAAACAACACGGTACCATACCACAGCCTGGCGTCTGGTTCGCAGCGTATCCCAAGCCAGAGCCACAGAAAATGACTGCAAAGAACCACCACCATCACGCCATACCAGAGAATCCGGCCGCCCCTCATCCAGAGCGGGGACAGGGATAGAGACAACAGCAGGAAATCTGTCCACCCAATCAGTCGTCCATTTCCAGGCATTGTTCTCAATCAAGTCAGAAACAGTATCATGAAGGGTAAAACCATACCTAACAATATTGCGTACCGTAAGAGTATCCCGTAACAGACACTCAGCAACCCACCTATCAAACGACATAGACGCAGATTTACCATCATGAAGCCTATACCAAATAAACGACCGCACACATGTCCTTAGCTGAAGAAGCTTACGCCAACTCCAACTTACATCACCAATACAAGGAACATTCCAAAAGCTCCTACCCCTTAACTTATACGAATGTATCCATTGAACCCATAAGGATTCCTTACGCGTGAGAAGACACCAAATATCAGATGTAATAAGAGGAGCATTAAAATCATCAAGCCTCCGAATACCAAGACCGCACTCACTTTGGGGAATGCAAACATCCTCCCAAGCCACCTTTGCCCTCCCCTTTTCATCTCACCTTTACACAATAAAAAGTTCCTCAAAAGCTGCTCAAGATCATGAATAATCCGAACAGGCAAGATAAAAACTGAAGCCCAGTACATGTGCATAGATGATAGCATAGATTTAACAAGTTGAAGTCTCCCTGTGGTAGATAGAAATTTGTTACGCCAATCCTGGACCCGACTCTCCAACTTTTCTACAAGGACTTTGCAATCCCTATAAAGCACCCTGGACAAGATAAGAGGAACCCCAATATAACGCACTGGCAATGTGCCTTCCGCAAACGGCATAAGATCCAGAATGCTAGCTTTCACATCAGGTGGAACATTACAAAAGAAAGTTGTACTCTTAGGAATACTTTGATTCACAACAACTGGTGCCAATGCTGAAACAGGGTTTATATACGGCATAATGTTAAAATCATAATGGCATTAAGTTGAAACAAGGTTTATATACGACATAGTTGAAATTAGTACTAATTAGTGATATATTAGGAATGGTTTCATAATTTCATATACATAAAACGCATACTAAACAATCATAACAACTGGATATCATAAACATTAACTAAATAATATAGCAACTATGTATTGGCCTAAACCAAATAATGTAGTAGCTAGCAGGAAATTAAAAACTTTTCAAACGAATTGAAACTTCAAATTTCAAAATATTGTCTATATAAACAAACCAAAAGTATATTATTTATCATTGTATTAGCATTCCACATCACCATATCACCGCAGCTAAGGTTGTTGTTAGAGATAGCTGCCATCATATATATTGTGATATATTGTTGCAAGGAATTCATACATCATCTAACAAAATATTATTTTTGGTCCCTAATGACGTATAGTCCCTGGTTAGGCTGGATAGCCCGACCCACGGGTACTACCCGCATCTATCAGGAATGGATTAAAGGCTTGTGCGATGTGCGCACGTAAGCCCAGTAGGCCTGGTAAGCCGCTTCGCACATAAGGGTAATTACTTAACCAGGTCCTTGGCGCAGCGTGACAGGATCAGACAAGAGTATAATCTGTCATATAGATATATTCGCCTAGAGTGAAGAGATATACACTTGCCTTGGTTATACGATAAAGATCAAGTTAATTTAGGTCATTATCTCTTCCTTTGGCCGCAAGAGTAGGAGAGCCCAGCCAGGACTCTCTCAGGTATAAAAGGATCCCTATAGGTTCCACAAAGGTATGATACACACAATACCCTAAACACTACATACTCAAATCGATTACTTACTCTCACACCGGAGTCTAATCGTGGGTCACAAACCCACGGTAAGCCTAACGGTGTCTGTCTAGTGCGCAGGGTCCTCAAAGCAAGTTTCACTTGGTGCAAGAGCCGGAGTCCACAAGACCCCAAATTAAGTCTAATTTGGGTCAAGCTCGGTCTACCCCAACTTTTGTATCAACAAGTTGGCGCCATCTGTGAGACCCACACTAAGCTCTAGCTAATGACGAAAAGCGGTAAGAATGAAGGCCGTCAGGGATCTTTGACAGTAGATGGCCGTATCACATCCGTGAATGCTACTCCTGGATCTACCAGTGAAGCAAACACTCGCGATGTAAACAACCCTCCAATCATAAGAACGGGAGGACTGTTCTCAACTCCCCTACCCACCGCGGGGGAAAAGGCGTCGAACGAGAGTCAACTCAGCCTCCTCCCAATAAACAAAAAAGAAAGACGCTCCAAGAGGAGGGAGGGAAAGTCGTTGCTATGGAGGCACGCATGATGAAGGGGTACGTAGCTAATAACCTACAAGCCCTCATCCCTTTGGTTGCTAAACATGAGAATATGGTAAAAGAAGCAAAGCACGCCGCATCCTCAGAAAGCAATCTGTCAGGATCAAGTGGTAACCCCCTAGAAAAACATATACGCGCAAGTTACTCCTCGGATGACCAAAGCTTCTCGCAACCTTGGAGAAGAGCCAGGAAAAATGCTTTTACGAGGCGTATACAGTATTATGGAGACACAAGAAAGCGTTGCATGCCATCAAACGTGAAAACTTATGATGGCACGTCAGATCCAGAAGACCACTTAAAGGTCTTTGAATCCCAGGCAGATATCGAACAATGGCCAGAACCCGTATGGTGCAACATGTTTAACTCTACACTCGTAGGTAACACGTGGATGTGGTTCGATAGGCTTCCGCCACGAACAATCAACGAGTATGAAGTGTTGCGGAAAGCATTCAAAAGAAACTATGTGCAACAGAAAAGACATTATAGGAGTGATGTATCACTTGCCAGTGTAAAGCAGAACCAGGGCGAATACCTAGAAGACTTTTTGGAACGTTTCAAGAGCGAGTGTCTTCAAATAAAAGACTAACCAGAAATTTTGAAAGTATCTTGCTTCATGGCGGGTATACGAAACAGCGGTCTAATAAAGAAGCTGAATGAAAGAACGCCCGAAACCTTCGATGGAGTGCTAAGGCGGGTAAGGTCTTTCATACAAGGAGAATCAGCTGCTTTAGAAGTAGCACGAAACACTTATGATCACAGATCTATCCGCGCGCCCAGTGAAGGGCCCACAAGCAAGGCAGACCTCTAGGCCTTGATTACTTAGGAAGGAGAAGAAAGGGGCGAACTTATAACTCTAGGTTTACCCCAAGAGAAATCCTCGTATCAGAACGTGCGAGTTTCCCAAGGCCGACGCCAATGACCACCCCGGTCGAAAAACGCGTCGGTAATAGATACTGTGAATACCACGATGAGAGGGGACATGCTACGAATGAATGTATTCAGCTGCAAAAATATATCGGGAATATGGTATAGAAAGGCGAGCTAAAACACCTTGTCAAGGAAACCACGAAGGATGATAGACAAAAGGTCGCTAGCGCGAATATTTACATGGTGGAATCCTGGCAACGAAGGACCAGACAGAAGGTGAGCCAAAAATTCTCGAAGGGGAAAGACATTTCCTTCCCCCCCCCCCCCCCACTCAATGCGAGGAACGTCGCAGATGGCCCGCTAGTTATAGAAATAAGCATTGGTCAGCACATCATACATCGCATGTATGTGGATGGAGGTTCATCAGCAGAAATACTGTATGAGCATTGCTTCCTGAAACTTAGTGCAGAAGTATAGAGCCAAATGATACCTACAACCTCCCTGCTCATCGGTTTCAGAGGAGAAACGATGTGGCCTTTGGGCCAACTAAAGCTAGTAGTGAAGGTGGGAGACGATGAGCACTCAACAAACGTCTCCATGAGTTTCCTGATCATACGGTTGCCATCGCAATATAACGGGATTATAGGGAGACCAGCTATACTAGCAATGAGAGCGGTACCTTCCACAGCTCATGGAATGATCAAATTCCCAGTGGATGGAGGAATCGTAACGATCTTCAATACAACGATAACTCACCTGGAGTGTAACGCGATCACAGAACCTCCACGGGTCACAATGGAACCTAAGGTAAACTCACCGCCAAATCTAAAAATAGCAGTACATCCGCAGTAGCCGGATCAAGAGATTACAATCGGAGGAACACTGTCTGACAAAGGAAAGACAGACTTGTGTCACCTTTTAAAGGACAACTTAGACATCTTCGTACGGGAACCCAAAGATATGACAGGGGTACCAAGGTCAATTGCCGAGCACAAGCTCCAGATCCGCGAAGGGTACCCTCCGATTAGGAAAAAGAAAAGAGGACGGGCTCCAGAACGCAATAAGGTGATACTCGAGGAAGTGAAAAAACTAGTAGACGCAGGAATCATGAGGGAAGTTTACTATCATGACTGGCTCGCTAACCCAGTAATGGTGAAGAAACATGATGGTAGCTGGCGCATGTGCGTTGATTTCATAGACCTCAATAAAGCTTGTCCCCAAGATTGCTATCCACTCCCGGAGATAGATTGGAACGTAGAATCATTGTGCGGATACCCGTTCAAATGCTTCCTGGACGCATACAAGGGATACCACCAAATACAAATGGCGGAAGAGGACGAGGAAAAAACAGCATTCCATACCAGCCAGGGAGTGTACTGCTACACAAAAATGCCATTTGGACTCAAGAATGTAGGGGCTACGTATCAACGGCTGGTTGATAAAGCGTTTGAAAGCCAAATAGGGCGAAATTTGGAGGTGTATGTCGACGACATGGTAATCAAAAGTCACACAGACAGCGAGCTTATCCGGGATATGGAGGAAACATTCTCGACACTAAGGAGAATAAACATGAAGTTAAATCCCAATAAGTGCACTTTTGGGGCAACAGAAGGCATGTTTCTAGGATACATGATTGACCCCAACGGCATCAAACCATGTCAGGAAAAAACAGATGTGGTCATCCAACTCCAAAGCCCAAAGACAAAAAAGGAAGTACAGTCACTGAATGGTAAACTCGCAGGGCTGAATAGATTCTTGTCTAAGTCAGCGGAGAAGTCACTCCCTTTATTTAAAACGCTCAAAAGGTGCATTAAGAAACGGGACTTCAATTGGACTAAGGAAGCAGAAAAGGCCTTCGAGGAATTGAAAACACATTTGGCTTCGCTCCCTATGTTAGTCGCACCACGACCTAACGAGGAGATGATAATGTATTTGTCTGCTACACACGGAGCGATCTGCGCAGTGCTAATGACGGATAGAGAAAATGTGCAAACCCCAGTATACTTCATAAGTAGAGCGTTGCAAAGCTCGGATCTAGGTTACACCCCAACGGAAAATTTAGTACACGCGCTGGTGTTTGCGGCAAAGAGGTTGCGTCGATACTTCCAAGCGCACCCAATAGTGGTGATAACTGACCAGCCCATAAAGCAGGTAATATCAAAACCGAGGTCGCAGGTAGATTCCAAAAATGGAGTGTTCTATTAGGGGAACACAACATCACTTACAGGCTGCGCAATGCCATAAAGGGGAAAATTTTGGCAGATTTCATCATTGAAAAGCTAGAAGAGGGCGTTCAAGAGCTAGGTCAAAAGGAAGAAGACCCAACCCCGTAGGTCTTGTTCACGGATGGGTCCTCTTGCACCGACGGATCAGGCGCGGGTCTCATACTTACCAACCCTGAAGGAATGGAATTCACATACGCATTGCGTTTTGAGTTCACAGGCACAAATAATGAGGCAGAATATGAGGCGCTCATAGCAGGGCTAAGAATCGCAGCATAGATGGGTGTGCGCAATCTTGAAGCGAACGTAGATTGTCGATTGGTAGCAAACCATATACTTGGCGAATACGAGGCGAAAGAAGATAACATGGTGCAATACTTACAGAAAGCCAAAGCATTGATTGAAGGGTTCAATAAGTTCCGAATACGCCAAGTACCCAGGGGGAGAACAAGAAAGCAGATGCGCTTAGTATAATAGCATCTACCAGCTTCGCACACCTATCAAAACAAGTCCTGGTGGAAATTCTCAAGGACAAGTCAATTAAAGAGCAAGAGGTCACGTCGGTCGTAGAGGAAGAAAGCTCTACATGGATGACACCGATTGTGGATTATTTGACGAATGATTCACTCCCGCATGACGAAGCCGAGTCACGACGAATACGAAGACGTTCGAGGCAATTTGAAGTCAGAGATGGGGTCCTTTACAAGCGATCATTCCTCCAGCCATGGTTAAGATGTGTAGGGCCACGCCCGGCGCAGTACATCATTAGCGAAATCCACGAGGGGTCATCCGGCATGCACGCAGGACCAAGGTCCGTGGTAGAAACAGCGTTGCGCAGCGGGTACTACTGGCCAACTATGCATACAGACGCGCGGACGCTCATTAATAAATGCAATGACTGCCAGGTGCACAGACCAGTACCTCGGCAGCCCCAGGAGGAGCTCACGCCGATCACCTCCCCTTAGACATTCTTCAAATAGGGAATAGATATTGTGGGACCTTTTCCCGTAGCTGCGGGGGGGGGGGGGTGATAGGTGTGTAAACACCCATCCTTTTACCACTTAATTCTGGCTAAAACGAGACCAAAACACGTATTTAATATCATTTGTTTGGAATTATGCGTGGTTTTTGTGTTCATTGTGTTTTCAGAGCTAACCGGATGAATATTAAAGAAAACATGGGATTGCACGGGGTTTATCAAGGAAAAAGACTAAAGTCGAAGTCTATTGTCCAAGAGATGCAAAAGATTTGAAGTCAATGGGCCTATTCGAAGATTTATCGAAGAAAAGGACCAAAGATGGAAAATTTACATAAGTCGAAGAAACTCAAGTCTATTAAGCGAAGAAATTAAAAGACGAGTTGAATTTAATCGACGATAAATCCCGAATCAGAATCGAAAACGTCAACTCTACTGAAAAGACGAGAAGACGAAAAGAGAGAAGAAAGCTCACTCACCAACCAACCACTAGGAGTATAAATAGACTCTCCTTTCACATATTAGGGAGTTAGTTTTTATTTTTCTTTCCCAGTTTTCTTTGGTTCGTAGCATCACCAACACCATTAGGGTGTTTGGTGATTTTTCATTTTTCCTTCAATCTCGTAAGTGTTTGATCATTTCTATTTTTAACTTTTACATTACTCTTTCAATTCCAATATTTCTATCCATCTTGTTCATCTCCTTTTCTATTCAAAGTCCTAAAGTTCTTGTTGATTGATTTTACTCTTTTGAAAGTTGTTGATTTTGTGTTTTTATTGTTGGGATTTGTTATTTATGGTACTTAAATGATTATTTGTTAATTTGGTAAAACCTTTTTGAGTATTTTGGTGATTTGGATTAAAAATCGTTTTTGCCGTAACTGTTACTGTTCTTCAGCCAAGAATTATTCCGAATAGGCCTATTCCCTTTTCTCTTATTCGGAACATTTCATTCTTTCCGATTTGCTTGTTTGTTTCATCCTTATTCGGAATATTTTACATATTCCGAATAGTCCAAATATTCCGAATTGCTTCCTTAGATTTTCCCTTACTCAGAATATTTTGTATATTCCGAATTAAGCATTTTATTTTGTCCTTATTCGGAATGTTTTGACATTCCGAATGGAGCAGTTATTCCGATTAGGACCTTCTTTCCAAATAGCACTTGTTTTCCCGAATAGCCTGTTTTTCCGAATAGCAATATTCCGCATATGATATTTTCCGAATAGAGATTTTATTCCGAATAGGTCATTTATTCAGTATAGATTTTTATTCCGAGTAGAGTGTTTCTCAGTTAGGGCATTTTCCAGTTTTAATTCTAGTGTTGCTTTTTAAAATTCTTTTTAATTGTTTTAAGTTTTAGTCTTTATTTACTTTATTCATTTCCTTTTTTTTAGTAGATTAGATAACCAAACCCCTTTTTGTCACCAAGAACAATCATTCCACTTAGAGCTGTGATCAATTCGAGAGGATTCCGAGAATTATTTGTATCTTATTCGGAACATTTCATTCTTTCCGATTTGCTTGTTTGTTTCATCCTTATTCGGAATATTTTACATATTCCGAATAGTCCAAATATTCCGAATTGCTTCCTTAGATTTTCCCTTACTCGGAATATTTTGTATATTCCGAATTAAGCATTTTATTTTGTCCTTATTCGGAATGTTTTGACATTCCGAATTGAGCAGTTATTCCGATTAGGACCTTCTTTCCGAATAGCACATGTTTTTCCGAATAGCCTGTTTTTCCGAATAGCAATATTCCGCATATGATATTTTCCGAATAGAGATTTTATTCCGAATAGGTCATTTATTCAGTATAGATTTTTATTCCGAGTAGAGTGTTTCTCAGTTAGGGCATTTTCCAGTTTTAATTCTAGTGTTGCTTTTTAAAATTCTTTTTAATTGTTTTAAGTTTTAGTCTTTATTTACTTTATTCATTTCCTTTTTTTTAGTAGATTAGATAACCAAACCCCTTTTTGTCACCAAGAACAATCATTCCACTTAGAGCTGTGATCAATTCGAGAGGATTCCGAGAATTATTTTGAACCCAATAAAAATGCTTGTATTAAATGGCGCCGCTGCCGGCTCTTCTCGTTAAGATCAAAAGTTTTTTGTGAGAACTTGGATTTTGGGATCCGTTCCCCGTGAACGTTAATTTTCCACAAAAATTTTCAAAAACACTAAAAAATATAAAATTTTCAAAAATACAAAAAAAATTAAAAAACATAAAAAAACCAAAAATATTTTTGCTTTGTTTTTTCTCTTGTTAGTTCTTTTCCAGGTGTATGCGCACTCGATCCACGTCTTATCAAGAGCCCGAGCCTCTCGATAACTTAGACATGGCCGGTGTACAAAACAACAACAACATACCACCTCCGAACAACAATAATAACAACAACAACCCACCTTTCAACAACATGAATAATAACAACAACAATGAGCCTCAACCGGATAATCGCCCGATGATCGAACTGCTGCAAGCTCATGTAGATGGCAACACTGATCCAATTATTATACCAGCAATTGCAGCCAACAACTTTGAGCTAAAATCAGGCTTTATCCAGATGGTATCCGCTCAACCATTCTTGGGACGTACCATTGATGATCCACACGACCACATCAAGAGATTCTTGCAACTCACTAACACGGTCAAGTTCAATGGTGTTCCACAAGAGGTTATCAGGTTACAACTTTTTCCCTTTTCTTTAGAGGGACAAGCCCGGCATTGGCTTGCTAAGGAACCGCCACAGAGTATTCTCTCATGGACGGATTTGGAAACAAAGTTTATCAATTACTTTTTCCCACCCTCTCGTACTACCGCTTTGCGGAATGAAATTATAAATTTTGAACAAAAGTACGATGAGTCGTTTAGTGAATCTTGGGATCGTTTTAAAGATCTTTTAAGAAAATGCCCACAACATGGTTTTACCAAAGTACATCAAATTAATACTTTTTACAATGGTTTAAGCATGAGTGACCAAGATTCACTAAACAGTGCCTCGGGGGGTAATCTTTTGGCTAAGACTTCCAATGCTGCTTGGGACATCATTGAGAATAAATCTCGTGTGCAAACCAAGAGTGTTCGGACCAATGTCGCTAGTGCTAGCACTAATGACAGCGACAAGCGACTGGACAAAATCACTACGCTTCTTGAATCGCTTGTCACCCACACCGTTAACAACAACAACAGCAGCAACGCTAAAAACGCTCAAGTTAACGCTGTCAGCCAACCTTGTGAGATATGCGGTGGTCCTCACTCTTACACCACTTGTACCGCTACCCAAGATTACCCTGTAGAGAATGTGAATGCAGCTTATGGCACCTATCCTCCACCTGCTTATCAAGCCCGTCCTCAAGGTGACCGTAACTTGCTGAGCTACCGTTCAAACAATTATCTTTCCCCACCTGGTTTTCCCCCAACCAACTCAAACCAACAACAAAATCTCAATCGCTCTCCTCAACAACAACAACAACCTCGTACACCATACGTCCCACCTCACAAGCAGCCACAACCACCTCAACGAAACAACCAAGTATACCAACAACCTGCTTACCAACCACCCGCATACAATGCTCCTCCCAACCAACCCACCACTCTTCACCAAGAAGTGGAAACTTATATGAGGACTAACGATGTGATAGTGGGAAATCTTCAGAGAGAAGTGCTCAACCTTAAAGCAGATTTGGTCAAGCAAGGGAACGATTTGAGAGCCGACATGAGAAATACGTTGGATAGCCAAACAAATGACTTGAAGAATATGATGGCTAGTTTTTTCCAAGGTAATCAACCCTCTTCTTCGGGTACTCTTCCGAGTAACACCGTTGCGAATCCAAGAGGGGAGATGAAAGCAATCACTACTCGCAGTGGCAAAGGTACCAAGGAACCCGAGCTTCCTATACCTCCACCGGTGGTTGTGACTAAGGAGAACGAGTCACCTGCTCCTATTCCTCATCCTTCTACTTTCCCAATTCCTCCGCCTCCTTCACCTTCTACCCCCATTTCCCCACCACCCTTGGTTGTGAGTGATCCTATTACCATAAAGCCTTCTTCTTCATCCAATATACCTTATCCTTCAAGGTTGAGGAAAGAGAAGCAAAAGAGCAAGGATGATATTCAAGTTTCAAACTTTCTCAAAATGTTTAAACAATTGAATTTTAACATCTCCTTTGCCGAGGCTCTCGCTCACATGCCTAAATATGCGAAAATGTTCAAAGATCTTCTAAACGACAAGGAGAAGCTTCTTGATATTTCCAACACCCAACTTAATGAGAATTGCTCTGCAGTGCTCTTAAGGAAATTGCCAACCAAGCTTGGTGATCCGGGTCGTTTCCTTATCCCTTGCAACTTCCCGGGAGTAGAGAATTGCATGGCCCTAGCCGATCTAGGTGCCAGTATTAATCTAATGTCTCTAAGCGTTTGGAAGCAATTATCTCTCCCTGAGCTAGTCCCCACCAAAATGACTTTGGAATTAGCTAACCGTACGGTTGCTTATCCAGTGGGGATAGCCGAAGACGTCTTTGTAGGAGTCGACAAATTCACTTTTCCTGCTGATTTCGTCGTTGTTGACTACGACATGGACCCTCGTGTGCCATTGATCGTTGGTCGTCCATTCTTGAGGACCGGTCGCACTCTAATCGATGTTGAAGCCGGTGAGCTTATAATGAGAGTGGGTGACGATAAGATCGTCTTCAACATGGGCAAGCTTTCTAAACAGCCTTATTCATACGAGAGTGTTAATTGTATTGACGTTCTTGATGAGGCTTGTGAAGAACACTTCAAAGATGCTTGTAAAAGTATTCCTACCTCTCTTCCCAATGTTGAGACCGTTTCCTCTATCGACTCATCACTATCTCTATTTGGAGAAAGTGATTTCCTTTGGAAAGATTTAGAAGCCACCATGGGAGATGTGAATTTAGACAATGACGATTCTACTACCAATTGGGATGAAGATCTCCGCCTCATTCAAAACCTTCTCAAAGAAGACAATCTTTCTCCTCTATCTCCGACGGTTACTGCTATTGATCCTCCTTCTCCTAAAGAGGTGACTAATGATGATCCATCGTTAGTTTCACCATCTATTGAGGATCCTCCCACTCTTGAGCTTAAGGACCTACCTCCTCATCTTGAGTACGCTTTCCTTGAAGACAACGAGAAGTCGCCCGTCATCATCGCAAAGGACCTAAAAGAAGAAGAAAAAGCCCGACTTGTCGCCGTGTTGAAGAAGCATAAAATAGCTATCGCTTGGAAAATCTCCGACATTCGTGGAATTGATCCTCACTTCTGCACACACAAAATTCTCATGGAGGACGACTTTAAGCCCACAATTCAAAGCCAACGAAGGGTGAATCCAAAAATCCATGAAGTCATCAAAACAGAGGTTATCAAACTTCTTGATGCGGGTATGATTTACCCTATTTCGGATTCACCATGGGTTAGTCCAATCTATTGTGTGCCTAAGAAAGGCGGCATCACCGTTGTGCCCAATGCAAACAACGAGCTGATACCTACCCGTCTCGTCACTGGGTGGAGAGTTTGTATAGACTACCGCAAACTCAATGATGCCACGAGAAAGGATCATTTCCCTCTACCTTTTATGGACCAAATGCTTGCACGTTTAGCGGGTAATGAATATTACTGCTTTCTTGATGGTTTCTCGGGTTATTTTCAAATACCCATCGATCCCCAAGATCAAGAGAAGACAACATTCACTTGTCCCTATGGCACATTTGCTTACAAAAGAATGCCTTTTGGCTTATGTAATGCCCCCGGGACTTTCCAAAGGTGCATGTTGGCTATCTTCCATGACATGGTTGAACAAACCATGGAAGTCTTCATGGATGATTTCTCGGTCTTTGGGGACTCCTTCTCTTCTTGCCTTGCCAATTTGGAACGTATGATTAAGCGGTGCGAAGACACTCGCCTTGTTCTGAATTGGGAAAAATGCCATTTTATGGTAAAAGAAGGCATTGTGCTAGGACACAAAATCTCTAAAGCCGGTCTTGAAGTCGACCGTGCTAAAGTTGATGTCATAGCCAAATTACCTCCACCTTCAACCGTGAAGGGTGTGAGAAGTTTTCTGGGTCATGCGGGCTTCTATCATCGATTCATTCAGGATTTCTCTAAAATCGCTCGCCCGATGACCCACCTCTTGGAAAAAGATACTCCTTTTATCTTTTCCAAAGAGTGCCTTGAAGCATTCAACTTGCTTAAGGATAAGCTTACTAAGGCACCCGTCTTAGTTACCCCGAATTGGGAGCTGCCTTTCGAGTTGATGTGCGATGCTAGCGACTTTGCTATTGGTGCGGTTGTGGGCCAAAGAGTGAATAAACACTTCCAACCAATCCACTATGCTAGCAAGACAATGACGGGGGCACAATTGCATTATACGACAACCGAAAAAGAGCTTTTAGCTGTTGTCTATGCTTTTGAAAAGTTCCGCCCCTATCTTGTCCTTTCCACCACTATCGTATACACGGACCATTCCGCGTTGAAGTACTTGATGACAAAGCATGATTCTAAGCCAAGACTTCTTCGCTGGGTTTTACTCCTTCAAGAATTCAACATCGAAATTCGTGACAAGAAGGGAGCCGAAAACCTGGCCGCGGATCATCTGAGCAGACTTGAGGATCCATATCAAGGGGATCATCCGAACAAAGAGATCAATGACTCTTTCCCCCTTGAGACCTTAATGTCTATAGATCTCAATCTCGATGGCACCCCGTGGTTTGCGGATATTGCAAACTACTTAGCGGCTGGTGTTCTCATCCAAGGGTTAACATCCCAACAAAAAAAGAAGTTTTTGAACGATGTTAAGACTTACTTTTGGGATGACCCTTTTTATTCAAACAATGCGCTGACTTGATTATTCGCCGATGTGTTGACGGATCGGCCGCTTTGGACATTCTCCAGGCTTGCCACAAAGGACCCACCGGTGGTCACTTTGGTCCCAACTACAATGCCAAAAAAGTGTTTGATTCGGGATTCTATTGGCCCACCATTTACCGTGATGCTCACGAGATGGTTAAACATTGTGATTCTTACCAAAAACAAGGCAAGATCACACATAAAGATGAGATGCCTCAAAATTTCATACAAGAATGTGAAATCTTTGATGTATGGGGCATCGACTTTATGGGGCCATTCCCTTCTTCTAAAGGCAACAAATACATCCTTGTCGCTGTTGACTACGTTTCCAAATGGGTTGAAGCCAAAGCTTTACCCACTAATGACGCAAGGGTGGTTTGTAACTTTTTGAAAGCTCTTTTCGCTAGATTCGGTGTGCCTCGTGCCATTATTAGTGATCGTGGGACTCATTTTTGCAATGACCAATTCGCAAGAGTCATGACTAAGTACGGTGTAAATCATCGTCTTTCCACAGCCTACCACCCACAAACTAATGGCCAGGCTGAAATATCCAACCGAGGACTGAAGCGAATTCTTGAAAGAACCGTGGGAGAGCATCGTGCCTCATGGGCTGATAAACTTGATGATGCTTTGTGGGCTTTCCGTACTGCTTACAAGACCCCGATCGGCTGTACGCCTTATCGTCTTTTGTACGGGAAAGCGTGCCACCTCCTCATTGAGTTGGAGCACAAGGCTTATTGGGCCTTGAAGTGGGCTAATTTTGATATTAACAAAGCCGGTGACCTACGCAAGATCCAACTCAATGAGCTCAATGAACTTCGGAATGAGGCTTATGAAAATTCTTTGATCTATAAGGAAAGAACTAAGCTCATTCACGACTCCAAGATCAAAAATCGAGAGTTCCATATTGGAGACAAAGTCTTACTTTTTAACTCTCGGTTGAAAATCTTTTCGGACAAGCTCAAATCTCGTTGGTCCGGCCCATTCACCATCGCCCAAATTTTTCCATATGGTACTCTCGAGCTCGCTCAACCTAATGGACCTAATTTTAAGGTGAATGGCCAACGAGTGAAGTTGTACTTTGGTGAGGACACCTCTCAGGAGGTGATTCCATCCCTCACCACGTTCCCCATGAACTAATTTTGGGTCGAGTCAGGCTCGTGACTCGGTTATCAAAAACAAGCGCTCCTCGGGAGGCAGCCCGAGTATCTATCCTTTTATATTTTTAACCTCCTAAGTGTAGGGGAGCCTCTATAGGTCTTTCTCTTTGTGTGGTGATGTGATTACAGGGATAAGTGCACTCTTGGAATCTTTGAAGAATCGTGCTCCCGTGTTATCCGAAATCCGGTTCTATCTCTCAACTATCGTGATTCAATTTTCTTCATACTCACATTTGAAATTGATCACGTTAGTCGTCTCTTCCTTAACTTGAGTTAACCAACGTGCACAATGTCATAAGTGTAGGGGAGACTTTTCCCACATGCTTAAACATTGAGGACAATGTTTATCTTAAGTGTAGGGGGGACTTCTATCGAAGTTTTAAGTGGACTTTTCCATGAAAATGCCTTCATTTAACCGGAAAATCATATTTTTCACCATTTTTCAAATTTTTTATTAACTTTGGCCATGTAGTCGTAATTTTTAAATTTTTATCGTTGCTTTCATATATATATATCCCGCAATAAAATCAAAAATATTAATAAAGTGGTGTAGCTAGTTTAGAAGTCTTTGACATATTAGGCCCGTTGCGTTTATTTTGACTCAACCCGAATAGACTTATCCAAGTTTATTCTAGCTAGTATCCTTAACCATGTAGACCTTAATTGGTTTATTAGGCTAAGTATCCACGAGTCTCATTACTTGAGATTTTAAATTGTGGAGGACGAGAAATGATAGAGTCAATTATAAGTCGGTATTCTTGCACAAGCTCACTTGTTGTAATTATTTGCCTATTCTCCCATCACTTGCTAATAAATTATCTGCAATAAGTAAGGTCGTACGATTTGAAAAGTTACTTAGCTTCTAGCCCAAGATCGTTTAAAAGTTGCTCGGTAATGATAAGAGTTCATAGCCAAGGCATAACTTATGAAGCGGGGCGCGAAGATTGGCGAGTCCGAAAAGGCCCTAACAAGGCATGAGGATTCCATTTTATTGCTAAAGATCCAAAGTGATGTGAAGAGCATTATTCCTAAAATCAATATGAAGGATCAAGACTCACGACGAAAAGCAATCAACTCCCACAAAGATCATGGAGAAGTCTATCCAAAAAGACCCTAACAAGGTATGAGGATAAATAGATCCAAGTCCGAAAAAGAGGCGGATCGTTGTATCTCAAAATCCCAATTAGAGATTGAAGAAATAATCATGAAGTCGTGGTCAACAAAGTTGGAGTACCCCTCAAAATTGTCCAAGTGAAGAAACTCTATTACGATGAGAAGACCATTATCTCAAGAACGTCTCTCAAGATATGAAGTATGAAGTACATGCCAAATATCGGCCCGAGAAAGGTCTCAAATCGTGAACCGAGTTATGCCAAGATATGAACTTTTTGATATCCCGAGAAGCAGTTTTAAGAGATTTTGTCCTTTAGCTAACTATTGATCAAATCGTCCTACTTTGCTTTCAGCCTAAATAAACTATCGAAATAAGTCCAAAAAATGCATCTTTTTGATCATTTTAAGACAAAAATAAAATATAAGAGATACACTTAGGAATAAGGGAGTTTAAGCATTTAATTAAGCCATGTGTGTAAGTGTTTGATTTGCTAACTTATAATAACAATGATCTCGTTTTTAAGCTTAGTTTGGGGAACGTGAAACTTGAGGGTGATAAATCTTTGTAGCACCAAAGCCCTAATGTAAGTCCTTGATCTCTTTATAAGTTATTTCCATGTAGCTATTTTCAAGTGAAAATGGTTTTCTATCCTTTTGTTTACTTTAAAGTTTTAATTTCTCTTAGAACTTTAATTTTTGTTTAGTAGTATGTTAATAAGGCCAAGGTTGATTGATTATGAGGAAAATGTAAATTTACTTTATCACTAAGCATTGCATGAGGGCATGGCAATGGTTAAGTGTAGGGGATTTGATAGGTGTGTAAACACCCATTCTTTTACCACTTAATTCTGGCTAAAACGAGACCAAAACACGTATTTAATATCATTTGTTTGGAATTATGCGTGGTTTTTGTGTTTATTGTGTTTTCAGAGCTAACCGGATGAATATTAAAGAAAACATGGGATTGCACGGGGTTTATCAAAGAAAAAGACTAAAGTCGAAGTCTATTGTCCAAGAGATGCAAAAGATTTGAAGTCAATGGGCCTATTCGAAGATTTATCGAAGAAAAGGACCAAAGATGGAAAATTTACATAAGTCGAAGAAACTCAAGTCTATTAAGCGAAGAAATTAAAAGACGAGTTGAATACAAATCCCGAATCAGAATCGAAAACGTCAACTCTACTGAAAAGACGAGAAGACGAAAAGAGAGAAGAAAGCTCACTCACCAACCAACCACTAGGAGTATAAATAGACTCTCCTTTCACATATTAGGGAGTTAGTTTTTATTTTTCTTTCCCAGTTTTCTTTGGTTCGTAGCATCACCAACACCATTAGGGTGTTTGGTGATTTTTCATTTTTCCTTCAATCTCGTAAGTGTTTGATCATTTCTATTGTTAACTTTTACATTACTCTTTCAATTCCAATCTTTCTATCCATCTTGTTCATCTCCTTTTCTATTCAAAGTCCTAAAGTTCTTGTTGATTGATTTACTCTTTTGAAAGTTGTTGATTTTGTGTTTTTATTGTTGGGATTTGTTATTTATGGTACTTAAATGATTATTTGTTAATTTGGTAAAACCTTTTTGAGTATTTTGGTGATTTGGATTAAAAATCGTTTTTGCCGTAACTGTTACTGTTCTTCAGCCAAGAATTATTCCGAATAGGCCTATTCCCTTTTCTCTTATTCGGAACATTTCATTCTTTCCGATTTGCTTGTTTGTTTCATCCTTATTCGGAATATTTTACATATTCCGAATAGTCCAAATATTCCGAATTGCTTCCTTAGATTTTCCCTTACTCGGAATATTTTGTATATTCCGATTTAAGCATTTTATTTTGTCCTTATTCGGAATGTTTTGACATTCCGAATTGAGCAGTTATTCCGATTAGGACCTTCTTTCCGAATAGCACATGTTTTTCCGAATAGCCTGTTTTTCCGAATAGCAATATTCCGCATATGATATTTTCCGAATAGAGATTTTATTCCGAATAGGTCATTTATTCAGTATAGATTTTTATTCCGAGTAGAGTGTTTCTCAGTTAGGGCATTTTCCAGTTTTAATTCTAGTGTTGCTTTTTAAAATTCTTTTTAATTGTTTTAAGTTTTAGTCTTTATTTACTTTATTCATTTCCTTTTTTTTAGTAGATTAGATAACCAAACCCCTTTTTGTCACCAAGAACAATCATTCCACTTAGAGCTGTGATCAATTCGAGAGGATTCTGAGAATTATTTTGAACCCAATAAAAATGCTTGTATTAGGGGGGTTAAGTTCCTCATAGTCGCGATTGATTACTTCACAAGATGGATTGAGGCGAAGGCAGTCGCAACGATCACGGGGAACCAGGTGAAAAGGTTCGTATGGAACAACATAGTATGTCGTTTCGGACTACCCGGTGAAATAGTCTCTGATAATGGAAAGCAGTTCGCAGAGAACCCATTCAAGGATTGGTGCGCGAAGAATGGAATACACCAACGGTTCGAATTGGTAGCCCATCCACAAACGAATGGACTCGTGGAAAGAGCAAACATGAGTTTGGGAGATGGAATAAAAGCACGATTGGGGGAACACAATAGGAAGTGGGTCGATGCGTTGTCGCATGTTTTGTGGGCACATCGCACGATGATTAAGACAGCCACAAGTGATACCCCTTTCGCCCTAACATATGGTACAGAGGCAGTCATTCCAGCTGAGATCGGATAGCAAACACTCTGCACAGCGGAAGTAGACATAGTTACTAACGACGATGAGTTGCGATTGAACTTAGACATAATCGAGGAGCGGCGAGAGTTAGCAGCAACCCGCGAAGCTAAGTCAAAAGCAAAGATGAAAAGCTATTATGATGCTAGGGTGCGCAAGACCTCCTTCAGACCAGGTGATTTTGTGTATCGCTCAAACGCGGCCAGCCGCGCTGAGAATACAGGAAAACTTGGACCTAAGTGGGAGGGACCCTACATAGTGACAGACGCATTAGGGAATGACGCGTATCGGCTGCGTGACATGGATGGTCGCGACCTACAAAGGCCTTGGAACATATGCCATCCAAAGAAGTGCTACCTTTAGCGGCGGATTTCTTGAATAAATGTATTGTGTTTTCTTTTAATTTCATGTATTAAAACTTGCAAGCATTAATAAAACTGTCGTGGTACCTATCTAGTTCCACGACGCATTCTGAAAACATTTCTTTTTGTCATACATATTCTCTTTTTTATGTCTTATATCTTGTCTCTTGGCGCGCGCGTGCACAACGTTTCCAGGCGAAATAAGAGGAATGAGCCTACCCTACTAATTAGACTCATCGAGTAAGTGGGATGCAACCCCATCGACCATGGATCTTGTAATCTTGTTAGGCCCCTTGCTATTTATGACGTCGTAGCAAGTTATGCAGCCAGTAAACTCTGAGACTGTTAAGACACAAACGTGTGCACCTAACAATTGGTCAGTCTCACCTGGCCGTCCTTATGGTAGTAGCGGTATACCGCACGTAATGAGCTTCTCAAACCTATATGGACCATTTATGAGTTTACATTAACTCATTAATCAAAGTCGTGTTACAAACATTAACCACACTTATCTTTTTTTTGGTAAAGGGTTGCCCCGGTAAATATATTAACCAAAAAAGCGTTGAACGTACAAAGGAATGTGGCTGAAGTACCACATTAACCACAAGCTACAGGCAGCTTGTTAACAATTGGTTATAAAACACCAAAAACTAATACTAATTCATACATCTACTATAAGACATAAATGCAACATTAGCAAAGACCATCAAGAAAAAATCTTGAAACCAAGCGACCAATTCTTCATTCCAGCAGCAGCAAAATGGGAGCAAAGGATCCAAGTAAGGTCGCCTTCTTAAAAAACCTTTACGAGAAAAACCCAACGGGAAAAACCCCGCAAAGGAAAAAAGAGTACGACCCTTACCCGGCACTCCCATCATGATCAATACACATCTTAGGGATCTTCCAATCTTCAAGAATCACTAGCGACACCGAAGAAATCCTCTTAAATTTAAAAGTAATAAGCTTAAGCCGAACCGTGCCACATATAGAGCTCACAAGCTTAGCTACCGTCAAAGACTTCTTGTTAAAAAAGTCTATTATTTCGTTCCCGCCAAAGAAAGTAAACCGAAGCCGCTAGCACAACACGAGCAATAATACTAACAACCGAACATCCCTTAGCCAAGGGTGTAAGAACCGCCACAATGTCACTCATCCGAGGAGGAATATTTTGCATACCACACCTATCGCGCACTTGTAACCATACCTGAGTAGAATAAGGACATTCAAAGAAAATATGATTATGCGAGTCAGGAACCTGCTTACACATGGGACACATAAATGAAGATAGAACAACATTAGGGCCAACATCCCATTGCTTTAAGCACACTTATCATACATCAAAAAATATTGTTTGTTACAAGCAAGAGCGAACATTTGCGCATCACAAAATAAGCAACAAGTTTACAAATTAGTAGAGTGGTTGGTAAGCAAATGGGTCTCGGATGACAACCTCTTCAATTTCAGCAGCGGTGGGCAATAAGCGGTAGCGTGATGGTCCCTTAAGCTCTTCTCCATTCGGTCCAGTGTGCGAGAGTCCCTCTCTAGCAGTGGTAGTGGCAGCACAGGAATGAAGGGCGCAAGATGGGTCGCACCAACAGATGGTGCAGCCTCTATGTTCGAAAGGGCCCTCTTGGCAGCAGCACGGCTCTCATGGGCTGCGAGCACCTCGGATAGTGGAACTTCCTTCTCAATCCTGAATGGATCAAGCACGTCTCTAGGATGCGCAAATATAGGTATTGTCAGCTGCTCCATGGACGGTTTAAGGTGGAAGTCTGGCAATGCTTCTGCGCCCTCCGTTTTGTGGCGCGCCAGTGTAAAGCTCTCCATCACCACTTCTAGGGGCACCTCATGGTCCTTATCCTCTAAGCCAAATGATGGCAGTGGACAGGCTTTCATATCTTGCAAAGCTGTTGTCAGATTGGAGTCAGCCTTTGGGTCAAAAAAGGATACCTCTGCTAGATCTTTCTTCAGCAACTTGGCCTCGTGTGCTTTCACCAAACCCCTGGAAGTACCCTCGTTAATCACAGCTATCACAGACTTGGAAAAAGAAGTTCGCAAGGAGGGGTCTTCCAGGGCACCCATCGCAGTTAAGCGCAAACCATGGCGCATTAACCATCGTAGCCACTTCCTTCATCAAGCGGGGATACAGGTCTTCATCAAGCTCTAAGCTCAGCCTCTTTAACTGACGCTGAGGTCGCTCACGTCCTCCTTCACCTTGGCACCCAATGCGTCAACATTAGCTACAAAATTATTTTTCCCTTCTTCGAAGGCCCCCATAGCAACCTGGTTGGAGGCCTTTAGCTGGTTGAGATGGGCGCGCTCTTCATCTAGAGCGCTGGATAGCCTGTCCCTTTCCTCTGTCAAAGAATGAAGTAGGGATGCATCCTTTCTACCTCTCTCGATCTCCTGATTAATCTTTTCTTGCATATCCCCCATCGCGATGGACTTTTCTTCAGTGGTTTGCCTCAGTCTTTCCTACCTGGTGCGGACTTAGACAGAGAGCTCTAGGAATCTCTTTTTAAGGTGTGACGTTAATGTCACATGTTGTGCTGCTAGGTAGCTGGCTTCATCGGCCAGGACAGCGTCACTCATTCCTTCCAATTTCTCCGCGTGGCCAAGGGGCACAATGTTATCCAAGAAGCTTGTGCAGTCAAAGGTGCTTTTCAAGTCAGAAGATGCAGGCAGTTCCCAGTTGGGAGCGAAGACATGGTCTTGAAGGAACGCACTTCCCCCTGCTGATGAAGTCTCCTTGTGGGGGGAAGGCGTGGTCTCTGATTTCGTAGAAGACTTCTCTGGGTCTTCACTGATGCATAGGAATGGTGGTAGGATAAAAGTGACAGAAAACATCATGGAACTTACACTACGAATGTGTGGGAAGAATGTTACCTTAGGTTGATGGTGACTAGAGGGAGGGGGAGTCTTTGCGAGGTTCTCCTCGAACTCTTCTTCGGTTGTGCGCGCCTCCGTCCAGGAGGGACCGGCCCCGGTGCACGCAGCTTTGTGAGAAACCGTTGGGGGCTCCTTTGTCTCTTCCCCAAGGTAGATGTGTCTTCTTCATCAAAGTCTTCTTCGCCTTCCTCAGCATCCGAAGACAGCGATGAGCTGAGGAAGGGCGATGGTGGTTGTTGTGCTGCTAGTGGTTGTTGTGGTTGTTGTGGTTGGTGTGGTTGTTGTGCTGGTGGTGAAGGTGGTGGCTGGTCCGCGCCTGTGTCATCATCTTCTTGGGCAGCGGATGCCTCTCCAACTTCCAAGTCTATTGTGTTCTTGTGGGCACGGTCTGGGAGGGATTCCTCATTTTCTCTCACAGGACGAGAGTACACCATCAAGTCTTCCGGGAATGCACCACGAACGAGTTCCAGAAGATCCATAACTACGCAGCACGAAAACAAACAAACAGGAAGATAAGATTTAGTTTCTTGGCACAGGAAGGAACTTACAGAATGCTAAGGTGGATGGGAGGAAGAACCACTAACCCTGGTCGTCCTGGGTGCAGAAGACGGGTATCCTGTCCGCGCCACAAATTGGTGCGCGGCTTAGTCCAAGGGTGACTAGCACACTCTCTAGATACGGCTGTACGGGGATACGATTGTTGTTTAAAGTCTTCGCGTCTTCAGGATCATAGGAGTGGCGGCCAGGTAAGGGGTCCTTCGTCACCATCTCGGGGGTCAAAAAAGGAAAGTGGAAAGGAAAGACGGCGTCGTCAAGCCAGAACAATCTGTCGTTCCAGTCTCTTAGGGAGTCTACTTTTCCGTTATAACATTGCATTCCACCTTTTCGCTTAGCGAAAGACACCCAGCCATTGGCTCATTTCCGCTGGTAGAATACACGAAAAAGGTCTACGGTGGGATCTATGTCTAGGGTGCGGCAGTTTATTTCAAAATTTGAAATTTTGGCCGCCCCTATGCAATGCAATTGAGAGACATGGGTCTCATAATGCATCAACACGCTAAGAAGGAAGCGTGACATGGGTATACGCTGGTTTGAATAGTCGAAGAACCGGGTGTACACCCCTATCTTTCCCACAGGTGCCTGACTTATATTATGTCGAGGGTTAGGAACTTCTGGGTGCAGATAGTTAGGTATATAGAACTCTGTGGTGAATTGGTCTAGTTGCTCTTATGGTCAAGGTTGACGTAATGGCGGATAATTGTTTCACCATGGTGTTATATGTGTCAAACGGTAGTCGCGCAGATTACCTTCGCTAAAAGATCTGGTGGTGATGGCGTGTGTTGAAGGCGTTAATGGAGGTTTGAGAGTTTTTGAATGGTAAACAGTCAAAAGGAGGCGTCAAGGGTATATATATATATATATATATATATATATATATATACCTACTAAATTACTGTTCACGGTTAGATATGTGCCACGTGTTTCCCACTTGCTTGATCCAAGGGTAGAAGTTGAAGGGGTAACTATGACGTGGCAGGCGCTTTTTCCAGTTACCAGGGAGGTTAGGTAAAAGGGGGGATGAATGTCTTTTTGGCGGGAATGTTTGAAATCTTTGTTCATATCTGGACTATGCGAAGGGTCTTGTTGATTTAGAGTCTAGCAATCGCGGTTGGAACCTGCGACCACTAGACTGGGGGGACACGATGACGTATAGTCCCTGGTTGGGCTGGATAGCCCGACCCACGGGTACTACCCGCATCTATCAGGAATGGATTAAAGGCTTGTGCGATGTGCGCGCGTAAGCCCAGTAGGCCCGGTAAGCCGTTGTCGCACATAAGGTTAGTTACTTAACCAGGTCCTTGGCGCAGTGTGACAGGATCAGACAAGATTATAATCTATCATATAGATATATTCGCCTAGAGTGAAGAGATATACACTTACCTTGGTTATACGATAAAGATCAAGTTAATTTAGGTCATTATCTCTTCCTTTGGCCGCAAGAGTAGGAGAGCCCAACCAGGACTCTCTCGGGTATAAAAGGAACCCCATAGGTTCCACAAAGGTACGATTTACACAATACCCTAAACACTACATACTCAAATCGATTACTTACTCTCACGCTGGAGTCTAATCGTGGGTCACAAACCCACGGTAAGCCTAACGGTGTCTGTTTAGTGCGCAGGGCCTCAAAGCAAGTTTCACTTGGTGCAAGAGTCGGAGTCCACAAGACCCCAAATTAAACCTAATTTGGGTCAAGCTTGATCTACCCCAACTTTTGTATCAACAGTCCCATTATAGGAGCTTGTTGAGGTTGCATAAGAAACAACGAAATGACCTTGAAGCTTAATTAAAAAGGGTATATATTGCTTGATCCTGCTTTTCTTATATTCGAGTATATAAACTGGTATATATTCCTCACATGCACCCAAAGGTTCTACTATTTTACATACCTCGTTCTCCTTTGTCTTCCTCTAAAACTACTCTTGTTATATATTTTGACCAGATTTTCAATTGCAGATTGCGGATCCCTCTCTTTATGTTATCTTTTATTAGTATTATGGTGAGTATTTTTTATGATGTCAATTAATGTGCTAATAAACAGAACTGTGTTTCAGGTTAACTTCTCGTTGACATCTGCTAATGGACGGCTTCAAAATATTAAGAAAGAGATGGATTAGTTCTATGAAGCTAATGATCAACTTTTTGCACACATGAAAAGAAAGGTATTATAAGTTCATGAGTTAAATATCTAAATGCCCCGTCCACATTTAGTCCACATTTAAACTGCTGCCAGGAGTGCACGGCGTTGTGGCAATACCGCATCATAAGGTTTTCATTTGTTTTATTGCGTCATAAACTGCACCGTGATTAGCGCCGTCTACACAAAGCCTAATGTTATTGGTTTTTTATAAGTGAGTGGGCTATAAAATTTACAAGAATGAACTTCACCTACCCAGCTTTTTGATTCTTGTAAACAATGAGGTTAATGTGACCAAACTTAGTTCTTGTAAACCATAGGGTTAATGTAACCAAACTTGGTAGATAGTTTAATACACTTCTATGAAGCTATAAATGAATCAGATTGGTGCAAAAAGGGATTCAATATGTATCCAAGAATACGAACTTTACAACAATTAAACAATATCCAGCATGTGGTGTTTTCTCAAAACGAAGTGTATGATGAAAATGCACATCTTTTAACCAAAATGAAAAGAATCGTGAATGTTTCCTCAAACTAAGAAGAACAACAAGTTAGTAATCTCATAAGCACTGATAATTTTCTTACTTGAAATGAATGAGGCTAGCTAACTTTTGTTTCATTCTTATTTTTAGTGTCTACACAGTGAGAAGCTAAAAAAAGAGCTCCATCATCTTGAACACCTTACCAATGAGAGAATTGATGTGATTATCCAATGGTTTCCGAGAGACCTTAAAGCTAATAAGTTGCTAGAAAATGGTTGGCCTCAAATCATAGGTGTTAATAAAGTATCAGGATATTCTTGTCAAATGTGGCCAACCAGGCTATGTCATCACGAATATGACGTCTAACACCTGAGTTGACCTCTAAAGAAGGGGCTAAAGCTCTTGTAATGGTTGCTTTATTGCCCGATGATGGTCCTTCTCATGTCTATTTCAAGCAAATGAAAATATTCTCATTTTGATCAACATTAATACTATTAGAAGATAATCGCTAACAACATTATCGACGACCATACAATACATTTATTGTAATTTTTATGTATTTGTAAGAGAACGCGATTTAATTTTAACAAACTAATGTGATCTCTTCCAGTTCTTGTATTTGTGATATTGACTAATATTACATGCATTAATACATAATGACTAAATCATCTTTCATGGAAAGTATTTGTATAGTGTAGTAAAGATATCAAGTAAAGTATTCTTGTCATATGGTACTTAACTTGTGTACTATTTTTATTTAAATTGCTACCATGTATTAATACCGTAATACATTTGTTAGAATTCGGAACATAAATTGTGTATTTTGGCATTTAAATGCAAAGTATACACAAATTGATATAATTAAAAATTGATAAGTATAGAAATGATTTTATATAAAATTCAAAACCGTGAATGTATTTTATTAATTGATATACTTAAGTATGTATTTCATAAATTGATATGCTAATCAAAACTGATTACTAAGTGAATAAACAAAAGAACTTACATTTTTAAATAACCGTATATTAACAAGATACGACTTGTATTGATTGATTGAAATCTGAGAAAAATAGGAATGCAAATTACTAAGATATATCACCCAATGGTATATATACCACTATATCAAAATAGCAAGAAGGGCCAAGAACACCACATACAATATTCAATGAGCGAGACCCATGACAGTATGACACAACATAAAAGAATGCAATAGCACGTAAAATCTTCCACTAGAACTAATGAAGGAATTACATATAAATTCTTGGTTTCGTCTCTACAAATTATTTTAAACTCAACGAGTTACCTCGGGTATCTAAATGACATGGAAGAATACCCGAGTCACCAGATTACGCGTTCAACTGGTTCGACCACCGGAGCAACCCAGCCGACATATTGTTAATTATTTGCCGCTAAACAATTTCCGCAACTATGCGCAGGTATTCGTCTAGTTTCTTTAAAAGTATAAATATAACTAGTAAGAACAAAATCTCGAGTCTTGAATACAACTCAAATATCGAATCTGATTTCTACCTATAAGCCTCAAGTCAAGCTCGAGCTTGGGCAGACACAAATCGTTTGAAAAATCGTGTTTATTTTCTTTGAAAAACCTATATAGTCTTGTGAAAGTAAGAATCACCAACTAGTCAAATCCCATATTAGCATTTGCTGTGTGTGCAATTTAATGGTAACTAGCTTAGTGTCAATGCACGAAGTTATTCTTTCGATTTTGGATGACGTCTTCACCAGGTAGGGACCGGTAATCTGTTTTGAGTATAATAAAGGTTAACTATTTATTTATTCGAGAAGTTATTAAGAGAGTGGATCCAACTCTTTACTAGTGTGGTGTCATGTCGAATATTTTACACGTTAAACGTACTATATTTTTACCTTTCAGGTACTCCAACAAAAACAGCATGATAAACCATGAACCCTCACATTCAGCATACTTACAAGCGAAACTGGCCATTCAAAATTTAGATTGTGATATTCTCCCATCACAAATGGTTGCGCGACCTTGTGCATCATTCGACTCATAGAACAACATCCCTCACATGATTTGGCTTTACTCCGGAGTTGTAGATAAAGGAAAATTCAACTTTCGACTCTCTGAGTCCTAATCTATAGCGACTACCTTCTCTCTTTGATTAGTTCATTACTCTCTCTGGAAACTTAAGATCCAACGAGCTACTTCATCCCACTTAGATTAAGTCGATTACTCTTGTTGGCTTTCATTGAATACGAAGTTGTTTACTCAACATAACATGACGTTATCCTTAGTAACATCTTAGGATACCTTTCCCGCTACCATCGCGTAAACAACACTTTTAAGAGCTTTGGAAGATCTACATGGGTCATACTACTTCAGTATGTCTCAGTGTGGTAGGGCTTTGATACCACTTCTCACAGAGTCACTCTTTAAACCTCAGTGGCGTGCTTGACACGATAACAACCAGCCATCGATCCTACGTACAATAGATGTTCGCATGTTTCGTTATGCTTTGGACTTATCAAGGAGAGCCTCCAACCCTTTACCAGTGTGATGCCATGCCGAGTCCTTTACTCATGACACGTATTACATCTTTACTGTTGATTGTTAATCGTATTTTATTATGGGTCATGCTAAACACCCTTTAATTGAAAAACATAGACCGTAATACTCTCGTGTAGTTGAATTCCAATTTGGTTGTCTATGTCTACCTATACTATAAACAAAACCCCTCAAATTACTGTGAGACTTCCTGAAAATGACACCTGAAAGAGAATAGTAGGCTACTGTTATCGGTCCATTTTTTCTTCTTTTAGTACATTAGCTTGCGTGGTATGATGAACCATTCTACTCTGCGTCTTTTGTTTTCTCTTCAACTATTTTTTTTTCAAGTGCAACTTCACCTACTCCCACAAACCCATTTATCATATCTCAGTGGTCACACGTAATTCAACTATTTTCTTTAGAGTTATTTCTTCCCAACATTTTCAAGGAGTTATTGTAACTTGTAAGTAATTCTATCATGTTGGGTTCCTGTTACTAATTTTATGATACGTTTATAGTCTTAGAGTCTTGGATATTTAATCATGCCACACTAACATATGTTGTTTAGTTTGATTATCAGGTTGAGTATGTAAAACTTCTGATTTTACCTTATTGACTTTGTCAATTGTTGTACACTTTAGTTTTGGAATCTCTATAATTCCACTTTTATATGGTTAATTGAGTATCATCTTCATTTGTCATACCGTCATTTCCATATTTGTTTTTAATATATATATATGAACCCTTAGTCTTTCTGACTACTCTGGCAATTGACTGACCACATTTTTAAACAAGGACTCATCACCTCAGTACATATTTTTGGAAAAAGTATAATTTTATTTACTTAATTTATTAAGTACCTAGATTTATATTTATATGTATATATTTACATATACCTTATACTATGAACAACCATCTATCACCTTAAAACAATGTCTATTATTTCACATTGACATTTATTTATTTTGTTCAAGTAAAATAATTATAATGATATACTCATTATATACTTTCACCAAGTGACCTAAAGGTTTAACCAAAATACCTAGAAACCTTACAAGTACCTATACTATAATACATAGACTATTGTTAACTCCCAATTTTAGACAAGTAAACACAATTTCTACCCTAAAATCTATACTACCCGTGTATATATATACATACACTCCCATTAATACTTACAAACTTGCAAGCAAACTTGGTACAATAATCAAGTGTACATTATGCCTTCCTACTATGCAACCATATTACACCATACACATACACTATACCATGTCAAGTCTTGTCCCCATTGACCCTAATACTACACGGCAAGAAACTCAACATTTGAAAGGGTGGACATTTTGCTATAATTGGCATGTGTATGAAAATCTTGCACCATATCTAACACATATCTTTCTAAGATACATAGTACACTAAATAGGATACATGAGATCCTTATCTCTCCTTGTTGTATCCGAATATATCACTAGTTCCACAAACACACAACACAAAACACTTGCAATCTATCCCTCACTTTATCTCAAAACTCTCGGCATACATTTACTTCTTCACCAAAATCCTCCAAAAACTCATTTACTTCTTCATTTACTGACCTTGAATCATGCCTCATGCAACATAAATAATAATCATCACTCTTTACTACTCCTAACTTACACTACAAGGCAACAAGGAAACCCTAGGAGCACCATAGGAGGGCCACGGCTACGTTTTGATTTAAGCTTTCCACCATTGTTGAACACAAGCTCAAGTTATCCCTAGTTCACTTGTTAATTCCTAAAACCACTTAACAAGTAAGTATCATGAAGCCTTACCTTCATTTATCATACACATGAACATATATATATCCCTAGTGTAAACTTAACATAAAAATAAATCTAGGAAAACCTAGACTTAATGAAAGTCACGGCTAAAAATAAAGTGTCACTTAAGGTGATGAAAAATATTGTTAACTATGATAACCATAACCTCGTGAACATGCTAACCTAGAAAAATCACAAAAACCTATGCATGTATATATTTGGCCGTGGGTTTTGCCCTAGTTTTTAGGGTGATGGATAACTTAGAAATATTATAGTAAGCCTAGAAATCATTCGATCCATATTACTACTTAACATGTTTTACTAGTTTATTTTAGTGGATTAGTGAGCCCAATGAATAGTACTTAATATAGTTAGGCCCATTAATCCCACTATGTAAGTCCAATAAAATTAGAAGCCCATTAAGCCCACTTATGCTTCTTAAATCCCATTAAGATAAATATACTTAAAATAAACTTTACTTGTGTTAAATAAACATATTACAAAACTTTTGTATGAAAAATATGAATTATTAAAGTTTCCGGTTAAAAATGTAAAATATGAAAGTTTCGGACTTAAATTGTGATTTATAAAACTCTCGGATTAATATGCAAATTTAAATAAGTCTAAGGACTTAAATGGTGATTTTTGGAAATTCATTTTAACCAAATACAAAGTATAAAGACCCATAATGTAATTAGCCGAGAGTATATGGCTATATAATACCCTATTATAGTAGAAGGACCATTTTTGTAAATTGTTATAAGTTGTATACACTCGTGTGAATCAAATAGAACCCTAAGGACCCTTTTTGCCATTTGCCGAAACCCTTAGGAGCCCTAGGGGCCATTTTTGTCAACTAGGAAAAGTTAGAAACCCTACTTCTAACCCTAGGGACCATTATGGTCACTAGCCGAATATATTTCAAGCCCTAGGGGGCTGTTATCTAAATTAGGTTAGACCTAACCCTAACCGAATATAACAAGGACCAAAAGTGGCAACCTAGGAAACTTTTACAAGCCCTAGTTACATGTCTAACTAGGGGGACTTGTTTTGCCAATATTTGAAAGTTAAGTAAACCCTAGGGGTACTTAATTAATTAGTCGCGGGTAATATATATAATCGAGAGATTAAAATGCAATTTTCATAAACTTTAACTAAACCCTAATTTATTATATATATACCTAATATTAAAACGGTGTAACTTAAATAAATCTATATGTACGAATCGTTATTTTTCCCAAACTTATAATTTAAATAAATTATACAAATTTCGGGGAATTTACATTAAACTAAATTAAATGTTATACATTCTATAAACGTTATTTATATAAGTTATATATAAACTGAATACAATTAATTTATAAAAGTAAACATATTAATTATATTTATTATTAACCTTCTATATTTTAAATATATATAAAACTTTCTTTATAAATATTTAAATCACATTACAACGATACAAGTACGGGAATATTAATTAAACGAATTAATTACTTGAACGATATTATTTATAACACACTTAAAAATAAATATTTCTATTACTTATACAACGATAAATTAAATTACAAGAATTGTAATAAAATGCTTAAAACCAGTATAAGCATGCACAGATTTATTCAGAGACTTTTATGCATTAGTTTATGCATTTACTGAGACTGTATAATTATTTAGGTTGTTGAATGTGTCGTGAGCATCATTGATTTTCTTGTGACTTATTACTTTACTATTGAGGTGAGTAATGGCCCCACTTTATATACTAACAAACTTTTAAACCTTTATAGGGAAGAAAACATGCAACATATTTTTATTTGATGGATATAGATTGAACTACGAAACCTTTGATTACATTTGCCTATTGTAGAATGCCTCCTTTACCCGGGAACTGGAACTGTTATAATTATTGAATTGTCTGAATGTATAAATAGATCTATTTAGGATTGACCATCCCGATCTGGGTGAGTAGCGCTCACTGTGCCTGGGCCAAAGACAACAGATGTTTATCATGTCTGAACGGAATACTGAGTGCATTTTTATTAGTGCGAAGGGTCCTCATAAATTGTACGGCCTAACGTGTCAAGTGTTAGTTTCGGGCAATAGGAAATGTAGTTACCTTTAAAGTGTTGATGCTTTGTGCATTACTACTTCACTGAATGTTTATTGTCCAAACTTAATTTATTTAATTAAACCTGTGAATTCACCAACTTTATGTTGACTCTCTAAGCATGTTTTTCTTAGGAAACTGAAGCAGGTATTTGATGTGCATGGAGTCAATCATCATGTAAGGCTACATTTATAGAGCTCATCTGGGTTTTATAAACGAGAAATCATCCAAACTATTGAATAATGTTTAAGACAATTTTTATAATATTTGCACTTTAATTCATGTAATAAATGTAATGATAATCTTTTATCTGTTGCTCTACATACTATCTGTTGTTGATCCACCTACGTGACACCCAAATATTATTTTCGTTGCATTTGATCAATTTGGGAGTGTCACATAGTATACAGCAATACAAGCATGTCCTGTTACCACCACCGTCTTTGTCGACAACTGTATATCTTAGCTCAGGCTTAGAACTATCATGCATTTCTCAGAGATACTCGTCTTTTTATGATATTGGTTTTTATGTTAATGTTGGACAGTGATGTTGATGATTTACGAGGAGAGGCAGAAGCTCAATAGTTAGCATATATAAATGCCTAGGTATGTGTACTTCTTAACATGTAAAGATATGTTAAAATATTGATTTAATTTCTTTCTTAAAGCCTCAAAATCTCTATGTGAATTATATGTTTCTACATTTTTCCTTCTTCATTTTATTACATGGAATGTATTTGTTTTGTATACATTATTATGTCAGGTGAGGGAGTTGTGAAAGAACAAGATGATGTTGATGATTAGTCAAAGAGTGTATTTTTACCTGTATCTTTTTGTTTTTCGTTTTTAAGGTAAATATATGTTTCTTTGATGTAATAGGTACTAACATTAGTATACTTTTGTAATGCTCTATCGAAAAACTATCATTATAAGTAGAGGTGGCAAAACGACGGGCGGGCGGGTAAGGGAGGCGGGTTAAACGGGCGACAGGTTAAACGAGCGGTAGGCTAAACGGGCGTGGGCTAAACGGACACGGGCAAAACGGACAGGCAAAACGGGCAGATTAAACGGGCGCAAGCTAAAATGAGAAAAAAGACATATAAAAACGTAAAATTAAAAAATAAAAATACTTGTTTAAAAGCTAAGGATAAAAACTAAATATAAAATATCCGCCGAGTAGCTTAATTATTGATTTACATATGCGCCCGTTAAGCCCATAAGTTTTTACATATGCACCCGTTTAGCCCATTAATAATAAAGAATGAGTAAAAAATGCTCCATCCTTTTTTAAAAATGAACAAAAAATGCTCATATTTATTAAAATGGATAAAATTTACCACCTCTAATTATAAGCATAACTTCCTACCCTACTATGTTGTAGTGTACTTTAATACGGAGTAGTGGCGTATTTTAAATAGAATTCTTAGTTTTTACTGTAATTTTTATCATGAGTTAATTGTTTGTGAAAATTATACGCATTAAGTTAATTAAATGGGTTTTAATAGAGTTGTACAAAAAAGTCAAGGACATATATGGTCTGTTGTATCATTAAATTACCGAGTATAATTAAATTGTACGTTTAATTCGTGTTTTAGTGAAATGTATATCTTAATCTTATTTTTTCCACAAGGCCTATTGCAACTTATGCATACAATCCTAACCTATTTTTTTTTTTGTAATGCTACAATTTAATGTAAGTTTTGAGTACAAGCAAAATAAAGAGAAAAGCCACACATACATAATCCGGCAGTCATTGCACCTTGATTTTAAATTCCTTAATGATACTTTTAGAGTTTTAGTTGCTGATCCAAGTCTAAATTGTTGTTTATTTTGATATTGTTATACTTTGAAGTGGATGAATGTTGAATGGTGAATGAAAGACAATTCAATAAGAAGCATACATAAATGAAAACGGTAAGGAATGTGTTATTTTACTTATTTTCATTATCACCGTCTTTTTTTTTCTTTCTAATCTTTGGGATATGTTTATTGTAGTCTTTTTCTTAGCTTGTAGAATCTTTTAAGTGTTTTTGGAAAAAAAAATGTATATAAAACGATTTTGCGTTTTTTTTGTGCTAAAAGTTTGATGATCGTAGAGGTTTTTTTGGTAGATTTATAATAAAATGTCAAAATAGTGACCATTTTATTTTATGTGTTAGGAATATATTACTAAATTTGTTAGAGTATTTGTAATTTGGGAATAGTGTTGACTGTTGAAGTAGTTGATGAGTGAGGGGGTAAAGCAGAAGACTACTCCTCCGTATATTTTGACTTTTCAAACATGGAAATGATCGCATGGCCCATCTTTGCTTTTTGTATAGTGAATCTCTAATTTTTTTAGTATTAATATAGATGATATTTTCAAAAAAGAAATTATGTTAAGAGAGAAAAAGAAGAAAAACAAGGTTAGATGCGATAGAAAAAAAACAAGCTTAGAAGTATTCTATGAAAAATATAGATACCCTCAATTTATCTTGTGAGAAAAGAAAAAGACAGTGACGAATGTCCACTAAATTATGAGATTTTAAGACAGTTGTGAACTATAAGAAACTAGAAGCATTAGTCGTCCTTTTCCTCCAGGTTACACCCCCCGTGCAAGACGGTTTACAGGATGCTAATCATACTAAGCAAGCTGAAGAGAACAATACCACACAGCAAGCGACTGTAGAGGTTGAGGATAATGGGTCTACTGACATTTTGAATGCTAACTCCTCCAACTCTCGACGTTCGGGTAATTTTAAAGCCGCTAGTGCTCCAATAACAGGTGGTTCGTTTTTGGCAAGCCTAGAAGATCTAATTAAAGTAGGTCAAACTATGGGGTTTAAAATGGATGGGTGTGAGAACGACATCATGAAGATTATAGTATCACATGGAGAGGATACGGTTAATAAATGAATTTTTTGTCTCTTAACATCTAAGGCCTTGCTTCAAAGGCAAAAAGAGATTGGATTCGGGAGTTATGTACTAAACATGGAGTTAACGTTCTTGCTTTACAGGAAACAAAAATGGAAAAAATGGAGGTCTTCGCGGTCAAATCTTGTTGGGGTAATTTTGGGTTTGACTTTGTCCATAGTGATTCTGTTGGGAACTCGGGCGGGATCCTTTGTGCATGGGATCCGAACTGTTTCATCAAAAAGGATTCTACTTTCTCAGATTATTTTGTCATGGTAGAAGGCGTTTTGCTTCAGTCCAACACTCACATTCTTCTTGTAGTTGTATATGCCCCCAATGATAAACGTGAGAGACGAATGTTGTGGGATCACTTACGTACTGTTGTCAATCATTGGGAAGGGGACGTTCTTATGATGGGAGACTTTAACGAAGTTCGTCTTCAATCGGAGAGATTTGGTTCTACTTTTTTTGCTAGGGCCGCGAAATTATTCAACTCTTTCATCCTCAACTCCGGGATGCACGAAATTCCCTTATGTGGCTGCAATTTATTGGTGTCATAGATCCGTCCAAAAAATGAGCAAACTGGATCGCTTTCTTATATCAGAAAAACCTGTGGATCTCGAAGTCTAACTTCAATGCTATAACGTTAGATCGCCTTCATTCCGATCACTGCCCTATTTTACTCAGAGAGTGTACCAACGATTATGGCCCATCTCCTTTTCGCTATTATCATCATTGGATTAATATGGATGGTTTCAGGGACTTAGTCGAGAATACATGGTGTTCAGCTACTGGTGATAGCTCCAATGATATGCGTAACCTTGTTAGTAAGTTGAAGTTTCTTAAAAATAAAATCAAAGAATGGAATGCCAATCAGAAGGGTAAGACATCTGATGACCTTATTCATTTGCATAAAGACCTCTGCTTAATAGATAAGGAAATCGATATTGGTAATGGTTCTGATGATATCGTCGTTAAAGGATGGAGATTATTAACTCCATCCACTTCATTAACAATAACCGTACCACAGAAGCTCTCCAAAAAGCCAAGGTAAAATGGTCTATCGAGGGGGACGAGAATTCTCGATTCTTTCATGGTTTGATCAATAAACGACGTAAACAAATGAGTATAAGGGGCATTTTGAAAGACGGCATTTGGATTGATCACCCATCACTGGTCAAAGAAGAACTTCTGGATCACTTCAGGAACAGGTTTGTAAAGCCGATGGGCCGTTTCCTTTCTCTTGATGTCGACTTCCCTATCTCTTTAACTCAGGAACAACAATCTGAGCTCGAATTAGAAATCACCATGAGGGAGCTCAAGATAGCTGTTTGGGATTGTGGTGTTGACAAATCCCTCGGACCAGATGGATTTACATTCGGTTTTTATAGACAATTCTAGGATCTCATAGAAGAGACGTTTTCAGGGCCGTCAACTATTTTTTTGTTAGTGGAGGTTTTTCCCCGGGTTGCAACTCCTCTTTCATCGCCCTCATTCCCAAAATTCCTAATGCTAATTCGGTTAGTGACTTTCGACCAATTAGCCTTATAGGTAGTCTTTACAAGATCATCACTAAAATATTATCCAATCGCCTTGTACCTATCCTTGACTCCCTCATTCATGAAGTCCAATCAGCGTTTGTTACTGGTAGACAAATCATGGACGGCCCATTCATCCTAAATGAGATCATGCAATGGTGCTCGTCAAAGAATAAACAGCCTGCATTTTTAAGGTAGATTTTGAAAAATCTTTCGATTCGGTCAGGTGGGATTTTTTGGATCAAGCTTTAGCGAAATTTGGCTTCGGGGACAGATGGCGCAAGTGGATCCAAAGTTGCCTTAATTCGTCGAAAGGATCCATTCTAGTAAACTGAAGCCCCACATCAGAATTTCAATTCCACAAAGGCTTGAAGCAAGGTGATTCTCTCTCACCTTTCCTGTTCATTCTCGTTATGGAAACTCTACACATCTCTTTCCAGCGAGTTGTGGAGGCAGGTATATTTACTGGTCTTAAATTCAGTAACTCTTTGACCATTTCCCACCTTTTTTTCGTTGATGATGCTATCTTCATTGGTAAGTGGAATGACAATAATATTCGTACCATTATCAATGTTCTAGAGTGCTTCCATCGGGCTTCTGGTTTAAAGATTAACCTGAGCAAAAGTAAACTCCTCGGGGTTCATGTAAGTAAAGACAAGGTCACTCAGGCTGCATTCAAACTTGGGTGTAAGGTTTTAAGCGCTCCCTTCAAATATTTGGGCACTCAGGTTGAAGGCAGTATGCATAGGGTCAACGTTTGGCAAGATATGATTGACAAAATTAAACGCCGCCTATCCAAATGGAAGATGGATGCCCTTTCTATTGGTGGAAGACTTACCTTATTGAAATCGGTAATGACTTCTATCCCCATTTTTCATATGTCACTCTATAAAGTTCCCTTACAGGTCCTCAAGGAGCTTGAAACTCTTAGAAGAGAGTTTTTTCACGGTCACACTCATAAAAGCAAAAAAGCAAGTTGGATCAAATGGAGTTAGGTTGTTACTGCTAAAGAGGAAGGTGGCCTCGGCGTACCAAGCCTATATGCTTTAAACCGGGCTCTTATGTTAAAATGGGTTTGGAGATTTATTGTTCACAAAAACTCCTTATGGGCGCGTCTCATTCGTGCTATATATGGTGATGATGGTACCCTTCACTCTACCCCGCTGAAAGGAAAGCGCACCTGCTGGTTAAACATCGTGAACGAATGTAAAATCCTTAAAGACTAGGGCATCAATTTTTTTGAGTTTCTGAAACTTAAAGTGGGAGACGGCAACTTAACAAGTTTTTGGAACGATGACTGGTGTGATCTTGGGGTTTTGAAACAAAGATTTCCCCGCATCTATGCTCTAGACATTCTCAAAGAGGTTAGTGTTCGTTCTAAATTTGAAGATGTTAGTTTGTCTCACTCTTTTCGTCGACAGGCTCGGGGAGGTGCCGAGCAAACCCAACTTGCTGATCTCACCACGTCCATGGCAAATATCACTCTTGTTCCTCAGCAGGATAGACACATTTGGACCCTAGAAAAAGATGAGAAGTACTCTGTGGTTTCTCTTAGGAAAACCATAGATAAACACCGTTCGACTCAAGTGTCGTCTAAGACGAGATGGTTAAAATGCATACCCTTAAAGGTAATCATTCTTGCATGGAAAATCAAACTTGATGGTTTACCGTCCAGTTTTAATCTTTCTAGACGTGGCATCGACATTAATTCTATAGCATGCCCTTTATGTGACGTGGGTGTGGAGACTACTACACATTTGTTCTTCAGCTGCAACTTAGCTTCTCATCTTTATGACAAGATTTCGAGATGGTGGCATATTCCATGTGTTGATTTCAATTCCTACAATCCTGGATTGTTTCGATTCGTTTTCCGGCCAAACTTAAAGAAGTGTTAGAAGGCGTATTCTATACTATGTGGTGGATGCTCTGAAATTTTCGCAACAAGACACTATTCGAGAACAGCAAACCTTCAAAGGCGATTCTTTTTGACAATATTATTTTTGCTTCTTTTATTTGGTGTAAAAATAGATGTAAACCGTCATTCAATTGGAATGACTGGTTGAAAAACCCACACCTTATGGTTTTGTAATTCTAGCTCCTTGCTAGTGTTTTTAATAATATCGCCGTTAAAAAAATATGAAAGATATCGTTCGACGTTCTTGGGTCGTGCTTTAGCACGGCTATAGCCGTACCTAGTAAATGGATAAGAACCAACTTTAATTATATAAAAATGTACCATCATAATCCCGCTACGGAGTAAATAAGAGAACAATATCTTCTTCTTAATTAAGTTGATGAATCAAATCAATTAGCGGTTCAAAATGATTAGTCCTAAGTCTTTAACTCTTGTTTCTGGGCAAATCTTTTAGGGGTAATTCCATATATACTCAACTAAAACCTTCTAATGTCATATTTATCCAACCAAAACTCATAATGTCATATATACCCAAATCAAACACAAAATTTGTTGTATCTACCCATTTTATTATTTTTTTTACTTTTCATTTTTCTAAAAATCCTAACAATAATCAATTTGGTGTGTATAGACTATTTTACCCATGTTATTGTTTACAGATGCTGATGGCTAGTGTTTGTCTTTAAAAATTCCCTTAATGCGTTGGATTCAAGTTTTCATTTATTCCTGTCATCTCAATTGCATTCTAGATAAAAAAAAATACAAACACGATGCTATGTTAAAAACGTATAATGTCAGATTGTGTAAGTTTTAAATGGAATTAAATTAATTGGGTAAACAAGAAATTAAATTGATGTTTGTCTTTTATTTAAATCGTGTTACGTTTGACCGAACACAATGAATTGTTGTTCGATTCTATAGATCTTTAGACGAACACTATTAGAGTCTAGACTTCAGAGTTTGGATCTTATATATGCATCCACTAGTGTGTCTCTTGATTATTTATGTAGTAGCATTTTGAAGTTGGTCTACATATGACTTTTAAATTTATACCGAGCATTTGCAACGGGCACAAAACAACATATACACACAGAAGGGCTAAGTGGGTGATGTGTTTTTATGGAGGTTACAATAGGTATTTAGTAATGTTAATTGATGCTTACTTGATTTAAAAATAGAATGGCTATATATGACAAATTTTATGTTTAGTTTGGGTATATATGACATTATAAGTTTTGGTTGGACATTAGAAGGATTTAGTTGGGTATATATGGAATTAACTCAATCTTTTATTCTCCAAAATCATAAACGTATTATTTTTACTTTAATATTCTAATTATAATTTAGAGGGTGTTTGAGATTAATTATTAAAAACAGATTATTTATTTTAAAAATAAATAATCAGATAATCATCATTTTAAAAACGTCATTTTAAAAAATAGTGTTCGAATTTGATTATCATGTTTTGAAATCGCAATAATCAGACAATCAATTTTTTTGAGTGTTTGATAAATTTGATTATTTGATAAGTAAAATGAATAATAAACACATTTTAACTTTTTTTCATTTTGAAAATGAAATAAGTAGTTTCTCACTTACTTTTTTAAAACTCAATTTTGAGAGTTTCTAAATACAAATAATCATTTTTCTTTATTTATTATCCAAACACTCATGTTAATTTACCTTCATTTTTAAAATAAAATAAATAAATAATCTAGTTCAAACGTAATCTCAAACAGCTACTTACTTAACTTGGTGATAACATAGACATTATAAGAATTTATAACCCTACCACTTTCTAAAGTTGAGATGTTACCTAACACATAGATTTTCCTATTGATTAGTAGTTTAGGATTTAGAGGGTGTTTGGATGTGCGGTTAGGAGGAGATTTGCTTCAAATCTCAGTTTCAAAATAGAGATAAGTGATTATTTGCGTTTAGAAGCTCCAAAATGGAGTTTTGAAAAAGTTGGTGGAGAACTACTTATTTCATTTTCAAAATGGAGTTTTGGAAAAGTAAGCTTTCAAAATGGAGTTTATTTTCAAATAATCAAATTTCTCAAACACTCAAAAAAGTGATTATTTAATTATTGCGATTTCAAACTGGAATATCAAATCCAAACACTACTTTTTTAAATGGAGTTTTCAAAATAATGATTTTTCAAAATGATGATTTTTCAAAATGGAGTTTTCAAAATGAATAATTTGTTTTTAATAAACACATCCAAACACTACTTAGGTAACATTAGAAAACGTCCATCAACCTTCTTCAAATTCAACATGCTTAATTCAACATGCTTGTGAGTTGTTCTTACTTGTTAGACACGTAACCTATTTATAGTTAGAGTAGTTTTACTGTTATCAACTATTATATTATGTAATTAGCAGATATTCGCGCGTTACGGTGGCAAATACTATGTAACATAATTTTTGACAAATTTTTATGTTTTCTTTACAACGACATCACAAAAAACGATAATTTGAGGTTTGAGCATCTTTATGTAACTGTCTAGCTGAATTGATAGCGACTCCGGTTGCCGGTTAAACCCGTTTGCCCGGTTCGATTTTCATAATTATATACACTGTCATTTTAGATAGATATAATATGCACGTTTTTTTTGTAAAAATATGCTTTTAATTGTTCTACAATTTAAAATATATACTTGTATTTTAAAGTAATTGTTGTTTTAATTATATATTAAGTTGTATTATTATTTTTATTTTTAAGTGTGTATTAATTATTATGAATTAATTAGTATTAATATGAGTATAAATTACTTGTATCATGTGTTATTTCAATTGTAAATTGGGGTGATGAGGTAATTTAATTGTAGAATTTAATGTAAATATGTTATAATTAAATGTTTGTAATTGCTATTTTATTATGTAAGCTTCTTTTGCTTGTACTATATGTTATATTTATTGTAAGAAGGGATGATGGAGTATTATACAGTATTTAATTCCCTCTATTACAATTTTATGTTTCAAGTTCCTTTTATGGTTAGGTACTTATTTTGCTTGTATTATATGTTATTAATGTTGTATGTTGAAAATTCAAATATTCTATTAATAACTATCAAAATGTTTTATAAGGATTGTATTAGCTCAAGATGAGTCAAATAGTACATAGTGCACACTCACACAGTTATCTTGATACAGCCACCACAAAGATGCCAAAATCAGGTCACATTCATTTGCATGGTCGAGGGCAGCACCCCTTGTTGGGGTTTGGGGCAAGTGCCCCAAAACTTAAACAACTTTTACTAATTAGTATTATCAGTTTTCACGCCAAAACAGTCACATGTTTTACCGACTAACAGAATAGTTGATGTATAACTGAACAGAACATAACAAAAACAAATATTCTAACGTTTCTCATTGATTTTTCGTGTCTTAGATTTCAATTGTCAATCTCTCTTATCCAATAAAAATTCGTGAACCCGAAGTATATGCTAGAAATACTTTAATCTACAAATGACTACACCATATTAAATGACTACACCATTCCTTGATATTCAAATTATAAACGGTTCACACACAAAATTCCTACATGTGACACACAACAATGAAGAGGGAGAACACGACGGTACAACTGTTACCGTACAACGGGTGGTCTAGAAGCAAAGTTGTGGTTGTCACCAGGCCAAAGCATTTGGTCCGGTACAAGCGTTGCCGTACAACAGGTGGTCTAGAAGCAAAGTTGTGGTTGTCACCAGGTCAAAGCATTTGGTCCGGTTTGCGATAGTTATGTTCGAGTCTTTAAACTATATAAAGTTTGTACTTCCTAGAATGCTAAAAACTTAATTATTTCGTTCTAGCAATTGTCCATCCCGCACAGCCTCAAAGACAGAATCTTCAGCTCACAAGCATTAAAATATGTCATAGTAAAGAACATAGGCCAATTTCAGTATCCTTTGCAATTTAGTTAGCAAAGCTAATGACAGATATTGTTTCAGGGATTACAATACTTGTAGCTCATTTTGGTCAATGAATTGTAAGGACATACTTTCCATTCTTAAACTCATGTTTCTAAGAACATATTGGCCAATCGCTTAGCCTGTTTTTCTTGAAACACGTAGCTAAACTATGCTAACAAACACGTATATAAGACAATTACATAGATAACTATTCTCTATAAAAGAAATCCCATAAGCGTAATGACATTCATCGTCTTACACATGAACATTGATTGATATGGTGCCACTAGAACCGCAAAAACACCAAGGATACATATCTATTTTAAGTCATTCATGGATGCACAATCCGCATTCGAAACACATATACAGCATTTATACAGCATTAAAGTCATTAAGAATACAAGATGCTTAAGCAACTTAGTGAACCCTATCTTAATTCACATGGTATTGCTTTTAACTCATGATATTGCTTTTAGGTAAAATTCTATTTGATAATATCCTGAACGTGCAGTTGCAGATAACACATAATTGTAAAAAGATGGCTGCTGAGGATGTGATTCTATTGCTACTTTATAATCATTTTATAGATTACGTCACTCTATATGATGTAAAACGAAAAAAGAGACAAGACCTTACAGAGAAATTTGTTTGCTTGTTTTGCTTTATTTTTTACGAAATTTAATATCTTTCTATCCGTTGAAGCCATTGTGCCGGAAAATGTACTTTAAACTTACCAGGTTGCAGCTGCTTCTTATCGCCTTGGTGAGTCAGTTGAAACATCAAAACCAGGTGGGATGAAAACTACATCATCCCAAGCAGTTGTAGATTCGTCCTACAAAGTTAAATAATTCAGTGTGATATATGATGATACTTTTGAAAGTGCAGAATACCTAGAATTCTTGAGACCAATATTTAGGACCATCACAAGAACAGGTTGAGGAGCAATGGTAAGAATTAACGTCTGAAACCCCTAAAGCTAACGTTTTTGAAATGCATATCAATTGGATAACAGCCTAGAGGTAAGGCACAAAACCTCCTAACATGAGGTTTAGGGTTCAAACCTCATTAGGTAGAATTTTTGGGTGTTGCCAGGGAAGAAAGTCGGAAACTGTCACGAGGATAAACCGGTTAGGCCGGGTACAATCCTACAACTGAGTCAAATACTCGCCCTCCCCACGTTAGGAAACTCTAATTCGTTTACCCAATTACATTTTAAATGGATAGTATATAATCTTCCATCTCTTTCCATATTACGTAATTGTCAATATGCAAGAAAAAAAATTGCAATTAGGAATTGCTAACCTTCATCCCATGTATTATATCCTCGAGAACAGCTACCTGCAAGAAAAAAAAAGTGATAAAGGTTCACAACTTTAGCTAGCAATTTTGACCCATCTTCTACCACAGAATGGTTACTTTGGGTTATGTATTTATCTCTCATGCGTCAAATAGGTTGAGTTGACAGATTTAACTACAATGGAAACGATTCAAACGAGTCAAAGGGGTTGAAAGTCATCCGACATGTACCAAAATGCATAAAACCTCCAAAATCGCTTCATCAGAAATAAATAAGTTATTAATAATAATATAGTTTTTGTTATCACAATTACACATAGTTTTTTTATGAAAAATGGGTACAAAATGTTTTTGGGTCGACCAACGCCAGCCCGTTTTGACCCGGATAAAAAATATTAATAACTAATACCCAAAACCTCTCATGGTCTGCTATCCAACCCACCCATTTTTCAACCTTTTGTGACAATTTCCTTTCCTATCCCTCTAGTTATCTTACCTTTGATGCATCTATTATATTACAGCATTTATGGACTATTTAAGAGTTGTTGCAACACATGTTCATGTACACTAATTACTCAGCCACACAACTACAGTGTTCAATATATTAAAAACTTCACGCTAATGTCGATCCCTACAAGTTACCTCAAGATCACCCACTTTAAGACCAGGATTCAAATGCCTTTGCTGATCAGAAGCTCTTGCTAAAGATTTTTCAAGATCCTCCTACACATAGTACACGGGGAAAATACATAATGAACATGGTACAAAAATATTATCACAATATTACGAACGGAAGCACTAGTACTAACCTTTCTGAAAAAAGCAGGACGGTATCTTCTGTTTTGACTCCTCAGTACCAAGCTCTTTGACTGCATCCATCATGTGTTAATAAAAAAAATAGCATATATCTATGTTAATGCCTACAGATACACTTTATTGTCTATATTTGAAAACTTAAAACTAAAGTTTCACGAAAAATGTCATCTGCAAGTTTTTCTCAATTCAAAAAATTTTGCACATTTTCAGTGATGAATAATGTCTTACTATGATGTAATTTGAAATCAACTATATTTCAATATTTTTTAGTTATATGCATTAAAAAATAGTGCCCAAATAAAAATAAATTTAATTCAAGAGGTTGACCTAGAAAACAGGTGTTGGAAATGCGTTTTTACGTATTTAGGAAGGATCGGTCACTCCTGTATACATATAGTATGGGCTCGTACTCTAGTAGTTTAATTATGCCCATGAAAGCCCACATGTAGGGTGAACTATATAAACACCCTCCTAGCATTTTAGAGGGGGTTGGTTGCTCATTTCATCATTCTCAATATAATATCATTCTCAATATAATATTTCTCTCTCTCCTTTCTCTCTCTTCTATTACTTTCCATCTAAAAGATAATCAAGAATTACATAAGCTTTGTGTTTGTGTTTGTTTTGTTTGGTTCCTGATATATATAACTATATATCCTCTCGATCAAAAAAAAATTTGTGTTTTCTTCGCTTAAATCTTCATACAAATCTTTTAGCTAAAAACACAAAAATTTTGCTTGTTTGGTGAAAAGTTCTTCAAAAAGTACAAATCATGATTTAAATTTTTCGTCAAAAAATTTGAAAAAGTTTGCATTTTTATGGTTCTTTGTGGGTTATAATACTTGGAAATACAAACCGTTTCGGTAGATTCAATAAAAATCGTTGCCTTTTTGAAGTTTGACTTTTTTGGTTTTATCTCGGTTCTTAAAACCCTTATTAGCCGGAATAACCCAATCTAGAACCAGGATAACCCAATCTAGAACCGGGATAACCCAAACTAGAACCGAGATTTTGGCTTGGAACCGAGATTTTGGCTTAGAACCGAGATTTTGGTTTAGAACCGAGATTTTCATTTAAAACCGAGATTTTAGTTTAGAACCGAGATTTTCGAACCGGAATAGTGTTTTTCGAACCGAGATTTGTCAACCGAGATTGTGTGATTCCGAACCGGAATTTGGAACTGAAATTTAGAACCGGGATAAGCTTCTAACCGAGATAACTCTTGAACCGAGATAGTGTAACTCTAGAACCGAGATAGTATAACTCTAGAACCAAGATAGTATCATTTCCTAAAACCGAGAGAGTATCATTTCTTAGAACCGAGATAGCATCATTTTTGGAACCGGGATTGTGTTAATTTTGGAACCGGGATAACACACTTAGCAAATTTTTGAGATTTCAAGTTTTTTTGGAATTTTGGAAATTAAGTTTCGGCACGATTCGTTTTCACTCAAGGCTATCTTAGAAGGCTTTTAATCACCAATCATCATCAACAAATAAGGATTTAGGAATTTTTACGGTTTTTTCGTTGGCTTGTAAAATCCCGCGAATTTAATTTCTCGGTTTTTCCACGAATTGTAAAATCCCGTATTGTTCTTACTACAACAAACACACTTACTTACTTTCGTTGCTCGATCGATAAGTAATCCTTAACTTCATTTCTCACATCGAACTTCAATGGAATCATTGACTTCAAGGTCTCAAGAGGGAGAGTTGCGTCAACTGCAGCATATGTTAGACGACGCAAGAAAAAGCTGCATGGTCTCATTTGATAAAATTCGGTGTCAACTCCACGATCTTACAAGGCTTAATGGAGGACAAAACTTTGTGTCACTCTTTAGTCAAGATACTCATATATTCCTAGATTCCATGTTAACCAACTTGGATCAACTAGCAAAGCAACTTGACAAAAAGGACTTTAATCAATCTGCATCGGCATATGTACTTAAAGTTCTAGTAACACAGTTTACGACTTTTATCCGATTCGATCTCGCTAAGTTTGAAAATTCAGTGATCTGTCAGTCTTTTCTTCAAGAAACACATACCGAGGTTTAAGAATGCCCGTGGTACATTGTTCAAATACATGACATCTATTTCGACTTCGATTTATGAAAGATCACACATTCAACTTGATAGCCGAGTGCAAGAAACTCAGATGCAGATGCAAAAGGAAAATGGTCATACAAATGACACAGTGGCGACCGCTTTGGCTAACAATGATAGCAGTGGCATAGAATCACGACAGCATGACTCTCATGTCTGACAAAGAGCCAACGGTTGAGGTACAATTAAATACTTTATCTGACGAATGTATCAATGATATACAACATGTTGAGCATTTCGAACCTACTTATAACAAACATGGGATGGAAAAGGGTGATAGTAATACCACATCTGATTCATCCGATGTGAATCATAACGGGGGAGAGATTGACCAAAATGTTGTAATTAATCATGATAAATGACTCAAAGATTGAAGAGCTTGAAACGATCAAAGCTCAACAATCAAAAGATCTTGAGGATGCCAAACTAGAAATTTCTAAGAGAACTGGCAAGTTTGAAACATATTTTGAAAAACATGAATATGCAAACATTGTTTTTGAACGAAAATTGGATCACAAAATTCAAGATTCTAAAGCTGAAAAAGATAACTTTTTGAAACAAATTAATTTGCTAGAATCTAAGTTGGCAAAGATATCTTACAAAAAGAGAATGAGACCTTAAAACAACATTATAATGAGTTGAATAATTCCATCGAAGAAACGAAGTCTAAGACCATAGAACTGACTACTTCGTTAACTACCGAAAATGTTGATTTAAAGGCTCAGAAGAAGGTTTTTGCAATAGCTGCACTGAAAAACGAATTACGGAAAATTAAAGGAACTGGTGTGGACACTAAGCTTTGTTAACTTGGATTTACTATGAACACGGGTAAAAGATCCGGAGGTCGGGGAGGATAGAAGTGTTGTTTAGCCATGGTAAAGAGAGAAACAAGAGTTACTAGAAAAGTGTGTTTATTCTAGTGAGAGAAAGGAAAGACAAGAAATGGTAAGCCTCACCCCTCCGTGGAAGTATGGAGGGGTTTATATAGCCCGAGACTTGGACTATTACATATGACAATATTAGTCCCTGCAAGTCCCGGCTATGAAACTAATGTAATTCCGTTAGTCGCACACATTTTAAGGCTAACAAGCTTGAAAAACCATCAATCTTGGGGAAACCGCCTAAAAATCAGTCTGTTAGACAACCGACTGCATTTAGATCCGAGCGAACAAAATCCTCGAGACCGCAGTTTGTCTGCCAAGTTTATATGGGTCATTTTTCTAAACCAGTCACTCCACTACCTAGGCCCAATATGATTAAATTAGCCTTTGCAAAACCTCAAAACAAGACAGACGCTTACTAGTGATTCTAGGTATAGTTCTAAGAACATGCCACAACATAGGTCGAATAACATGCCTCATAATCACTATGTAGAGGACATTACAATATATTTCAATATTGTCTATGTTTATGCCTACAGATACACTTTATTGTCTATATTTGAAAACTAAAAACTAAAGTTTCACGAAAAATGTCATCTGCAAGTTTTTCTCAGTTCAAAAAATTTTGCACATTTTCAGTGACGAATAATGTCTTACTCTGATGCAATTTGAAATCAAATATATGATATGAATCGTTGGGAAGTCTACAGCAAGGGTTGAGGGGGCTAAATGCCATTAACTAATTAGTTAATGGTTATTAGTTATTATGTTATTTCTAGTTTATTTTTGGTATTGTTTTGAGGAATAAGTAATCTGCTCCTATATTAGGAGGGGATCACCTTAGAGTTTAGGGGGAGGATTACGTATTTTACTTTTATTATTGTCTGTAGGTTTATTTTCTTTTATCAATTTGTCTTCAAGCATCTGACTACGGTTGTTAATTGTTATCAATAAAGTGTTATCAGGTTGGTTCATATCAAATTGGTATTAGAGACTCCTTCTACTACCTGTGGGAATCTTTGGTTCACGATGACAAAAATTACAGATTTGGAAGCAAGTTTTGAACAATACAAAGTAGAACAGGCAGCAATTCAGACAGACGCCAACGAGCACATGAGACTGTTGGAGGAAAAGTTGGACAAGAATAAGGTTGAATCTAATCAGCAATTCGCTGAGGTCATGCGGGTGCTGAAAACCCTAGAATCGAAGATCCTACATCCGGCCACTACTGCAGTTACCCACACCATCACATCGTCGTCCTATCACGCCGCAACCACCATTCCACCACTGTATCCCACCCAATCAACACCCGTATACACAACTACCATTCCGACGCCATACAATCTCACCCAACCGCTGATACTTCAGCAAAACCCACCACCTCCATCGGCTGCATATACGAGTTTTTCGGGGTTACACTTTGATTCTCAGGGATACCCGTTACCGCCAGGGGCAACGGGTGCTTTTAGTCGACCGTTCTCGACAGGGGAGTACGGTAATCATCAGAACCGCAGGACACCGGTGAGTACAGAAGGCGTGTTTCAGAATTTTTCAGATTTTTCGTTGGGGAGTAATGTTTACGGGGCCGGTTCAGAGCACACCCCTGCGTAATTACGGGCCTAATTACGGATCAAACCGTGGATGAGGCTCTGGAACAGACCACCGTCTGAGAAAACTTAAGATGCTTTTGTTTAACGGGGATGACGTATATGACTGGATTTATCAGGCTGAGAGATTTTTGACATCCAAGGGCTCGTGACATCAGAGGAGCGACTCAAGACTGCATGATGTGTCTAGAGGGGCCAGCCCTGTCTTGGTTTCGATGGAGTGACGACACGGAACCATTCCGGAGTTGGGAAGTGTTTAACCGGGCGGATGCTAGTTCGTTTCCAATCCTCACAAGAACAATTCTTCGCCATTAACCAGAGCGAGAGCGCTCGAGATTATATCACTATGTTTGAGAAGATGGCAGCACAATTACCAAGGTTGCCGGAGGAGGTACTCGAGGGGGTTTTCATGAAGGGGTTAAAACAGGAGGTGCGTGCGGCGGTGCGAACTGAGAAACCCACCGGATTGAGTCATGCCATGGAGTTAACATTAATCATTGATGAGACAGGTAAGGAGATAACCCCCAAGCCTGTAAACTGAACCAGTAGTGATGACTCTTGGCCTCCAGTCGCTGCAGGGGTAGGTACGAGGGAAGCTTCGTTTAAACGTATGACCGACTCGGAGTTCGCGGATAAGAGAGCTAAGGGGCTCTGCTATCGATGTGATGAGAAGTATTTTCCAAGACACCGGTGTCCAGAGAAAGCCCTTCAGGTTCTTCTCGTAGATGATGATGGGGAGTATGAAAAAGAAGGTGGGGTGACGAGGAACAAGCTCCACCTTGAGGACAAGGTGGTTTTTCAAGGCGGGGGTAATGATATGAAACGGTGGGAAGTCTACAGCAAGGGTTGAGGGGGCTAAATGTCATTAACTAATTAGTTAATGGTTATTATGTTATTTCTGGTTTATTTTTGGTATTGTTTTGAGGAATAAGTAATCTGCTCCTATATTAGGGTTTAGGGGGAGGATTACGTATTTTACTTTTATTATTGTCTGTAGGTTTATTTTCTTTTATCAATTTGTCTTCAAGCATCCGACTACGGTTGCTAATTGTTATCAATAAAGTGTTATCAGTTTGGTTCATATCAATATATTTCAATATTGGTTTAGTTATATGCATAAAAAAATAGTGCCCAAATAAAAATAAATTTAATTCAAGAGGTTGACCTGGAAAACAGGAACACCAGCGAAGCTGTCATCAGATATACCAACCTTGCGCCTTTCCTGGAAAATCATTAGATGACATTACAAGTGTGATTTATGTTAGACGATGTTGTCTGCAAGCTAGTAATATTGTAGGTATAGTATGCACGACAAAATAGTGGCAGTTAAAAGTATCGAGTATTAGGATCAATATAGTCCAAAAACAACATAAGCAAACATAGGTACGACGATGGTTTCGGCGATATGTTGTCGAGTTAGGGCGAACTAAGTTTTACTTCAACCAGGGATAAGTGGATAACAGAAAATGTTCATCAATAAACCTTAATTCAAGAATTGGCAGATCTACCGTATCTATGCTAGCAGCTGTTAAATCAACTGCGTACATGAAAAGCAGCTCACCTCTATTGCATTCTTTATCTGCGATGATTCCGGAATAAACCTGAAGGACACCCCATTAACTTTAAGCTGGAATACCTGCCACAATAATCAATACCAAGGTTGTCAAGATCCCGATCTTGATCTTAGGATCTTACGATTTTACGATTTTGCAAAGTAAAAACGATCTGGATCTTACGTAGGATCTTTTCTTCCTTAAGATCTTATAGGATCTCTATCTTGCTCATAAGATCTTAGGATCTACTACGATCCGATCTTACTTTTTCTTGAACGATAAACTGAAAACTACAAATTTATAGGTTATATTTGTATAATCTAAAAAACTACATGTAAATTTTCTTATATATTTCGTAATCATAATTTAGGACCAGATTTTAATGAAATGTTCGTATAATTTTGTGTTTACGATGTATATTAATTTGTAAATTTATAAAATATTGCAAAGACTACTAAGAAAATTACATTATAATAGGATCTTACGATCTCGATCCTACTTTACGATCTCGATCTTGCAAAGACGAAAACGATCCTAGGTAAGATCCCGATCTTGAAAACCTTGATCAATACATTAAGCCACATCAAATCTCAGTGCACCAGAAACTAGTAACCTAATATTACAATTACTCATCACTCACTATCAAATGGAATGGAGGACTGTTATATCACATACAAAATCCAGTCATTTCTCTAGTACGTTTGTTTTCTTCTGTCAAGGTATTTGAGACATTCTTACCGCCTAATCTCTTCCAGCAAAGGTTTATAGGGCGTTGGGATTGCTAATTTAGGGCTTTCCTGCTTATTTTCTAAGCCTATTGATGAAACTGCTCAGTACCAACCTGCTAAGTGCTTATCGTGGAAATAGAAGATTGGTACCTGGTATTTCTTAAAGCCAATACACAGATTAAAATAAACAATTCCCGGCACCCCTTTAATCTTCAAAACTTCATAAAGCATTACGAGTGACTACGCAAATGCATCTTTTGATAATCATCCTAATGAATTAAATAATTTGAGATTGTGGTTTAACTATTATCCAACGTTTGAATATCACCAAGTACATCATCATTCCATCAGTCTAGGGGATACAATATTGCTTCCGAAAATCAGATTCTACAAACTTCCGGTCACTAAAATAACACAAAATTCTTACAATTTACACCAGGTTGTTTAAAAATCCAAAAAACATATCAATTCCAAGTTGAAAATTAGAGGGATGAGAGCCTATAAATTAGTAGCATTTTTTGTTTTGGAAAAGCAGTAGCATCCCATTAGATGTTAAAGGGTTTGTTTGAGATTGCTTACTAAACTTCGTATGCTTTTTGAAAAAGTAGAGCTGATAACCGGCCACAACAAAAACCAATGCACGAGGTGTGTTTAAATTTGTTTGTGTTTCATTGCTCTAATAAAACTCATACACTCGAATGACTATTACCAAACCAAGAAGCCATACTCAACTATCAAAAGCTTAAGATATCAGTCACGACTCGCAACCAACATATCATAATTCAAATGACGTTATTTGTACCAAACATAAAATACTTTCACTTTCACTCGTTAGAGACAATCTACTTCACTAACATATTTACATGTTCTCGCAACATAATATACTCTCTTATAGGGTGTTTGCTTTTATAACAGAAAGTCAGAAATAATCAGAAAACAGTATACTAAAAAGGCAAAAAAGGCACTTGCCAAAGTTTGCAAATTCATACTAAAAACATTCAAATTACTATCACATAAACAGAATTACAAAAACGATTACCATACTAAGAGCAACAGGAACAACTTTAGACCCAGGGCGCATCCTAGGATCCATAGCTTTCATCTGTCCTAACAAAGTCTCTGCATCCTGTTCCTTAAAACACAACAATCCCAACGACTTAACCGGGTCCTGTCCGGACACGACAACAAACTCCTCATTACTATTACTCAAGGCGTAAACCGGAACACCCGCTAACCTTTGTTCAATATCCTCATCCTTCATACCAACACCACCACTACTACCAGTACTAGTAACTATACTTTTATCTGTAGTAATTCTTGCCCACAAGGGCTTGTTACCAAAAGGTAAAAAATTGGGTTTTTTAGCTTCAGATAAGGTGAGTTCGAAGGTGAATTTAGCGGAATTGAAGATGGGTTTTGGGTTGGGGTTTAGGTTGTTGAGGAAGGAAGTGAAGTGGATTTGGAGTTTGTTAAAAGTTTGTTGGAAGTTGTTAAAGTGTTCCATTTTTTGAGTTTTGACAATGGAGATGATGATGATGATGATGATGATGATGATGATGATGGTAATGGGGTTTTGGGTTTTGGTGTTTTGTTGAGGGAAAAGGTGTAAATAACTAAACATGGTGGTCTTTTATTGAAGCATTTGGAAATGGCTGGGCCGAGCCCGTTAGCGTTAGCATTAGGGGAACCATGAATTCCAAATTATCCCCTTAATATATAACAAGGGGAATGTCAAAATACCTTATTAAAAAATAATATAAGTGTGTAAGGAGAAAAACTTTCCCTTTCTTATTTACCGTTAGATATTCTTCTTCTCTGTTCATTGGTATGGGTTCTTCAACCAAACTTACATCTCAACAGTTTGTTGGTTTGAAAAGCTATTCATATTGGTATGGGCCGTTTTCGATACCTCTTTTTAGCTATTGATTTTTTCCTATTTTTCTTTGATCTCACACCCCTCTCTCATATCAGATCTCTCTCACCAATAATAATACACACACACTTTTTAGATCGGTATGAATTCTTTGATCTCTCTCCCAAATAATACATATTGTATTACTTTTGATTGGTAAACAGATCTAGATTGGTATATTGTTGTTAATGTTTGGTCTGCTAACCTTATTGATGCTGACAAAATTGAGAAATTTAGGAAGAAATTTGGTGGTGTTGGTGGTTTGGATCAGTTTATGCAGATTCCTACTCTTAAGGGTAAGATTGTTATTCCGCCTAAGCGTAAACCCGCTGGCAAAGGCAAGAAGAAGTAGAAACATATTATTTCTTGGTTTTATTACGCTAAGCCCAAACCCGTTTGGTTTTATGTAATTTCAGGAATTACTGTTTTGATGATATTGGTTAAATTTGTGAATTGTTGATTATGCGTTATTTTGGTTCTTGAGACCCAGTATTTGGGATTGAGTTTTGGGTTAGATTATGGCGTTAGTTGAATACTTATGATAATCAGAATACAATATATGGCTAATCTATTATAAAAAGGCAATCCCAAACACCCTTCTAGAATGTGGCACTTTTGTTATATGTGTCATGGAACTGTTGGTTGTATACTGGTAGTCTGGTATGAATGTATTTTGACCTAACTGGATGGAATAGAAGGATAACTATAAGGTTTATTGTTATATATTTCATAACTAGGGTTAGTAAGTAGCACTTGAAAGCATGTTTGATCAAATGTTCATAGCTACTATGAAATGTTAAAAAAATGATTTTTTTTATGCAAATAGGTTTGCATTAGAACTGAGCTGATGGTGGATGTGGTTATATATAGTCGTATACATGTGTTTGCATTGTGTTCCCTGATTGTTGTTCAAAGGTCTTGCTGCAACCTGTGATGATGTAAATGTTTGTGTTTTTTATCACTATCACGAGTCAAAAGTCCCTTGGGGTGTCGTGTTATTTGGCTAGACCAACTATGAGTTAATATTCATGTAATTAGGTTAACTCTGTATCTGCAACATATATGTACTAATATATCCTTGATATTATGCTCTTTCTTGTTTAGGTTGTTTATACCAATGTTGTCTTCCGCGCTTTATGCTCTTTTTCCTTTGAACAAAAAAAAAGAAAGGAAGTTTGTATCACCAAGAGAAACCGGATACTGGGTCATACTACTTTCAACCCTTAGATTTTGAATCTTGTCATTTGATTGACATAGGGCCAATTATGAACTAGAAAACATCTATGGATGGCAGGACTTGACACCAGACGAACGACTTCACTACTTTTACACCCTTTGCTCTAATACTAGAGTTCGCCTCGACTGTAACCGAATCAACTTCTAATTTAAATAGCTCACGAGTATTGTAACAATATCTATGTGGTGCATATGGATGTAAAAGTTGAGAATATCGTGCAAGAAATCAAGTTGTGCGGGAAATTAAGGTGAACACTTTTTTTTTGTGTTTTGGGTAAGATTTTTGGTTTCTTTTTGTAACCTTTTTACTCCTTTCTTCTAAATGTATCATCTATGTACAAACCGACAAATTTTTATGTTTAGATGTTTGGAAACATATAAAAAAATGAGTTTTGAAATTGAGTCTTTGTCGTAATTTGGGGGTTTTGTTAATCTCGGATTTTTATTAATAAAATTTAGTGCTTCCTCTAAATTTTTGGGTTTTTTTATAGTTAATCTAGCAATGGGTTGATTAGTTGAGCTTATGGCTTATTTATATGAAATTGGCACAAGCAATTACGAAAAAGGCATTTTGTTAACACATAAAAAAAGTTTATGTAAACTGAAGCTACCACTTAAGCCCATCTTTTGTATCGTGTATACATAAATATTTGAGCGAAATTTTTTAATTGAGCAGCTTCCTTTTGCTAATCATACGCACGGTTTATGGCTAGGTGTATTGTTTTGTGAAGTTGGTCAGATGGGGTGAAGTGTATATAAAGGCTTACCACACATCTTTCTTCTGTGGCACACGTTTACTCTTCTACAAGATATTATTTTGGCAGCGAAAAGTGCAGCGAGAGTGGTAAATGTAAAAGAGGTGACGTTCCCATCAACAGTTCCTAACTACTGAAAAGCTGTTGAAATGTTGTTGTTTAGTGCTGTTAAAAAGTGACTTTTTGGTAATGTTTGGGTGCTGCAATAAGGGTGTTTGGATGCTGTAATTAGCTGCTGAAAAGCTTCTAAAATGATGTTGTTTCGCTGTTTTTTGGTGATGTTTGGGTGCTACAATAAGGATGTATGGTTGTCGTAAGATCTACTGTCTTTATGCTGCATAAGGTGAGTTTTATTGTTATTTTTTTCACTATATAAGATATTTTATGCAGTATTAAGTCGGCCAAGTTTATTTTTATGTCTTTGTAAAAAAAATTACGATAATAAAATTTTGCCCACTATATATCAATATCTTGACTCCGCCACTGTGTGTGGTGCATATGCATGTACAACTTCAGATGTTACATCACATATCCAAAGCGGACAAAGTAGTAAACCATCTGCGTGGTGCATAGTTTGAGTCACTTACATAATGTTCGCGGTTGCGTGCAGTTTTGTAAATCTACAATCTATTTTTAACCGCAATCCCAAACATTCTCTTAGTAACCCAATTGCAGCCCTTTATGATCTTTTACGTCCCAGAAATCTCTAAGATGGTTTTGTGCATATAAAAGTACTATATTTTGATCTATTGATACTATTGGTCACTTGAGTTAACTGAAAAAAATGATAAAGAAAGTAACTATAAACCTAACCTTTTAATATGCATAATTTAAGTTAGTTGTTGTTTAAATTGTTATACCGTGATATATGTTGAAGAGGCGGAAAAAATGCCCACCCAAGTTGCTGCTCAAGTGGAAGATAAATCTGATGTTGCCACGTTGTTTCAGCAAAAAAAAGGACCACGTTAACATAAATCTGATGTTGAGGCTGCTGTAATGTAGAGAACAAAAAGCTGTTGTAAACAAGAAATCGTAGAAATAAAATACGGTGTGTGAACTTTGCAATCTTTAGAAATTAATATTGGCATCGATTTCCATGTCTAATATGAGAATGTTTGCTTCTGTTATGTAATTACTTTCTCAATGCTTTCTTGCAGAATGACGATAATCCTGGAAGACATAGATTTGCCACATGGCATGCGGCGGCAATGAAATCGCTTAAAAACAGCTGCCAACAATCATCCACCATGACGATAGTTTTTCTTTTCTCAACCTATTAAATTAAACATATACATGAAAAGATCTTAGCAAAAGCCATGCATATACATTCATGGAATTGGAACCCATTATCAGAAATATGGAATCCTGTAATGCTAATATTATCGTTGTCTTAAGCAAAGAAAAGCAAACACAATACGTCATTCAACTCTGGTTGGTTTAAAGTAAAGTAAACAAGAAGAAAAATATACTAAAACAGATTATAGCATAAAAATAAGACACTTAACTTTTTGATTATTCTAAGATGAGAATATATCCCCTTTTTTAGTTCCTCTATAAGCATTTACCTAAAATGCCCCGCTGCGGAGCGCGGGCATTAGTCCTCGTAATCTTCAAAAACAAAAAGGTAAGGTAACGTTGGAAGATCAGCTTTTACCACAAAGACGGAACTTACGTTTTCGTCAGTAAAGTTACGTTTTCGTCAGTAAACTTACGTTTTCGCCAGTAAACATACGTTTTCGCCAGTAAATTTACGTTTTCGTTAGTAAATTTACGTTTTCGCCAGTAAACACATACGTTTTCGCCAGTAAACATACGTTTTCGCCAGTAAATTTACGTTTTCGTCAGTAAATTTACGTTTTCGTCATTATTTTTACATTTTCGTTAGTAAATTTACGTTTACGTTTTCGCCAGTAAACTTACGTTTTTGTGAATAAACTTACGTTTTTGTCTGCAAACTTACGTTTTGGTAAGTAAACTTACGTTTTCGTCAGTAAACTTACGTTTTCGTCAGTTAACTTAAGTTTCTGTCAATAAACTTACGTTTTCGTCAGCAAACTTACGTTTTCGTCATTATTTTTACGTTTTCGTCAGTAAATTTATTTTAATCAGTAAACTTACGTTTTCGTCAATAAACTTACGTTTTTGTCAGTAAACTTACGTTTTCGTCAGTAAACTTACATTTTCATCAGTTTACTTACGTTTTCATCAGTAAGTTTACGTTTTTCTCAGTAAACTTACGTTTTCGTCGGTAAAACTTACGTTTTCGTCGGTAAACTTACGTTTTCTCAGTAAATTTACGTTTTCGTCAAGAAATTTACGTTTTTGTCAATAAATTTACGTTTTCGTCAGTATTTTTACGTTTTCGACAGTAAATTTACGTTTTCGTCAGTATACTAACGTTTTCGTCAGTAAAATAACGTTTTCGTCAATAAACTAACGTTTTCGTCAGTAAACCAACGTTTTTGTCAGTAAATTTACGTTTTCGTCAGTAAATTTACGTTTTCGCCAGTATTTTTACATTTTCGGCAGTAAATTTACTAATGGCGAAAACGTAAGTTTAGTGACGAAAACGTAAATTTACTACCAAAAACGTAAACATACTGACGAAAACGTAAATTTACTGACGAAAACGTAAGTTTACTGACGAAAACGTAAATTTACAGACAAAAACGTAAAAATACTTACGAAATAGTAAAAATAATGACAAAAACATAAATTTACTGACGAAAACGTAAGTTTATAGACGAAAATGTAAATTTACTGACGCAAACTGTTGAGTCTTAGGATCTAGACTCATCTAGGATATCATAATCATGATTGTAACATGCACATCGGAATCATAATAAACACAATCACAATTAAGAACAAGGCTTTTACTAATGAAATGATTACTATTAAGAATCTACTAACTGCTCCTTGCGCCTTATCGGCTTGACGCCAGGAGGAACACACACACACCTGTGGTTTACATTGTTTGTGAATGAATGAATAACAACCAAGGTGCTACCCTCTTTATATAATAGAGGGACTAGGGTTACATCATAACCCTAGCTTACTATAGAAGCTACTAATTTACTATTAGGTCCTTCATCTTGTTTTGTCATATCAACTCAAGATATATAATTCTCAACAATCTTTCGCTAGTTGATTTGACAAAACCAATAAGCACAAACTTCCCTTGAAGCTAATATAGATGAAGGCTAAGCTTCCCCTCGATCCATGCATTCTTCCCCTTTTTGTCACATCAACTCAAAAAGGATCGTCTTCTCTTTAAGAAGTGCATGTCGAATCCAGTAGGCTCCATGGAGAGATCACTGATGAAGAAAATTAAGTATAACGAATTTGATGAAGAAGTTGAATCTCCCAAACGTGTGTCTTGTGTCTTGCACTAACCACGTGACGTCGAACACGAACAAAATCCCCAAATAAATGAGACACTAAGCACAATAACGTAACTCCTTCAAGTGATAGCAAATGTACGCATAGAGCAAGTTATCTTAAAAAGGATCCTACTCCTTTTAAGATAATAAAATAGATCGTACCCCTTCGCTAGATATGTGAAGCCTTCGTCACCATACAAACCAAGCAAGTTATCTTAGAAAGGCTCCTCATTCCTTTTCAAGATATGATAAGAACACAAAACTTGTGAAAATAAACTACAACATAAAATAGGTGATAAATCAAATGTCTTCTTCAATGAATCTCCACAACGAAATGATGATGGCTGAAAAATCCTCCCCCCGTAACAGTAGTGACATCAGACTAGTCACTAAATCAGAGTAGTAGCAATCTTACTTGACTAGTAAGAACCAAAACCGGCCAAAGAAAATTAGTGTACAACAAGCCAGCAGGAACCACAATCAAGTCAGTAAGAACCTAAGCCTACCAGTAGGAACAAACCAGTAGGAACCGACCAGTGGTACGGACCATTAGGAAACGACTAGTAGGAACCGATGATTCAACCAGGAGGAACCATCGAATATTACTAGGAGGAACCAAGAACACAACCAGCATGAATATATATGACCAATAGGAACCATAGCTCACCAGTAGGAACAACATAACGAAAACCTACCAGTAGCATCTCAAACCCCTTTTTTTACATTTTGTCACTACACTGTCACTGATACTGTTGCTAATACCAAACAATCCATCCTTCCATTACTTCTAGCGACACCCCGTCTATCACTAATAACTTCCATAAATAACTGTGGGTCATAACTGCTTGTTTAAATCACACAGTTGACTATATCACACATGCAAAGACAACTCACATACCCTAAAATCACGTAGGTACCTCAACATGCGTTTGACCTTATAACTCCATTCCCTAAACTTTAGGGATTTCATAACGCAAAATTGATCCACACGTTTTTCCAAATCTGATTCAAACGTGTTACCAAAACACAGCTCATAAAAGAGATATATACATATCCCCACGAATCAGGCAAAATACGTGCATCACAACCAATTGTTTTATACTTACCACGTCCAAAAAGGAAGTCAATAATAATCCCTGCTCATAACTGTTTCGCACTATAATCTGCTTCCAAATCAACCACGTATCCATACCCAATTTTGACTATGATTTCTGAAAGTCTGAGCATGTCACGTGCACAAATAAAGAAAATAATACTAACCCTTGGGACCATATTCCATTCTCATGAACAGATATGTCGCAATCACTTTCAATTGTTTTAATCAGAAGTACGTGATCCACAAAGACAGGTAAACAATACCACACGAATAAGACAAAGTATTGTGTAACGGTATAAGCTCATCATATGGACCACCATTTTGACTTTATTCACGTTCCTGTCTTACTCCCAAACTCTAGCTTTTGTCCTTTTTGAAACCCTAACCGATTCATGTATGTGATTAGTACCATAAACATGAATTTTTTTTAGTTCTTCGTCCCAAGCAGCAAGAATAATTAATTGATCTAGGGTGTCATGGAATCAGAAACCCTACGCTAAAAATCTTCTTTAAAAACATAATGGCAGCCAGAAACATCAACCAGATCATACTAGGGTTCATCATTGATTCAAGAATCAACTCACCAAAGCTAGCAGAAACATCATCACCATCAGCAACAAGGACGTGATCCAGAATTAGAGTTTGCATAAAACCCTAGTGACATCGAATCTGTTATGGAAACCATCATTCTAAAACAGCCATCATGATCATACGGGGTTCATTGTTGATTCAAGAATCAACTCCCCACAACCAGTATGATCATTCAAGAACCAGTAGCAACATCAACAACAACATCATATGAATAGCAGCAACATGATAGATCAGCAGCAACATAACAACGAATCATCTAGGGTTTGTTGGGAAAAACCTTAGATCAGCAACTTTATTTGTATAAAAACATAAATAACATATGAAAACCTCGTAGATCAACCAGATCGAGAGCCAACAAGCTCTGATACTAGGGAATTATATATCTTGAGTTGATATGACAAAACAAGATGAAGGACCTAATAGTAAATTAGTAGCTTATATAGTAAGCTAGGGTTGTGATGTAACCCTAGTCTCTCTATTATATAAAGAGGGTAGCACCTTGGTTGTTATTCATTCATTCACAAACAATGTAAACCACAGGTGTGTGTGTTCCTCCTGGCGTCAAGCCTATAAGGCGCCAAGAGCAGTTAGTAGATTCTTAATAGTAATCATTTCATTAGTGAAAGCCTTGTTCTTAATTGTGATTGTGTTTATTATGATTCCGTTGTGCATGTTACAATCATGATTATGATATTCCAGATGAGACTATATCCTAAGACTAGACAAGTGGTATCAGAGCCTGGGAGAGTCTCTATACAAGAAGAACCATTTTTCTAACCATTGTAATTTTTTTTACAATCTCTAAATCATGTCTGCTTCAAGTTCTAATGAACTCGGAGCACAAACCACCACTCCTACACAACAAATCGTGTCTATTGTCTCCAACACAAATGGAAAATTCCCACACCTGAAGAAAGAAGAGTATGAAAGCTGGGCAATGAAAATGGAGTGCTGGATCATCAACATTGATCTAGCATTATGAAAGATTGTTAAAAATGGTAACAGCAAGAAGATTACTAGTAGAGACAAGAATGGTAATATCACCATTCTAGATCCTAAAACACATGAAGAAATCACAGCTGTACAAAAAGAAATCAAAGCAAAAAAACCATTTTGCTAAAGTCTCTTCCTGATGATCATATGGGTGATTTCTATCACTTAGATGATGCAAGGGAGATATGGAATGCCATCAAAGCAAGGTTTAAAGGAAATTAAGAATCCAAGAAGATGAGAAGATTAATGCTGAGAGATGAATTTTCAAAATTCAAGATCTCTGAATCAGAAGGTCTTCATCAAGGCTATGACAGGTTTCAAAAGATTCTTAGCCAATTGAATCAACTCAAGTCGAAACTAGAAAATAAAGACATCAATGCTAGGTTTCATAGAGCTCTGCCTCATTCATGGAACCAAGTAGTCATCTCTCTAAAGGCAAAAGGAGGACTTGAGTACCTCTCTTTTGATGATTTTTTTTGGTAATGGGTTACCCCGGTAAATATATTAACCAAAAAAGCGTTTAAGTACAAAGGAATGTGGCTGAGATACCGCATTAACCTCAAGCTACATGCAGCTTGTTAACAAAGACTATGAAACATCAAAAGCCCTAACCGAATCTAGAAGACAAAAGTAAACTAGATAAAAACCAAGATGTGAACATGAAACTGCGCACACTCTTCAGCATCCAACACCACCATGATAGGAGCAGGATGAATCCAAATGAGTCTGCCGCCTTAAAAAACCTTACCAAAGAAAACCCAGTGGGACAAACCTTGGACAAGGAAAAAAGAGTACAACACTCACCCGACACACCTATCATGGAACAATTCTTGAGCTCGGTACCCTCCATTTGTCAAGCAGCAAACTTGACCTGGTAGATAATTTCTTGAAACGGAAAGAAATCAACTTCAAACGAATAGTATCACATAGAATCTGAAATAACTGATCAACAGACATCCGCTTCTTCTTGAATAGTCTTGAATTACGTTCCATCCAAATAAAATAAGCAGTAGCAGTCAACACAAGACGAGCAAGAATGCTAACACATGATTTCCCATTCGAAATTGGAATAACATGAGCTAATATATCATCAATACGAGGGGGACAGTATCCATACCACACAAGGTCCGAACCTTAGACCAAACCTGCATAGAATAAGAACATTCAAAGAAAAGATGGTCATGGGAGTCTTGCACCAAACTACATAAAGGACACCGAAGAAGGCTTAAATCCACCAACGGACCAACATCCCATTCCTTAAGCCTATCCTGTGTCTTCAATTTCCTTCTAACCACCAGCCACAAATTAATAGAGTGACGAGGAATACAATGAGAAAACCAGACAGCTTTATACCAATTAACTTCCATAGCCCGATCACGTATGGAATCCCAAGCTAACGCCACAGAAAACGGCCGAGAAACACCACTAATATCCCTCCACAGCAACTCATCTTCTTTGTCATCATTAATAATTGGCACAGGTATAGAAACAATATTCGGAAATCTAGTATTCCAATCCTGCGGCCACTGCCAAGCACCATCAACGATAAGATCCCTCACCTTATTAGATAAAGAGAACCCCGATCTATTGATATTATGGACCGTGAGGGTGTCCCGAAGAGGACATAAATCTGCCCAATTATCAAACCACATAGAAGCAACTCTACCATTATTAATATTATACCATACAAACTTACGAACACGTGGTCTGATTTGGAGAAGTTTTCTCCAGCCCCAACTCATGTCACCAATACAAGGAACATCCCAAAAGCTTCTATCCTTTAACTTGTAAGAATAGATCCATTTGACCCATAAAGAATCTTTACGAGTCAATATACACCAAATATGAGAAACCATTAAAGCAGCATTAAAGTCAGAAAGCTTACGAATACCAAGGCCACCTTCATAAAATGGAGTACAGACAGAGTCCCAAGCAACTTTAGCCTTACCCTTCTTCATTTCACCTTGACACCATAAGAAGCCTCTCATAAGCTGTTCCAAATCATGAATAATCCACACAGGTAAAATAAAGACTGACGCCCAGTAAATATGCATAGAAGATAGGACTGAACGAACTAACTGGAGTCTTCCTGCTAAAGAAAGAACTTTATTGCGCCAATCATTAACTCTACTCTCAAGTTTTTCGACAAGGACCTTACAGTCCCTATACAGAAGCCTGGAAGAGATTAGAGGAACACCAAGGTATCGGACAGGTAACTCGCCTTCAACAAAAGGCATTATATGTAAAATAGTGCTTTTAACAGCAGTGGAAACATTGCAGAAGAAAACAGTGCTCTTAGGGATACTTGGAACCAAACCAGAAGCAATTTTAAATTCTCCAAAGCATCCATAATAACTTGCACATAACCCAAATGACCCCTGGCAAACAAGAAAAGATCGTCTGCAAAGCAAAGGTTAATAATTCGTTGCTGCTCACACCGGTGATGGAAATAAAAGTCACCAGCATCAAGAACCCTTCGCTGCATCATAAGAGAAAGAACTTCCATAACCAAAGTGAAAAGATACAGAGATAACGGATCACCTTGTCGGAGACCTCATTTCCTTGAAACCAACCATATAAATTACCATTGATACAAATTGAATACGACGTAGTAGAAACACATGTCATAATCCAATCAACCATTATATGATGAAAACCAAACCCAATCAAAGTGTTACGGAGAAACTGCCAAGCCACCGTATCATAAGCTTTTTGAATATCAACTTTAAAAGCACATCTTGGCGGACCAGAATTTCTGTGATAGTTTCTCATCAATTCCTGCGTCAATAATATATTATCCGAGATCCTACGGCCCGGAACAAAAGCTGATTGATTAATATTAACCATAACCCCCAAATCCCCTTTTGATGATTTATTCTACAAACTCAAAACTTTTTAGTCTGATGTGAAAGGGTACCTAAGTGGATCTTACTCCACTCCTACTAACTCTGCTTTTGTGAGCTCCATGGGATCCAGTCCAATGTCTTATACCAGTAGCCCAAGCTATGCTTTGTCCTCACAACATACTCCTACTCCTGAACCAAAGTCCAAGACCAGTAGCATGGTTAAAACTGTTCTTCATTCCTTTGTTGCTGATGTTGAACCACAACAGCAGCTAGCATATGATGATTTCATACAAGTGGACAAGCTTGATTTGGATGAGATGGATCTCAAGTGGCAGATGGCTATGCTTACTCTGCGAGGTCACAAGTTTGAGAAGAAGGCTGGTAGAAAATTCAGTTACAACCCAAAGGAGCCAGCCAGGTTTGATAGGAGCAAAGTCAAATGCTACAACTATAATCAGCAAGGACATTTTTCTAGAGAATTCCCTAGTAGAAATGACCAAGAGAAGTGATGAGATGGCATTTATACATGATCTCATCATTCTTTTTGGTCTTTAAATGCATAAAATGTCATCAAAATACCATATATATGCTTGTGTTTGTTTACTTGTGTATTTTAGGTATGGATATCGTGAAAAAGACAAAAGATCACAAGAAACAAGGAAAAACGAACACGAGAAACGAAGCCGCACAATGAACCGGGCCCTAGTTTGTGATTTCTTAAAGAAAAGACCTTGAAGACTTGAAGATATACAAGAATGATCCCTCATCAATGAAGAAATGTTACTTGATACCCTTGTATAATCTTAATTACAAGTTTGGTCCCTTAAGTTTGTCAAAATTACAAAAAGGTCCTTTAACTTTGAAGATTTGGCAAGTTTAGTCCCTAAACAATTCTAAATTGTTAATAATGGTCCCTCATGAAGTCAAAGATCCAATGAAGACCTTCAAAGATGAGAAATGTCCAAGATCAGCCCTTGAAATATTCAAATGGCAAAAGTAACCCTTGAAACCCTTTTACCAAAGTTTTGTGGCCAAAACATGAAATTGTAAACTTTATTAACAAAGGGAATCAAGTTTCTAGGCTGAAAAACACGTTATACAAAGTATTCCCTGAAGTCTAAGGACCAAAAGTGACCATTGAAACATTTGAAAACGAAAAATGCGCCAAAAAACTTACCCTTCCCCTAAATTCGGATCAAACGAGTTACTATTCACCCTTATGAACCTAGTAACTCCCTCACTTAAAACAAAGGGTAAATCAAAATTACCCACACCCACGTTTGATTGACACTCACACGAACACATCCCACGCTTAACATCTCACACCACTTCACCAAGGACCCCACCCCTAATTCCCTTTCAACCAATCAGAGAACACCCTCCTCTCGAAGGAATCCTATGTGGCAAAATCAACAAACCACAACTACTACTTGGTCCCGAAGCACAAAATTAACAACCAAGATCAAAATGGACAACTCATCAACTCAAAACGTCCAAGGGCATTTCTGAGATTTCATTAGCTAGGGTTTCTAGTTTTTCATTGTAAACTCAGCCTCACAAGGCCTATAAAAGAAAACCTCAACATGTGAGAGTCCCTTTGTTCCAGATTTTAGCTAAAATCTTTGTAATTCCTTTTTATAAATATAAAGTTGGTATTTTCTGAAAATTGTAATTCCTTTTATGTTTTTATAAAAGTTTGGTGTTTGATTAGCTAAGATCTGAGTTCCATTTATCTACCTGTTGAGTTTTGAGGAAAGGATTTTGAGTTATAAAACCCTTGTTTTCAAAAATCAGTGTTTCGTTGTTTTTGGTTCACCCTTGTGTTTGTTGATCTTAGCAGGTACAAGGAAGCTACTGGTTGTTTTGCTACCACTTAAGCTCACACAATCCAAAGCATGGATGTATGTTTTGGAGGTGCACATCTCTAAACCTTTTTAGTTTTCTGAATATTTTATGCTAAATGATTGAATCTGAGTTGTGGTCTGTGATTGTGTGATTTTGTGGTTGAATCTTGTTTATTGGTGGTTATTTGTTGTTATTGAGTTGATTTGAGCTTGGTTTGTGGTTTGAATCTAACTAACCCTTTGAAAAATTGAGAAATATGTGATTAAAGGGGTGTTTGGGTTAACTGCAATATCTAGGATTTGGTTGACTTGAGTAGATATTTTGTGTTTGTTCTTGCTTATATTGTGGTATTGGTTGTTTATCTGCAAGTTTTGAGGTCTATATCACCATAATCATAAAATTGGCCATAAAATATGTTTTACTTGTTTTTTTGGACTGAGGTTTTGGGGACACCTAGATCTAAGGGTAGACTAGGGTTAACAAGTGCTAAATCTAAGTTTATGCAACCTGTGTAGTAGATTTGAGGTGTTGAAATTGGATTTGTCGTCATCTAGTTCAGCAAAAAAAAGGTTCGGGTATCATTTGTTCATCAGTAATCTACATAAGCTTTAATCTGTCTCAAATCTTTGAATCAGTGTATGAAACAAGTTTATTTGTGCTCATTGGAGTTTATTATAGCTTGTGTATGCATCTAGTTCAATGGCTGGCTTATTCTTGCTTAATCTGCTTATTACTTCATTTTTGCTTATTAAACAAGTCTGTGCAATGTCTGATGCTTCTTTGAATTAACTGTATCATTTGGCTGGATCAATTTGTGTTTAATTGCTTGATTGCGACTCCTTACAACCACTGGTTGTAAGGGTGCCCTTGTTGTTCACTGAATCCAAGTAAAACTCACTAAAATCAAAGGTCAAATAGTCAAAGTAGTGGGAACTCCTTTCCCCTGCTGCTAGCCACTACTAGTGTTATTTTTGGTTCAGCTTATCAATAAGCTATTCCAGCTTATTCAAACGTGCAACAACTTCAAATTGGTAATAGGTCTTCCTCATTTGACCCATTTGTTCATTCTGGAGCATTTGGGCCGTTGACTTTAGGGTTTGACTAGAAAACCAACTTGTTTGACTTTTACATAAGTGCTTATTGACTTATTCAGCTTATTTGGCTTTGCTTATTGGATTTTTCTTGATTCATTTGGCTTATTTAAGTCATTTGGAGTCTTTTTCAAGTTGAATCAAGTTCTGAGGTGGTCTAAAACTCTAAATCGACTATTTTGTCATTTAGTGGATTTGTACTTGGCTTATTTCTGGCTTATTGGTTGTGGTTTTTCAAAATTCTTTTCACAGATCTCTTAAGCATCCCAAAAGAAGGTTGTGTGTCATATTAGAGCTTATGGCATTGGCTTATAGCAATGGGCCAAAAAGCCCATTAAGAATAAGCTGTTGTACATTTAAGCCGTGATAAGCTTACATTCAGCTTTTGAGCCTTCAGAGTTTTGTGTTTAGAATTGAATTTTAAGCTAGACTGGTGATTTTTAGCTTATTTGGTTGAGTTGGATTTTATTGGGCCAAAAAGCCCATTTTATTGGATTGTTTTTGTTTTTAGCCCATTTGGGGCCCAATAGGGGTATTTTGGTAATTTCACTTTCATTTTCTGTTTATTTAGGTTAAAATAAACTACTTTGCAATTTTTTAGAAATTCTATAATTTCTAGATTTTTAATATTATTTTATTATTAAAATTAGTTTTTAATATTTTTGCAACTTTTACATTTTTCTTAGGTCAAATACATTAAGTTAGCATTTTTAAATTTCTTAGATTAATTTTCTCATCATTTTATTAATTTTTAGAATTATTTTAATATTTTAATAGTTTTTAATCATTTAAAAATAGTTTTCATTAGTTTTAAATTTCATAAAAATAGATTTTAGTCTTATTAAGTCATTTTAGAGGTTTACGAAGTAAAAAATCTTTGTTTGGGCTTTTTATTAACTTTTTGGATTTTTAGGGCTTTAATTAACATTTAAAAATTAATATTTAATTAATTAAAAGGCTTTGAAAAAGTTTTGATCATTTGTAAACTCTTAGTTTATTTTTAGCTATTTTTGGTAATTTTTTGGGAATTTTTAGAATTAATTTTTATTTTGTCACTTTTTACGGTTTTTCGTTTTGTCGTCGTAGTATAATTTTAACGTATTTGTCATTCTCTTTTCTCATCTTTTCTTTCTCATATTAATCCAAAATCATTATGAATTATTCACACACATATACCTCCTTGGGAAACGAACTTATTTGGGTCATTAACACTTGATTTTCCTAAATCATTTGTTTAATACTTACCGCTTTTACGCCTTTTTCCTAAAAGGTCGTATTTTACCACAATCATTTTGGCGTTGCTGCCGGGGAGGTGTGTCGTGATTAATTTGTTCATTTTGTTTTTAATATCTAACCATAAATAATATTTGTATTAGTAGAACTCTACTAATACGTATTATCGGTTTTTTCGTTTTTCTTGTGAAATAGTATTACTATATTGTATAAGTATCACAACAAATTCAAAATATCTCCAAAAGTGTGAAAACACAACCTTAATTGGGATTTGATCTCCTAATTATTGTATTCGAATCTCAAACAAAAAGAAAAAGGCAAAAATAGATAAATACTTTCGTGAAGCTCGATTTTGAAAAATATGAACTATAAGGTGAATAGATAGGCAACGTGCTATAAAAGGCCGTTAAAGGGAAGCTAGGTACTTAAGTGCTTCGCGCCACCTCATTCCCCCGGTTCACTTGTGAGTATTTGAGATTGAAGGCTAATCGAGGGTTTTGCCGCCCAACGTATTATTACGTATCATATATATTTGCTTGGTTTCTTTGTGATTAAACCCTCTTGAACAATTTGGTTTTCATCAAAGTTCTAAAGTCAATCGAAGGCGTTCACTCCACGTGATCGTTTTCATTCTTTTGAGGCTTCTTTAATCAAGAGTTTGATTCGAGGAGAGATTTGGTAGATTGTTGTCTACGAATACACACAAAATCCAAAAAAAAAAAAACAATCAAAAACACAAAAAATTGAAAATTCACAAAACACCCAAAAGAATCTTCTTTGCTCACCTCCACATTCTACTTCACGTTTATTGATAGGTGTGTAAACACCCATTTTTTCTACCACTTAATTACAATAATAACCAGACCAAAACGTGTATTTTATGTCTTTTATGTCGGAATTATGCGTGGTTTGTGTTTTTGTTGTGATTTAGGACGAAAAGGTGAAAAGTGGAGAAAACACGGGAATTCACGGGCATTTACGGACTTTTATTGAAGATAAAGATGAAAGACGAAGTCGAGAAGTCAGGAGTGCAAAAAGAACGGAAGTCCACGACCAATTCTGAAGATTTATCGAAGAAAAAGTCAAAAGACGGAAGTTTATCAAAAGCCGAAGAATTCAAGTCTATTTTATTGAAGAAATTAAAGACGAGTTCAAAAGAAATCCCGAAGCCAAAAGTCCCTTAAGTCCAAGTTTAAAGAAGATTAGAAGAAAAGGACTAAGTATGCAATTAATGAAGATTAAAAGAAGGAGGGACTTAATGACGCAATTAAGAGAAAAGGAAAGAGGAGAGGAAGCTTCCTTAATCCTCCCCTATAAATAGATTAGGATTGTTAACATTTCATTGTTGTTGGCTAAGTGTGACAATTAGCTCTTCCACCATTTACTTACCTTGTCATTTACTTTTCTTGTCAAATTTAAATACCTTGTCTTGCACCTTAAATTCATTTAATTTCAAGTAAATTTTCATTTAATTATTGTCAATCTTTACTTTATCTTGTCAATCTCTTATCTACCTTTCTTAATCTTTGATCTTTGTGTTTATGTTTATGTTCATGCTTTTATTTTGATCCAAATGGTTTTTGATTGTTGTGGTTAAAGTTGTTTGATTTCTTCTTTTTAATTGTTCGTTTATGTTTACTGTTGATTCGTGGATAGTTTTATTAAATTGTTTGTGCTTATTTTGGTTGAATTTGTGTTAGATCGTGTTTATTTTTGATCCCCTGTTCTTCGGAAAGGTTGTTTCTGTTTCTTTGTTTCCAGGAAAAGTTCCGAGCCAAGGGGTTGAGAGGAGTGTTCATTCGGAAGTCCAAAGTTCCGAGCCAAGGGGTTTCATCCGGAACTTCAAAGTTCCGGATCAAGAGTGTTCATTCGGAACTCCAAAAGTTCCGAATCAAATACTTCCGAACGAAAGTCCGACTCAAGCATTAGTTCATTCGGAACTTGAAAGTTCCGGATCAATTCACTTCATTCGGAACTCAAAAAGTTCCGGATCAAGGAGATTCATTCGGAACTCAAAAGTTCCGAATCAAGGGGCTTCATTCGGAACTTCTTAGAAGTTCCGAACCAACTTCCGGATCAAGGGCAAGTTCCGATTCAAGAAGTGTTCATTCGGAAGTCTGAAACTTCCGAATCAAGGAGGCTTCATTCGGAATCTTCCGAATCAAGGGTGACCAAAAACTTCCGAATCAAGGCAAAATTTAGAAGTTCCGAATCAGTAAAGTTCCGAACGAAGGATTGTTTTGGATAAGTGACATATTCAGATCAATTTGTTCCGGATCAAGGATTTTGGTAATATTCCGAGCGAAGAAGAATCATTCCAACCGAAGGTGACATTCCGGACGAGTGATTGTTCCAAACGAAGGATAATTCCGAATGAGCTGTATTCAGGTTCTTATTAGCTTTTGTCTTTGATTTTTATTTTCAAGCTTTATTTTTCCCGCCTTTATTTTAATTGCACTTTAAGTTTATTTGCCTTAGTTTTATTTTAGACTTGCCTTAGTTTTAGTCGCGCTTTAAGTTTGCCTTAGATAGATTTAAGTTTACGTCATTTACTTAAGTGCCCTCTAATTTTTAGTCACGTTTTTAAATACTTGTACCATTATTTTAATTAGACTTAGATTTACTTTAAGAGCACCTTTACTTTAATTGTTCTGCACCTTTTATTTTAAACACTACAACGACACATCTTTGTTTCACCAAAATCAATAGAGTCACATAGAGAGCCTAGATCAATTAGATTAGACCAACACAACGAACTTTAATCTTTTTAACTAGGGAAAATCTTTAGTTATCAAATGGCGCCGCTGCCGGCTCTTTTCGTTAAGATTAACGGTTTTCTGTGAGAGACACGTTGCTTTTTGGGATCCGTTCACTTGTGAGCGTTATTTTTCTTGTCTAAAAAATTCAAAAAAATCATAAAAATTAAAAATTGATAAAAAACCATAAAAATTAAAATCTCAAAAATCCAAAAAGATTTTAGCTTTATTGTGTATATATATTGTCTTTGTGTTTGGTTTCTTTTTCTTTTGCATTTTCAGGTGTCTGCGTACTAGATCTTCCAATTATCAAGAGCCCGAGACTCAAGAAGATTTAGATATGGCAGGTGTTAACAACAACAACATTCCACCGCACCTCAATAATAATAATAATAACAACAATGCTCTTCCACAGCCCGATCTTCGGACCATGGAGGAACTTTGTCAACCAACAATGTTTGGACGAGGATGACCGATTGCGCCGATGCAAATCAACGCTCTTGAGTTTTCGTTGAAGCACCACATGATTCAGCAAGTGCAAACAAACCCATTTAGAGGATTTCCTGATGATTATGCCAACAAACACCTCGACAAGTTCATTACAATCACCCAAAGCATGAAGTTGCCTGGGGCCACAATGGATGTTCTTCGCCTACAACTCTTTCCACATACTTTATCGCATCATGCCGATAAATGGTTTGATCGTCTCCCGAAGAATTCTATTCACACTTGGGATGACATGACTCAACGCTTTTTATCGCGCTACTTTCCACCATCCATGGTCACAAGCCTTCGTAATCAGATCAGCGGTTTCATGCAAGACCCTGATGAATCTATTTTTGATGCTTGGGAGAGATATAATGTCTTGATCGATAGATGTCCAAACCACAACATGCTCCCTGTGACCCTAATTGATACTTTCTACAACGGATTGACTTTTCGAGATCGTGATACGATTAATGCAGCCGCCGGTGGCACATTCATGAAAAGGAGACCCGAGGAGTGTAGAGAGTTAATTGAGAACATGACTACTCATCATAAGAACTGGGATTCCTCTGCTTCTTCAAGGAACAACCCGAGAGTCAATGTCTCTTTTACCTCAGCAAACCCCGAGATGACCAAACTCACCCGCATGATGGCCGAAATGAGCAAAAGTATTACGCTTCTCGCTTCAAACCAACAACAACAACAAGTTAAAGCGGTTGCTAATCCTTGTGAAACATGTGGCGGTCCTCACTCATACACCGATTGTCCTTCTACACAAGGAAATCCGGAAAATGTGTATGCAGCTTACGGTAATTATTCACCGGAAAATTACCAAGCTAGACAACAAGGAGATAGAAATCTGCTGAGCTACCGTTCCAACAATTACCTTTCACCTGGTTTTTCTCCTCAAAACCAAAACCCTGCCAACAACTACAATAGAAGCAACCAAATCCCACCAAGAGCTTCTAACCCTTATCAACCACCCACCCAACAACACCCACCCATTAATCCCGATGTTGACGCCATCATGAGAACTCAAGGTGAGCAAATCAAGAATCTACAGAGCCAAATAATCAATTTGAAAGGAGATATCTTGAAGCAAGGAAATGACATTAGAACCGAGGTTCGTGATAATATTCAATCCTCCTTCAGCACTCAAACGACTGAATTAAAGAATCTGTTGGCTAGTTTCTTGCCCGAAGCTCAACCTTCTTCTTCGAGTTCTCTACCTTCAAACACCGTCCCTAATCCGCGAGCCAATGTGAGTGCTATTACTACTCGTAGTGGAGTCACCATAGTAGGACCACCAATCCCACCCCCATCATCTACACCTCCTCCACCACCATGTGTCCCTACTCCTCCTACACCTAGTATTAGTACACCATTACCGTCTCCGCCTCGTCATGACGATGTATCTCGGAAGGACCCTTCAACATCACAACCTTCACCAACTACACCTTCACCGTCTCCCTATCAACCCAGAATCCCATACCCTTCTCGCATAGGCAAGACCAACGAGCTAACCAAGAATGACTGTCAAGTATCGAAATATGTGGAAATGCTATCTAAAATGACCATCAACATTAGCCTTGTTGAAGCACTTTGCCACATGCCGAAATTTGTCAAAGCATTCAAGGAATTGCTTAGCAAGAAGGAGAAGCTGATTGAACAAGCCAACACACGCTTAAATGAAAATTGCTCTGCAGTCATTCTTAAAGAACTTCCGGAAAAGCTTGGAGATCCCGGTCGTTTTGTGTTGCCTTGCGTGTTCAACAAAACTGAAGAATTTACTGCCCTTGCTGATCTCGGGGCTAGTATTAATCTTATGCCACTGAGTGTTTGGAAAACACTATCATTACCCGACCTCATTCCAACAAAGATGACTCTTGAACTTGCAAACCGCACTCTCGCTTACCCCGTTGGTATAGCCGAAGACGTGTTTATCAAAGTTGGCACATTTACTTTCCCGGTCGATTTTGTCGTAGTTGATTATGAAATGGACCCTCGTATTCCTTTAATACTTGGTCGGCCATTCTTGAGAACCGGACGAGCTTTAGTAGATGTGGCCGAAGGTGAGTTAATCTTACGAGTCGGGGATGATTCAAAAGTTTTTAAAATGGGGAAGCTTACATGCAAATCTTTTGGCCGAGAATCAGTGAATATGATTAATGTGCTCGATGACTTTACCGTCTACAACAATCCTCTATTCGACTCTTGCATTGATAATCCACTTTTTAATAATGATGTGGATGATTCTCTCCCTACTTTGGACGCTTTCTCCATTTATGATTCTCCACCGGTCTTTGATGCTTATGATGATGATGATTCTAGCTCAGACTCGGATGATTTTGATTGTACTTCTGAGTATCCCGAGTTGCCCACATATGATGATTTTGATGAGGCCGATACTCTGTCGAGCAATTCTTCACATGATGAAGATCCTCCACCATCACTCGATCCTACTTTGGACGATTACTCATTTGAGGAAGATTTCTCTGAATTTCTCAACACATACTTCCCTCATGAGAGTGATGCTCCTCCTTTGGACTTTGAAGATTATCGTCTTGATCCTACTTTGGATTTGAAGAACATTCTGTCAAAGGAGAAGAAACCAGTCGACACCGAACTCCGTTGCACATATGATTTGACACCTCTTTGTCCCCCTTCTGAGGACGAGGTTGTGCTTCTTTATAGATCTTCTTCACACTCGGCTGAGCCTGAGTGCTATTTTCCCCTAAAGGAAAAGGTGTTCGACCCCGGTATTGAAGTCTTTAAGCCATCTCAGTATCCACCTGATGAAATAAAAGGAAAAATCTTTGGAACTATTGAAGACATGCTTGCACCACACCATACTTGCTCCCACCGTGCTCCATCACTGCTTAAGGGAACCCTGTCACTTCTTCTCTGGCTTGCCTTGTTCGCCTTAAGTTTGTGTTACTTGATGGATGAAAACTATGTCTTTGATCCTGGTGGATATGTTTCACGCTTCTTCCGTTGATGATCAAGGTCGAGTCAGGCTCACGACTCGGTTAACAAAAACCAAGCGCTTCTTGGGAGGCAACCCATGCATCTATCTTTTCGCTTTCTTTATCATAAGTGTAGGGGATACCCTTTGGTTTGCTTTCCTCTCCTCACTTCTTAATCAGGGATTCGAGCTTCAATGATCCACTCTTGATGATTCTTGACGACCCGTGATTCCGTGTTCTACTTCTTCCCGGTTCTATCCTACACTCTTTTCGATTCACTATTTTATATTTTCTCAAATATTAAAATAGGAATCTCTTTAGTTGTCTTTTCCTTAGCAAGATTTAAACAACGTGCACAATGTCCTAAGTGTAGGGGAGTTCACTCCCATATGCTTAAACATTGAGGACAAAGTTTATCTTAAGTGTAGGGGGGACTTCTATCGAAGTTAAGTGGTCTTTTCCTTGTATTTGTCCTCATTTTAACCGGAAAATCAATTTTTCGACATTTTTCAAAATTTTTGATCTATTTTGGCCTATTAGTTTTTCCCTTTGTATAGTTATTTTCTTTCCTTATTAGAATAAATGTTTAATAAGTGGTTTTAATTTTCAAACGTTGTGAATCTTTTGACTCAACCCGAGTTTACTTATCTAAGTTACTCTAGCTAGTATCCTTAACATGTTTAAGTCGAGTTTTGCTAGGCTTTTATATAGGGAGCTATAAAACGCGAAAGTCTTAACTCTCACGGGTTAAGAACAAGAACTTTTCGCAAGTTCCCATAATTGATCCTAGAGAGTCGTTTATCAAGGGAACTTTAAAATGCGATTTCTAAACTTGAAAAAGTCTAAGAATTTGCAAGATCCTATAGGCGACTCGAAAACCCAAAACTTTGATTTAATAGGCTAAGTATCCACGAGTCTCATTACTTGAGATTTTAAACTGTGGAGAACTAGAGATGATAGAGCCAATTATAAGTTCGGTATTCTTTCGTGAATTTATGTGAGTTAATTATGAGCCTATTCTCCCATCGCTTGCTAATAATTTATCTGCTAATAAATAAGGTTGTACGATTTGAAAAGTTACTTAGCTTCTAGCCCAAGATCGTTTAAAAGTTGCTCGGTATGGATTAGAGTTCATAGCCAAGGCATAACTTATTGAAGCGGGATGCGAAGATTGGGGAGTCCGAAAAGGCCCTAACAAGGCATGAGGGCTATATTTTGTTGCTAAAGATCCAAAGTGATGTGAAGAATCATTTATCGAAAATCAATATGAAGGATCGAGACACACGACGAAAAGCAAAAACTCCCCAAAAGTCATGGAGAAGTGTATCCGAAAAGACCCTAACAAGGTATGAGGATAAATAGATCCAAGTCATAAAAGGAGGCGGATCGTTGTATATCAAAGTCCAAAATAAAGATTGGAGAAAAATGAAGAAGTCGTGGTCCAAGTATGAATCTCTCAAAACTTCAAGTGAAGAAATTCCATTATGAAGAGAAGACCATAATTTCATGAACGTCTCTCAAGATTTGAAGTATGAAGTCGCTGCCAAATATCGGTCCGAGAAAGGTCTCAAATCGCGAAGCGAGTTATGCCAAGATATGAACTTTATGAGGTCCCGAGAAGCAGTTTTAAAAGATTTTGTCCTTTAGCTAACTATTGATTAAATCGTTCACTTTATTTTCGGACTAAATAACTATCTAAATAAGTCAAAAATGCATCCTCGTGATCATTCAAGACAATAATATAATATAAGAGATACCCCTAGGAATAAGGGAGTCTAAGTGAGTAATTGGCCCACATGAGTTCGTGATAGTTTAATAACTTATAATAACAATGATCTCGTTTTTAAGCTTGGTTTGGAGAAAGTGAAAACTTGAGGATGATGATTATTCATAACATTTTCAAAACCCAAGGTATGCTTTTGATTTCTTTATTTTGTATGTCTTTAATTTTCTATCTCTTTAATAAAGGCCAACGTGGATTGATTATGATGAAAAGTGTAATCTTGCTTTGTAACTAATGCATTGCATGAGGACATTGCAATGGTCAAGTGTAGGGGATTTGATAGGTGTGTAAACACCCATTTTTTCTACCACTTAATTACAATAATAACCGGACCAAAACGTGTATTTTATGTCTTTTATGTCGGAATTATGCGTGGTTTGTGTTTTTGTTGTGATTTAGGACGAAAAGGTGAAAAGTAGAGAAAACACGGGAATTCACGGGCATTTACGGACTTTTATTGAAGATAAAGAGGAAAGACGAAGTCGAGAAGTCAGGAGTGCAAAAAGAACGGAAGTCCACGACCAATTCTGAAGATTTATCGAAGAAAAAGTCAAAAGACGGAAGTTTATCAAAAACCGAAGAATTCAAGTCTATTTTATTGAAGAAATTAAAGACGAGTTCAAAAGAAATCCCGAAGCCAAAAGTCCCTTAAGTCCAAGTTTAAAGAAGATTAGAAGAAAAGGACTAAGTATGCAATTAATGAAGATTAAAAGAAGGAGGGACTTAATGACGCAATTAAGAGAAAAGGAAAGAGGGGAGGAAGCTTCCTTAATCCTCCCCTATAAATAGATTAGGATTGTTTACATTTCATTGTTGTTGGCTAAGTGTGACAATTAGCTCTTCCACCATTTACTTACCTTGTCATTTACTTTTCTTGTCAAATTTAAATACCTTGTCTTGCACCTTAAATTCATTTAATTTCAAGTAAGTTTTCATTTAATTATTGTCAATCTTTACTTTATCTTGTCAATCTCTTATCTACCTTTCTTAATCTTTGATCTTTGTGTTTATGTTTATGTTCATGCTTTTATTTTGATCCAAATGGTTTTTGATTGTTGTGGTTAAAGTTGTTTGATTTCTTGTTTTTAATTGTTCGTTTATGTTTACTGTTGATTCGTGGATAGTTTTATTAAATTGTTTGTGCTTATTTTGGTTGAATTTGTGTTAGATCGTGTTTATTTTTGATCCCCTGTTCTTCGGAAAGGTTGTTTCTGTTTCTTTGTTTCCAGGAAAAGTTCCGAGCCAAGGGGTTGAGAGGAGTGTTCATTCGGAAGTCCAAAGTTCCGAGCCAAGGGGTTTCATCCGGAACTTCAAAGTTCCGGATCAAGAGTGTTCATTCGGAACTCCAAAAGTTCCGAATCAAATACTTCCGAACGAAAGTCCGACTCAAGCATTAGTTCATTCGGAACTTGAAAGTTCCGGATCAATTCACTTCATTCGGAACTCAAAAAGTTCCGGATCAAGGAGATTCATTCGGAACTCAAAAGTTCCGAATCAGGGGGCTTCATTCGGAACTTCTTAGAAGTTCCGAACCAACTTCCGGATCAAGGGCAAGTTCCGATTCAAGAAGTGTTCATTCTGAAGTCTGAAACTTCCGAATCAAGGAGGCTTCATTTAGAATCTTCCGAATCAAGGGTGACCAAAAACTTCCGAATCAAGGCAAATTTTAGAAGTTTCGAATCAGTAAAGTTCCGAACGAAGGATTGTTTTGGATAAGTGACACATTCAGATCAATTTGTTCCGGATCAAGGATTTTGGTAATATTCCGAGCGAAGAAGAATCATTCCAACCGAAGGTGACATTCCGGACGAGTGATTGTTCCAAACGAAGGATAATTCCGAATGAGCTGTATTCAGGTTCTTATTAGCTTTTGTCTTTGTTTTTATTTTCAAGCTTTATTTTTCCCGCCTTTATTTTAATTGCACTTTAAGTTTATTTGCCTTAGTTTTATTTTAGACTTGCCTTAGTTTTAGTCGCGCTTTAAGTTTGCCTTAGATAGATTTAAGTTTACGTCATTTACTTAAGTGCCCTCTAATTTTTAGTCACGTTTTTAAATACTTGCACCATTATTTTAATTAGACTTAGATTTACTTTAAGAGCACCTTTACTTTAATTGTTCTGCACCTTTTATTTTAAACACTACAACGACACATCTTTGTTTCACCAAAATCAATAGAGTCACATAGAGAGCCTAGATCAATTCGATTAGACCAACACAACGAACTTTAATCTTTTTAACTAGGGAAAATCTTTAGTTATCATTTATGCAAACTCGTAATCAAGCAAAACGAGCTCGCAAACGTCGTCAAAACCAAGGCAACTTGATTGAAGAAGAAACTCTAACTGTCGAACCCGTTGTAGAACCAATAGTCACCATGGCTAATCGTACTCTGATGGAGTTGCTTCAAGCACCCACCGAGGGTTTTGGAGAAGCTATTGTGATTCCCGCCATCCTTGCGGAGAATTTCGAGATTAAGACGGGTTTAATGTCGATGTTACAAGCAAACAAGTTTCGAGGTCATGAGAAAACAACCCGCATTATCACATAAGGAATTTCAATCGTCTCACTGCAACAAGAAAGTTTAAGGATGTTCCACATGAAGCTATTAAGATGATGTTGTTTCCATACTCGTTGGATGGACCCGTAAAAACTTGGCTCGAGAAAGAACCGCCAAATTCGATTTTGACGTGGGGTGATCTCGTTTCTAAGTTTGTGAACCAATTTTTTCCACCATCTAAAACAACACATTTGAAAAATGAGATTTCAAGGTTTACACAACGTAATAATGAAAGTTTTTCCAATGGCATGAGAACGATTTAAAGAAATGTTACATGAATGTCCACACCATGATTTTTCAGAATTGCATCAAATTGATACCTTTTACAATGGGCTAAATGATCATGAACGAGATTATTTGAATGCCGGCGCGGGTGGTAATTTTTTGTGCAAAAAGACCGATGAAGCTTTAAAGATCATCGAGAATTGATCTAAGCTTTATAACCCTCGTAACACACCGAGTGTTGCCAATATGGGTTCATCATCATCGTCATCGTCTCGTAACATGAATGCCTTACATGATGAAGCTAATGAGGAAAATCGGTTTTTCGATAGATTTTCGACGCTTATGACACATTGGAAAGCACAAGATGCTTTGAATTCCGCATCGGTTAAAGCGGTTGAAAAGAATTGTTTATCTTGTGGTGGAGCTCATGATCTTTCCGAGTGCATTACCGCCGGTGGTAACACTTCGAGTGCTTACGTAGCAACGGGAACTTACAACCAAAACGGACAAGGTTCCCGCCCAAATCAAGCTCCCCAAAATCAAAATGCTAACAACTATCGAAACAACAATCAAAATGGTGGTTATCAAGGCAATTCACGTAACTACAACAAGGGTAATTACCAAAGTCGGAATGGGCAAGTTCAAAATCAAAACCAAAACCGTGATTTTCAAAACATGACACAAGGTTTTTAATAACTGACTTTTGCTCAATTAACTGAATTTTACTATGTGAAATTGTTCTTGTGTGTGTCTAATCGAATTGATTACAGGTTTAAGTGCGACTCAGTCGTTCTTGGTGGAAAATTAAATGGTTTGGTTATCTATTTTAAACTAAAAGTAAATATAAAAATATCGTTGAGTAAAATAAAAGCTTTAAAAATTAAACGAAAAATTACTAGAAAAACACTTGGTAAAAACAGAGATTTCGGGAAGCGTGCAATTTTTGGAAATTAAAACGTAATGAATTTAAAACTTGAAAACTTTGTAAAAATAAAATAAGACAAAACTCGTTTAAAATAATATTAAGTAAAAATGCGGGAAAAGTTAAAAACTAAGATAAATAAAACAAAAACATAAGTCAGATCGCAACACGATCATACTCAGATCGTAGTGGTGGATCACACTCAAGAAATGAGGGATCGCATTTGGTGATCGCACCAAGTGATCATAGCCCACGACCGTAACAATCGATCGTAGCCTAGATCGTGGCCAAGTGATCGCACTCAATGCGATGGCAACAAGTGATCGCACCCAAGGTAATCGCAGCCACATATCGCACTCTATGATCGTACCCACGATCGCAACAAGTGATCGTGGTGTGGATTAATGAGTGTGATCGTAGCGAACGATCGTACTAAGGATCGCAGTAATGGATCGCAAGTAAAAACCCTATGGGTTTATGCGATCACACTTACTCGATCGTACTGGGTAAAACATCAAAGCAGTTACGATGGGATTCAAAAGTAGAATAAGCAAAAATAAATAAGCACAAATAAGCAAAGACGAATAAGCACTTATTTAAATCTCAACCAAATGAAAACAATCATAAATTTAAAAACTTTTATGACACGAAATAAGTAAACTTTATAAAATAAACTAAAAGATTAAACTTTTAAGAACACTCAAAAGTAAATAAGCTAAATACAAAATAAGCCAATAAGCATGATAAGCTCAAAGCTCAAATCGTATAAACTTGGATATGGATAAAAAGTTAAACTTTTTAATCAACCAAAACATCAAGATTAAACAAGATGCTTTAAAATTTCGGATCAAGAACAAATAAAAATCAAGAAAGGTAGAAGAAGATTAAAGATGAAAAGATTAAACTTGAACTTGTAGATTAAAGATTTCAAAATACAAGATTAAATCAAATCTTGAACATGAAAGGAAAAACAAGATGAAGTTCTAGTGAGAGAAAGTTAAAACTTTCTCTCTCTAAAATGTAAACTAAAGAAAGAAAAGTAAACTAGCTACAAATTAACTAACACCCTCCTAATGTGTCATTAGGAGGGTATATATAGGAAGTGGGGAATGCATGTGTTGCTTCCTTCTTTCTTTCTCTTTCTCGTCTCGACTTGATTTAAATCCTTTGTCTTTCTCGACGTCGTCTCGGGATTTGTCGATATAAATTGAACTTGTCTTATAATTTCTTCAATAATTAGACTTGAGTTCTTCGACTTCATTAAACATCTGTCTTTAGACTTTTTCTTTAATAAATCTTCAGAATAGGCCTTGGACTTCCGTTCTTTTTGCACTCTTGATCTTTTGACTTCGTCTTTTCTCGTTTTCATCGATAAAAGCCCGTGAAAGCCCGTGTATTCTTCCTTTTTTATCTTTTGGTCCTAAAACACAATAAAAACACAAACCACGCATAATTCCGACATTTATGACATAAAATACACGTTTTGACTTGGTTATTATTATAGTTAAGTGGTAAGAGGATGGGTGTTTTCACACCTCTCAAATCCTCTACACTTGACCATTGCAATTCCCTCATGCAATGCATTAGTTACAAAGCAAGATTTACATTTTTCATCATAATCAATCCACATTGGTCTTTATTAAAGAGACAAAATATTTAAAGGAAGAAAACAAGTAAAAAGATCAAAAACTTACCTTATGGTTTTGGAATGTCATGAAAGTTTATCATCCTCAAGTTTCACGTTCCCTATACCAAGATTAAAAACGAGATCATTGTTATTATAAGTTAGCAAACTAACACAAACTCATGTGGGCCAATTATTTACTTAGACTCCCTTATTCCTAGGTGTATCTCTTATATTTTATTGTTGTCTTGAATGATCACGAAGATGCATTGTTGACTTATTTCGATAGTTATTTAGGCTAAAAATAAAGGAGGACGATTTAATCAATAGTTAGCTAAAGGACAAAATCTTTTAAAACTGCTTCTCGGGACCTCATAAAGTTCATATCTTGGCATAACTCGCTTCACGATTTGAGACCTTTCTCGGACTGATATTTGGCAGTGACTTCATACTTCAAATTTTGAGAGACCTTCTTGAAATAATGGTCTTCTCTTCATAAAAGGAATTTCTTCACTTGAAATTTTGAGAGATTCTTCATACTTGGACCACTACTTCCTCATTTTTCTCCAATCTTTATTTGGGATTTTGATATACAACGATCCGCCTCCTTTTAGGACTTGGATCTATTTATCCTCATACCTTGTTAGGGCCTTTTTGGATAGACTTCTCCATGATCTTTAGGGGAGTATTTGCTTTTCGCCATGTGTCTCGATCCTTCATATTGATTTTTGATAAATGATTCTTCACATCACTTGGGATCTTTAGCAACAAAATGTAGCCCTCATGCCTTGTTAGGGCCTTTTCGGACTCGCCAATCTTCGCATCCCGCTTCAATAAGTTATGCCTTGGCTATGAACTCTAATTAATACAGAGAAACTTTTAAACGATCTTGGGCTAGAAGCTAAGTAACTTTTCAAATCGTACAACCTTACTTATTGCAATTAAATTTATTAACAAGCGATGGGAGAAAAAGCTCATAATCAACTCACATAAATTTATGAAAGAATACCAAACTTATAATTGACTCTATCATCTCTCGTTCTCCACAATTTAAAATCTCAAGAAATGATACTCGTGGATGCTTAGCCAACTAAATCAAAGTTTTGGGTTTTCAAGTCATCTATAGGATCTTGCAAATTCTTAGACTTTTTCAAGTTAAGAATTCGCATTTTAAAGTTCCCTTGATAAACGACTTTCTAGGATCAATTATAGGAACTTGCAAAAAGTTCTTGTTCTTAACCGTAAGAGTTAAGACTTTCGCGTTTTAAAGTTCCCTATATAAAATCCTAGCAAAACTTGACTTAAACACGTTAAGGATACTAGCTAGAGTAAACTTAGATAAGTAAACTCGGGTTGAGTCAAAAGATTCACAACTTTGAAAAATTTTAAAACCACTTTATTTAAAAATTTATTCAAATGAAATAAAATAACGATAGCAAAGGAAAAACTACTGGGCCAAAATAGATCAAAAATTTTGAAAAATGTCGAAAAATCGATTTTCCGGTTAAAATGAGGACAAATACAAGGAAAAGCCCACTTAACTTCGATAGAAGTCCCCCCTACACTTAATATAAACATTGTCCTCAATGTTTAAGCATATGGAAGTAAACTCCCCTACTCTTAGGACATTGTGCACGTTGTTTAAATCTTGTTAAGGAAGAGACAACTAAAGGGATTCCTATTTCAATCATAAATGATAAAATAATGAATCAAAAGAGTTTAGGATAGAACCGGAAAGACGGGAACACGGAATCACGGGTCGTCAAAAGTCATCAAGAATGGATCTTTGATAGCTCGAATCCCTGCACATGATAAGAAAGAAAACAACAAACACATACTAGGGTCTCCCCTACACTTATTATAAAAACAGAGAAAAATGATAGATACTGCGGGTTGCCTCCCGAGAAGCGCTTGTTTTTGTTAACCGAGTCGTGAGCCTGACCCGACCTTGATTAGCATGGTAATAACCTTGAAGAACATCCACCGGAATCAAATACATAGTTTTCGTCCATCAAATAGCACAAGCTTAAGTCGATTAAGGCAAGCCAACGAAGAGTAGGCAAGGTTCCTTTAAGCAGTTGTTGAGCACGGTGGTAGCAAGGGTGAAGAGGTGCAAGCATATCTCCAAAAGTTCCAAAATTCTTTCCTTTTATTTCATCAGATGGATACTGAGATGGCTTAAAAATTGCAATACCGGGATCGAACACCTTTTCCTTTAGGGGAAAATAACACTCAGGCTCAGTAGACCTTGAAGAAGATCCACTCATAAATCTCACAATCTCATCCTCAGAAGGTGGATAAAGAGGTGTCAAGACATAAGTACTGTGGATATCGGTGTCTTCCGGCTTCTTCTCCTTTGAAACGGGTTTCTTCATATCCAAAGGAGGATAAAGAGCATCATCAAAGTCCAAAGGAGGAGAATCATTTTCATTTGGGAAGTATGTATTAAGGAAAGTGGCAAAATCTTCCTCAAATGAGTAATTATCCAAAGTATCAATAGTGATTGGTGGAGGGTCTTCATCAAAAGTAGGAGTAAGGTCATTATGAGAAGAATCACTCGAGAGAGTATCAACATCATCAAAATCATCCAAAGTTGGCATGTCTGGATACTCTGAAACAAAATTATCATAATCATCCCCATCGGAACTAGAATCTTTATTATAATCATCATAGATCGGTGAAGAATCATAAATTGGTGAGGGGTCCACATTGGGGAGAGAATCAGCAAAATCATCCACGTCGTCTTGGAAAAGTGGATTATCATGGGAAGACTCGAAAAGAGGATTATCATATACAACAAAGTCATCAAGGTTAAAACTTTCCAAAGTAGAAGTAAGCTCTTCTTGAAGCACATTAATCATTTTCGCGGATTCTTTTCCATTTTTCTTACTTGTAATCTTCCCCATCTTAAAAACTTGAGCATCATTCCCGACCCTTAAGATTAATTCACCTTCGGCAACATCGACTAGAGCTTTCCCGGTTCTCAAAAATGGTCGTCCAAGTATTAGCAGAATACGAGGGTCCATGTCATAATCAACAACAACAAAAGCGACCAGAAAAGCGAAGGCAACACAAAACGACCGGGATCTCCAAGTTTTTCCGGAAGTTCTTTAAGAATAACTGCAGAACAGTTTTCATTTAGGCGTGTGTTGACAAACTCAACCATCTTTTCCTTCTTGTTAAGCAATTCCTTGAATGTTTTGACGAATTTTCGCATTTGGACAAGTGCTTCAACGAGGCTAATGTTGAAATTCATTTGAGAGATCATCTTCATAAAAGAAGTGACTTGAGAATCCTCTTTAGTAAGCAATTTGCACTTGTCTAACCAAGAAGGATAAGGAATGTTGGGTTTAGATGGTGTAGGTGTAGCAGGTAAAGGTTGAGATGTTGAGGGTTGAGAAGTAGAAGGTTTAGAGGTGGTAGGTAGGGTTGGTGGAGGGTTTTTCTTGGGTACCTCTTCATTAATAGGTGGAGACGGTAATGGAGAACTAGTACTAGGCGTGGAAGTAGGAGGGATAAATGGAGGTGGAGGAGGTGTAGATGGTCCTACTAAAGTTGCTCCACTTCGCGTAGTAATAGCACTCACATTCGCTCTAGGGTTTGTTTCGGTGGTAGAAGGAAGAGCACCTTGGGGGCGAAGGGTTTGTAATATTTGAACAAATCTCCTATCTGTGGACTCTTGAAATTGTCTAGTAGATTCTTGCATTGCTTGCATGATTTTCTCATGTTCACTCAATTTTTGCAAAACCAAGCCCATTGGCGGATGAGGTAAATTGAACCCTTGTTGTTGGAAACCTTGGTTTGGGTATTGGTTATAAGGTGGAAAACCTTGAGGATTGAAACCTTGGTGTTAAAAACCTTGGTTTTGCATGTGATAGTTTCCCTGGTTTTCATTTGAGCCCCTCATGTTGGCATTTCCTTGAACATTAGCTCTTGGTGGCCCTTGGTTGTTTTGGTTGGGTGGGGGTGGTCTTTGCTGAAAACCGGGTGGAGCCAAGTAATTTGTCGAGTTGTAAGACAAGTGATTAACATCGACATTAGGCTTGAAATGAACTCTCTCGGTGTTGTTGTAAGCATACACTTCCCCGTGAGATTGATCATAAGCTTTATCACAATTAGCATAAGAGTGTGGCCCACCACAAGTTTCACAAGTTATATTAATAGCATTGTTGTTTTTGGCATTGTTAACGGCTTGTAAAGCAAGTGCTTCAACAACCGTAGTAAGCTTATCAAGTCTCCTTTCGGTGTCACTAGTGCTAGCACTAGCCACATTAGCCCGAACACTTTTGGTTTGCACTTTAGATTTATTCTCAATAATATCCCATGCGGCATTAGAAGACTTAACCAAAATGTTACCCCCCGAGGCACTATTTAGTGAATCTTGGTCATTCATGCTTAAACCATTGTAAAAAGTGTTAATTTGATATACTTTTGTGAAACCATGTTGTGGACACTTTCTTAAAAGTTCCTTAAAACGGTCCCAAGATTCACTAAATGTCTCACCGTACTTTTGTTCAAAGTTAATGATTTCATTCCGCAAAGCGGTAGTACGTGAGGGTGGGAAAAAGTAGTTGATGAATTTGGTCTCTAAATCCGGCCACGTAAGAATACTTTGTGGCGGTTCCTTATCAAGCCAATGCCGGGCTTGTCCCTCTAAGGAGAAAGGAAAAAGTTGCAAGCGAATTACCTCTTGTGAAACCCTATTAAACTTGACCGTATTAGAGAGTTGAAGAAACCTTTTGATATGGTCATGAGGATCATCAAGTGTACGCCCCAAGAATGGTTGAGCATACCATTTGAATGAAGCTGGATTTGAGCTCAAAGTTGTTGGCTCCAATATCGGGTATGACAATAGCATCGGTGTTGCCCTCTACGTGCGATTGCAAAAGCTCGATCATTGGTCGATTGTCCATGGTGACAATAGGTTGAGTTTCGACTTCGCGCATACACACCTACAAAAAGAAAAGAAAGATAGATAAGAAATATTTTTGGTTTTTTATGTTTTTCTATTTTTTTGGATTTTTTTTTTTGAAATTTTTTTAATTTTTATGGATTTTTGAAAATTTTTAAGCAAGAAAAATAACGTTCAAAAATGAACGGATCCTAAAATCCAACGCGTCTCTCACTAAAAACCGTTAATCTTAACGAAAAGAGCCGGCAGGGGCGCCATTTAATAACTGACTTTTGCTTAATTAACTGAATTTTACTATGTGAAATTGTTCTTGTGTGTGTCTAATCGAATTGATTACAGGTTTAAGTGCGACTCAGTCGTTCTTGGTGGAAAATTAAATGGTTGGTTATCTATTTTAAACTAAAAGTAAATATGAAAATGTCGTTGAGTAAAATAAAAGCTTTAAAAATTAAACTAAAAATTACTAGAAAAACACTTGGTAAAAACAGAGATTTCGGGAAGCGTGCAATTTTGGAAATTAAAACGTAATGAATTTAAAACTTGAAAACTTTGTAAAACTAAAAACTTTGTAAAAATAAAATAAGACAAAACTCGTTTAAAATAATATTAAGTAAAAATGCGGGAAAAGTTAAAAACTAAGATAAATAAAACAAAAACACAAGTGATCGTAGCCCATGATCGTAACAATCGATCGTAGCCTAGATCGTGGCCAAGTGATCGCACTCAATGCGATGGAAACAAGTGAACGCACCCAAGGCAATCGCAGCCATAGATCGCACTCTATGATCGTACCCACGATCGCAACAAGTGATCGTGGTGTGGATTAATGAGTGTGATCGTAGCGAACGATCGTACTAAGGATCGCAGTAATGGATCGCAAGTAAAAACCCTAGGGGTTTATGCGATCACACTTACTCGATCGTACTGGGTAAGACATCAAAGCAGTTACGATGGGATTCAAAAGTAGAATAAGCAAAATAAATAAGCACAAATAAGCAAAGACGAATAAGCACTTATTTAAATCTCAACCAAATGTAAACAATCATAAATTTAAAAACTTTTAAGACACGAAATAAGTAAACTTTATAAAATAAACTAAAAGATTAAACTTTTAAGAACACTCAAAAGTAAATAAGCTAAATACAAAATAAGCCAATAAGCATGATAAGCTCAAAGCTCAAATCGTATAAACTTGGATATGGATAAAAAGTTAAACTTTTTAATCAACCAAAACATCAAGATTAAACAAGATGCTTTAAAATTTCGGATCAAGAACAAATAAAAATCAAGAAAGGTAGAAGAAGATTAAAGATGAAAAGATTAAACTTGAACTTGTAGATTAAAGATTTCAAAATACAAGATTAAATTAAAGCTTAAACATGAAAAGAAAAACAAGATGAAGTTCTAGTGAGAGAAAGTTAAAACTTTCTCTCTCTAAAATGTAAACTAAAGAAAGAAAAGTAAACTAGCTACAAATTAACTAACACCCTCCTATTGTGTCATTAAGAGGGTATATATAGGAAGTGGGGAATGCATGTGTCGCTTCCTTCTTTCTTTCTCTTTCTCGTCTCGACTTGATTTAAATTCTTTGTCTTTCTCGACGTCGTCTCGGGATTTGTCGATATAAATTGAACTTGTCTTATAATTTCTTCAATAATTAGACTTGAGTTCTTCGACTTCATTAAACTTCCGTCTTTAGACTTTTTCTTCGATAAATCTTCAGAATAGGCCTTGGACTTCCGTTCTTTTTGCACTCTTGATCTTTTGAGTTCGTCTTTTCTCATTGTCATCGATAAAAGCCCGTGAAAGCCCGTGTATTCTTCCTTTTTCATCTTTTGGTCCTAAAACACAATAAAAAGACAAACCACGCATAATTCTGACATTTACGACATAAAATACACCTTTTGACTTGGTTATTATTATAGTTAAGTGGTAAGAGGATGGGTGTTTTCACACCTATCAGTTTTCAAAATGCTCACACTAAAAATCTTAATGGAGAATTTTTGGATTATGCAAAAGCAAACGATGCTAAGTTTGATAACATGCAATGTGAGATGATTAGCTTAAGATTCGAGTTGAAAAACGAGCTTAAAAACGAACTTGCTAATGAATTGAAAACTCATGCTAATAAAATGGAAGGAAACATTCAACGTCTTCAACAAAATCAACAAAAGATGGAACAAGGTCAACATGATATTAAGCGAGAGTTGTTAAAAGAGGATATGAAGCAATCAAAATTTGAAGATTGAATGGCTAAAATGTTTGAAGCAATCATGTGTAAACCCTCTTCCTCGGGTGGTCTTCCTAGTGATACCATTACAAACCCGAAGGGAGAAATGAAGGTTATTACTACTTGTAGTGGTAAAACTTTCAAGGAACCAATCTCTCGTCCTAGTACTTCTACGGAGAAGGAAATCGAGAAAGAGCCCGAGGTGATGGTCGAAAAGGATCATATCACAAGCCCACGAAGTACCGCTCATACCACACCTACGATTGAACCAATACCAATTGTGGAACCCGAGATTCCAAGGCCGTTGCCTATGCCCCAACCCACACCACCCTTACCTTACCCATCGAGACGAAACAAGGAAAAGGCACAAGAACGTAACCAATACCAATTTGAGCTTTTTATGAAAATGTTTCGTGATTTGCATTTTAATATAAGTTTTGCCGACGCCTTAATCATGATGCCTCCATTCGCCGCAAACTTCAAAAGTATGTTGGATAACAAAGAGAAATTGCACCAAATGTCTAGTTGTTCATCAGTTTTTCTTAGCCGCATACCCCAAAAAGTCAGTGATCCTGGTAAATTTTTGATTCCGTGTGGTATTCAAGATATGGAGGAATGTTACGCCTTGGCCGATCTTGGTGCTAGTATTAACTTGATGCCTCTTTAGATTTTAAATCGCTATCACTTCCGGCTCTTACTCCTTCGAACATGTCTATCGAGATGGCCGATCATTCTACGATTCTCGCATGTGGAGTAGCCGAAGACGTTTTCGTAAAAGTTGGAAAGTTTTACTATCCCGTGGACTTTATGGTTGTAGACATTCCTACGGATCCTAAGGTTCCTCTCATTTTGGGTCGTTCATTTTTGGATACATCGAGAGCACTTATTGATGTTCATGCTAGAAAAATCACCCTATGTTTCAATGAGGAGGAACTTGTCATAAATGCAACCCAAAACTCCAAGCTTTCTCATGTTTATTCTATTGCAACTTTGAACCATGTTGATTCAACCAATGTCGTTTGCAAGGAATTTTCACAAAGAGTTTTAGGAATTGTCAACAAAAACGATTTACCATTTCCTCCGCCGGTGGAGGTTATGAGTGTTGAACCTTCAAACAAGGAACCGTCAATACTTGAATTGAAAAATCTTTTGCCTCACCTCGAACATTCATTCTTGAAAAGTGTTGATAAGTTGCCGGTTCTTACGGAAGATCTTTCGGATGACGAATATGTTGACCCCGATGTGGAAGTGTTCTTTATTGATAAACGTTTTGAGAACTTAGCGCCACCAAAACGCAACTTAAATGTGAGAATTTTTAGTGTTCCTAACATCATTTTAGAAACACCAAATGTTTTCGAGATAATCAAAACGGGGTTTCATGAGGACTGTTTAAAAGATAAAGAAGGAAAAGATTTTGAATTTAATTTAAAAGATTTTTTTACAAATCTAACTCCGTCATCACCACGTGTTTTGAGTACTACAAGCTCGTCTACTCTTTTTGACGATGCTTTGTGTGGTTCTAGTGTGGGGGAAGCCCCTTATGTTTCCTCACCTTTCTCCACCGAGGACGAGATATTCGATCCCGGAATTGCTTATAAAGGGAAATCTCGGTCTTCCACCGATGCAATAAATGGAGAATACTTTCGTTTGCTTGGTATGAGTCTACCTCGAGTAGCTCATTATGTTGTCCCACCATTTGTCCCACCCTTCTACTTCTCATCTCTTTTCTTCAAACTCTTTGAGTTTTTGGCACGTGTTGAAGTGGCATTGGTTTGTTATCCAATGAAAACGAGGACGCCATCTTTGATCCCGGTATTTTTCATCATCAAAGGACTTAGTCCTTAATACCGGTTGCTTTTTAGGCATTGTTCATCATGTAAGCCCCACCAAAAATGACCAAGTCACCTTCCCCAATGATAATTAGCATTGAGGGGATCGAGTCATCGAGTCGAGCTCATGACTCGGTAATAAAAAACGAGGTGCCTCGTGGGGGAGATCCCATGCTTATCCATTGTACATATTATCGCTTTCTAATGTAGTTAATGAGAGGGGATTTGTGCCCTTCCAACTCGTTGTCTCGTGGTTGTTTGTGAATGTGTTATCTAGATCATCATCATCGCCACGATTGAAGACTCTCGTGTTCGTTTACGTGAGCCTCGATCGTTTGCTTGAAGAGTTTTTCACGAATCCATGACATATCCTTTATTGTTCTAACAATTATCTTTTAGCATAATTCATAAACGGCTTTAGATATATCGTTGATCACCCTTTCCATGCTAGATCCTAAGCATTCGACTCTTCATCTCTAGTATGGGGGTGCTCCACCCTTTCCATGCTAGACTTACCTTGTTACGCCCTCACGTTTTCCAACTTTCAACGTTTTATTTTGTTTTGTTGCTAATAAGGCTAAAAATGGCCAAATTTTAAAAAATTTCTTAGTTTTCATAAGTGTTTTTAAGACACGAATGTATATTTTCCGTTGGGTGGAATAAGAGTTAATTTTTGACTTGATGGGCATTTGGAGCCCTTTACATTCCTTAACCCGCTCGAATCAAGTTTTGCTAGACTTTTATATAGGGAACTTTAAAACGCGAAAGTCTTAGCTCATATGGGTTAAGAACAAGAACTTTTCTCAAGTTCCTATAATTGATCCTAGAAAGTCACTTATCAAGGGAACTTTAAAATGCATTCTCTAAACTTGAAAAAGTTTAAGAAAGTGCAAGATCCTATAGGTGGCTTGAAAACCCAAAACTTCGATTTGGTAGTCTTAATGAAAGCTAATCCAAATTTGGCTTAATTTTGACTTGCGTGGCTAAGTATTCACGAGTCTCTTTAATTAGAGGTCTTTAAATAGTGAAGAACGAGAAGTGATAGAGTTAGACAAATGATCATGCTAAACGTAGAACATGAAAATGTTCTTTCAAAAACTCATATGTTTTTAATTGTGGCTTTTTCTCCCAAAAGATCAATGCATTAGGAATAAAATAATTGCAATAAGTAAGGTCGTACGATTTGAAAGGTTACTTAGCTTCTAGCCCAAGATCATTTAAAAGTTGCTCGTGGTTGAATAGAGTTCATAGCCAAGGCATAACTTATTGAAGCGAGACACGAAGATTGGTGAAGATCCAAAAAGGCCCTAACCATGAGGAGCTCTATTTTGTTGCTAAAGATCCAAGATATGAGAAGAATCATTATTCCAAAATCAATATGAAGGATCAAGACACACGGCGAAAAACAATTACTCCCCTAAAGATCATGGAGAAAGTCTATCCAAAAAGACCCTTACAAGGTATGAGGATAAATATATCCAAGTCCTAAAAGGAGGCGGATCGTTGTATATCAAAATTCAAAATAAAGATTGAAGAAAAATGATGAAGTCGTGGTCCAAGTATGAAGAATCTCTTAAAAACGTCAAGTGAAGAAATTTCAAAATATAAAGAGAAGACCATAATTTCAAGAACGTCTTCCGAAGATTTGAAGTATGAAGTACATGCCAAATATCAGTCCGAGAAAGGTCTCAAATCGTGAAACGAGTTATGCCAAGATATGAACTTAAGGAGATACACGAGAAGCCGTTTTAAAATATTTTATCCTTTAGCTAACTATCGATCAAATCGTGCTACTTTATTTTCGGACTAATAAATACTAAAATAAGTCAATATGAATCACTTGTGATCCATGGCAAATAGTTAAAAAATTCTAGAAACATTTTCTTTTCATAATAACTACGATTGCGGGGAGAAAAAGTATTACACAATTTGGACGTATGAGTAGTGTTAGCATTGTGACTTGTACCAACAATGATCTTGTTTTTTCACTTAGCATAGAATGTATGACAACCAAGGATGACGAACTTTACTCTATGAGACATTCACTTGTTTCTATTCAATGACCCTAAAAGTCACATTCGTGATGAAAATAATACATTATGTCTTTAACACATCTTCGTAGTATTGTTGAAAGTTTTACTCTTCAATAAAGGTTAATAAAACTGAATTTTGGAGATGCTTAGATACTTTATTCTAACATTGCGTAAGGGCACAACAATAGTTTAGTATGGGGGAGTGATGAGATGGCATTCATACATGATCTCATCGTTCTTTTCGGGCTTTAAATGCATAAAATGTCATCAAAATACCATATATATGCTTGTGTTTGTTTACTTGTGTATTTTAGGTATGGATATCGTGAAAAAGACAAAATATCACAAGAAACAAGGAAAAACGAACATAAGAAACGAAGCCGCACAATGAACCGGCCCCTAGTTTGTGATTTCTTAAAGAAAAGACCTTGAAGACTTGAAGATATATAAGAATGATCCCTCATCAATGAAGAAATGACACTTAATACCCTTTTATATTCATAATTACAAGTTTGGTCCCTTAAGTTTGTCAAAATTACAAAAAGGTCCTTTAACTTTGAAGATTTGGCAAGTTTAGTCCCTCAACAATTCTAAATTGTCAACAATGGTCCCTCATGAAGTCAAAGATCCAATGAAGACCTTCAAAGATGAGAAATGTCCAAGATCAGCCCTTGAAATATTCAAAAATGGCAAAAGTAACCCTTGAAACCCTTTTACCAAAGTTTTGTGGCCAAAACATGAAATTGTAAACTTTATTAACAAAGGGAATCAAGTTTCTAGGCTGAAAAACACATTTTACGAGTATTACCGAAGTCTAAGGACCAAAAGTGACCATTGAAACATTTGAAAACCAAAAATGCGCCAAACAACTTACCCTTCCCCTAAATTCGGATCAAACGAGTTACTATTCACCCTTATGAACCTAGTAACTCCCTCACTTAAAACAAAGGGTAAATCAAAATTACCCACACCTACGTTTGATTGACACTCACACGAACACATCCCACGCTTAACATCTCACACCACTTCACCAAGGACCCCACCCCCAATGCCCTTTCAACCAGTCAGAGAACACCCTCCTCTCCAAGGAATCCTATATGGCAAAATCAACAAACCACAGCTACTACTTGGTCCCCACGCACAAGATGAACGACCAAGATCAAAATGGACAACTCATCAACTCAAAACGTCCAAGGGCATTTCTGAGATTTCATTAGCTAGGGTTTCTAGTTATTCATTGTAAACTCAGCCTTACAAGGCCTATAAAAGGAGACCTCAACATGTGAGAGTCCCTTTGTTCCATATTTTAGCTAAAATCTTTGCAATTCCTTTTTATAAATATAAAGTTGGTATTTTCTGAAAATTTTAATTCCTTTTATGTTTTTATAAAAGTTTGGTGTTTGATTAGCTAAGATCTGAGTTCCATTTATCTACTTGTTGAGTTTTGAGGAAAGAATTTTGAGTTATAAAACCCTTGTTTTCAAAAATCAGTGTTTCATTGTTTTTTGTTCACCCTTGTGTTTGTTGATCTTAGTAGGTACAAGGAAGCTAGTGGTTATTTTGCTACCACTTAAGCTCACACAATCCAAAGCATGGATGTATGTTTTGGAGGTGCACATCTCTAAACCTTTTTAGTTTTCTGAATATTTTATGCTAAATGATTGAATCTGAGTTGTGGTCTGTGATTGTGTGATTTTGTGGTTGAATCTTGTTTATTGGTGGTTATTTGTTGTTATTGAGTTGATTTGAGCTTGGTTTGTGGTTTGAATCTAACTAATCCTTTGAAATTGAGAAATCAGTGATTAAAGGGGTGTTTGGGTTAACTGCAATATCTAGGATTGGGTTGACTTGAGTAGATATTTTGTGTTTGTTCTTGCTTATATTGTGGTATTGGTTGTTTATCTGCAAGTTTTGAGGTCTATATCACCATAATCCTAAAATTAGCCATAAAATATGTTTTACTTGTTGTTTTGGACTGAGGTTTTGGGGACACCTTGATCTAAGGGTAGACTAGGGTTAACAAGTGATAAATCTAAGTTTATGAAACTTGTGTAGTAGATTTGAGGTGTTGAAATTGGATTTGTGGTCATCAAGGGTTTGGGTATCATTTGTTCATCAGTAATCTGCATAAGCTTTAATCTGTCTCAAATCTTTGAATCAGTGTATGAAACAAGTTTATTTGTGCTTATTGGAGTTTATTATAGCTTTTGTATGCATCTAGTTCAATTTGGCTGGCTTATTCTTGCTTAATCTGCTTATTACTTTATTTTTGCTTATTAAACAAGTCTGTGCAATGTCTGATGCTTCTTTGAATTAACTGTATCATCTGGCTGGATCAATTTGTGTTTAATTGCTTGATTGAGACTCCTTACAACCCATTGGTTTTAAGGGTTCCCTTGTTGTTCACTGAATCCAAGTAAAACTCTCTAAAATCAAAGGTCACATAGTCAAAGTAGTGGGAACTCCTTTCCCCTGCTGCTAGCCACTGCTAGTGTTATTTTTGGTTCAGCTTATCAATAAGCTATTCCAGCTTATTAAAATGTGCAACAACTTCAAATTGGTAATAGGTCTTCCTTATTTGACCCATTTGTTCATTCTGGAGCATTTGGGCTGTTGACTTTTAGGTTTGACTAGAAAACCAACTTGTTTGACTTATACATAAGTGCTTATTGACTTACTCAACATATTTGGCTTTGCTTATTGGATTTTTCTTGATTCATTTGGCTTATTTAAGTCATTTAAAGTCTTTTGCAACTTGAATCAAGTTCCAAGGTGGTCTACAACTCTAAGTCGACTATTTTGTCGTTTAGTGGATTTGTACTTGGCTTATTTCTGGCTTATTGGTTGTGCTTTTTCAAAATTTCTTTTCACGGATCTCTTAAGCATCCCAAAATAAGGTTGTGTGTCAAATTAGAGCTTATGGCATTGGCTTATAGCTTAATGGGCCAAAAAGTCCATTAAGAATAAGTTGTTGTACATTTAAGCTGTGATAAGCTCACATTAAGCTTTTGAGCCTTCAGAGTTTTGTGTTTAGAATTGAATTTTAAGCTAGACTGGTTATTTTCAGCTTATTTGGTTGAGTTGGATTTTATTGGGCCAAAAAGCCCATTTCATTGGACTGTTTTTGTTTTTAAGCCCATTTGGGGGCCTAATAGGGGTATTTTGGTAATTTCACTTTTATTTTCTGTTTATTTAGGTTAAAGTAAACTAGTTTGCAAGTTTTTAGAAATTTTATAATTTTTGGATTTTTAATATTATTTTATTATTAAAATTAGTTTTTAATATTTTTGCAACTTTTACATTTTTCTTAGGTCAAATACATTAAGTTAGGATTTTTAAATTTCTTAGATTAATTTTCTCATCATTTTATTAATTTTTAGAATAACTTTAATATTTTAATAGTTTTTAATCATTTAAAAATAGTTTTCATTAGTTTTAAATTTCATAAAAACAGTTTTTAGTCTTATTAAGTCATTTTAGAGGTTTACAAAGTAAAAAATATTTGTTTGGGCTTTTTATTCATTATTTGGATTTTTATGGCTTTAATTAGCATTTAAAAACTAATATTTAATTAATTAAAAGGTTTGAAAATTTTTTGATCATTTGTTAACTCTTAGTTTATTTTTAGGTATTTTTGGTAAATTTTTGGGAATTTTTAGAATTAATTTTTATTTTGTCACTTTTTACGGTTTTTCGTTTTGTTGTCGTAGTATAATTTTAACGTATCCGTCATTCTCTTTTCTCATCTTTTCTTTCTCATATTAATCCAAAATCATTACGAATTATTCACACACATATACCTCCTTGGGAAACGAACTTATGTGGGTCATTAACACTTGATTTTCCTAAATCATTTGTTTAATACTTACCGCTTTTACGCATTTTTCCTAAAAGTTCGTATTTTACCACAATCAAGAAGAATAGGTACTCAGCATTCAAGGTTCAAGAGATTCAGGAGGAGAAGAAAGCTTTGGTATCCTGTGATACCATGGTTAATTGGAATGACCATGAGACTCCAACTTTGGATACCGTTGAAACTGCTACTGATGTGTTTGCTATGATTGCTGGTCACATTTCCGAGGCAGAGGAAGGCGGAGGAATTTGCTTTGATGGGAATCTCTCCTCAAATACAAAAATGTCCTCTTGGCGGTGATGATAAATATTCTGACCTTATGACACAATGTGATGAACTAAATACTCAAAATGATAAATATTTTTTAGAAGTTCAAGCTTACAAGAGTTCACTCAAAACTTTAGAACAACAAAAGAAGTGGTTGCAAAATGCTCAACTTGAGTATGAGGATAGAATTAGGGTGTTGATAAATGGCAAAAAGCACCAAAAAATCTTTCCAAACTTATAGACAGTAGTACGTCTGGAAGAACAAAGAGGGGGTTAGGTTTTGACAACTATATAGGACCAGATGATGTTTTTTATTTATCCTTTTCTAGTGTCTTTGATCCTGACAAGGAGGAGGAAAAACCTAGTTACAATATGTTTAAACCAGCTGCAACAATGCACGATGTTCCTCCACCTCTTACAAGAACATTTATGCCTATACCAATTCCTAAAGACTTAGATGAATCACAGATGCATGAGTCCCCTAAAAGTTCTACTAACACTAATGACTTTGTCTCTTGTACTTTCAGTGACAAGGCTAGTGACTATGCATCGCGTGGTTCAAGTGAAAACTCTAGTCCCTCAAGTCCCGAGCCAAATGACACTGCTGCTTCTAGTGCTAGGATGAGTGATGAGAGAGTTGCTACTGCATCTACTTCCATTGTTTTTTTATTATAGTATTATGTCTTCTAGGAATGTTGTTTCTCCTAGAAAAGTATGTAATAAGAATAGCAGTAATAAACAATTTCATTTAAATAAAAGGTCTTTTAAAACATGCTTTGTTTGTGGTAGTAGATTTCATTTGATTAAAGAGTGTGATTTTTATGACCAAAGGCCTGTTGGCCATCATTCTTATGGTACTCCTGGTCCACCAGTAGTTGCTCCTACTGGTGTGGGTTTCACTTCTAGTAGGCTAAACCCTTGTGCTCAATCTTTTCCTTCTACTAGGAGGAACTCTCCTTCAACTTCTTCTACTTGGAGAAACAATCAAAGTACAATCAACACACCAACCAACATTTACTTTCAAAATTTTCATAAGTCTATTGAGAATTACAATACTTCTACTGACCACATGCAATTTGGATTGGGAAATTTGGGTTATGCTGTTAAGACCTCATCAGGTTGTTCTTGGACACAAAATAGAACCCCAATGATGCCAAGGAAACACAAGAACAACAGTGGATCTCATCAATCACCTTGGCTATCTTACAATGACCCACAAGGAAGGCTCAAGCCAGGAATGGCTTGGGTCCCCTTAAGACACTAACTGTTACATATGTTTCTTGTTGTTGTAGATTAATCCATACCAAGATCCATCTCTTGGAATTGTGGATAGTGGCTGTTCTAGAAGCATGACAGGGAAAAAAGGACTTTTGACTAACTTTGTACCATTTCAAGGCGGGAAAGTGTACTTTGGTAGGAGTGAAGGGCGTGTCACAAGTAAAGGAACTATTCAGACTCCTAACCTTAACTTTGAGCAGGTATACTATGTAGAGGCACTCCAACACTTCAACTTGATCTCTGTCTCTCATATTTGTGACAAGAAGCAGTTCGTCCTCTTTACGGATATTGATTGCCTGGTGTTGTCCAAATACTTCAAACTTCTGGATGACTCCCAAGTACTACTCAAAATTCCAAGAAGACATAATCTTTACAGTATCAAGTTGGCTTGCTTGGTTGCCAAAGCATCAGCCACAAAATGGCATAGAAGGATGGGGCATGTTAATTTCAAAACAATTCACAAGCTGTCAAATATGAACCTGGTTTCTGGGTTACCTCCCAAAACCTTCAAGAATGACATAAATTGTCTTGCTTGCAGCAAAGGCAAACAGCACAAAGCATCCTTCAAAGCCATTATTGATCTTAGTCTTATCACTGAACCTTTGCAGCTCCTTCACATGGATCATTTTGGTCCTACCTTCGTCAGAAGCATTGATCATAAACAATACTGCCTAGTGGTGACTGATGGCTATAACAGATTCTCATGGGTCTTTTTTCTTGCTGCTAAAAATGAGACCTGTCCCATTCTCAAAGACTTCATTGCCTTTATTGAAAATCAGCTGTCAAAGAAGGTAAAAGGTATTCGATGTGACAATGGCACTGAGTTCAAGAATGCAGAACTCATAGCACTTTGTAATTCCAAAGGTATTAAAATAGACTACCGTGCTGCCAGAACTCCTCAATAAAATGGTGTTGCTGAAAGGAAGGACAAGACTCTTATAGAAGCAACAAGAACCATGATTGCTGATTCTAAGCTTCCGACTATGTTTTAGACAGAATCAGTCAACACTGCTTGTTATGTGTTGAATAGGTCTTCATTACCAATCCACATAAGAAGACTCCCTATGAGCTACTCACAGCCAAAGTCCCAAGCATTACTCATTTGAAACCTTTTGGCTGTCCTGTCACCATTCTCAACACTAGTGACTATTTGGGGAAATTTGATGGCAAGGCTGATGAAGGCTTCATTGTGGGTTATTCAACTCACTCTAGAGCCTATAGGGTCTATAATCTTACTCCTAAGCGTGTCGTTGAAACAATCAACCTAAGGTATTTTGAAGAGAAGACAAACCTTCAAGGGAAAGGTCTTGATTGGTATTTTGATCTTGACTATTTTAGTGACTCTTTGGGATATTTTCGCTTCAAAACTAACCAACATGCAGGTCTACAAGAGTTTGTCTCTTCTAATGCAGGTGCTACTTCAAGCTTCTCGGACTCAGAAGAAGATGATGGCATTTTTGTTATCCCATCCTATTCTACATTTGTTACTCCAGACACCTCTGCTACTCCTACTGGTGCTACTTCACCAGACATCACTGGCTCACAAGAAGATCTTGATACATTGCTCAAGCAACAGCAAGATGCTACTAATGCAGCTGCCAAGGGAGGTTTTGAGTTTCCCTTGGATACTCTTGGTGTTCTAGCTCCTCCTAGTGATGTCAATGTTACTCCTGGTGCAAGTCCCTCTTCTGCTAGAAGTCCACTTAGTGATCCTACTTCCACAACTAGGTTCTCTGGTCCTACTGACCTAGGAAACTACAATATCTACTACTACGTTGAATGACATTCATAAGCAACCTATGACATGCATTTTCAATTCTACATCTTATGATGATGACTTCGTTGCTGATCTTACTAACGTGGCACTAGAAGTAGAAGTAGCTCCTACTACCATTCAGCAGATCCACAAAATGCATCCTACATCTCAAATTATTAGGGATCCTGGTTCTACTGTCAAGATTCATAGCATGCATAAGAAAGCTACTTTTGGTCATCATGCTCTTGTGAGCTACACTGAAGACCAAAAGCGAAATAATCACAAAGATTTTCTTCGCTGTTTGTTTGCTTGTTTTCTGTCTCGGGTGGAACCTTGGTCTGTCTCACATGCACTTGAGGATCAAAGTTGGGTAGAAGCTATACTGGAGGAAATGCAACAATTCTTGTTTCAGAATGTATGGATCCTAGTTGATTTGTCGGATGGAAAGACAACCATAGGTACCAAATGGATTCTCAAAAACAAGAAAGATGTTAGGGGTATTGTGGTAAGTAATAAAGCAAGACTAGTAACACAGGGTCACACTCAGCTTGAAGGGATTGATTATGATGAAGTTTTTGCTCCAGTTGCAAGAATTAAAGCAATACGACTATTTTTGGCTTTTGCTTCTTACATAGGCTTTACAGTGTTTCAAATGGATGTCAAGAGTGCATTTATGTATGGAAAGATTGAAAAAGAAGTATATGTCACTCAACCTAAGGGTTTTGTGGATCCTCTTCATCCTAAGAAGGTCTACAAGGTTGTCAAGGCCCTCTATGGTCTTCATCAAGCTCCTAGAGCCTGGTATGAGCGTCTTTCTACTTTCTTGTTAAATCATGGCTACAGAAGAGGCACCATTGACAAAACATTGTTTCTTAAGAAGAATACCAAAGATATCATCCTTGTCCAGGTGTATGTAGATGATATTATCTTCGGTTCTACCAAGAAGGAATGGTGTGATGAGTTTGAACAGTTGATGAAGGGTGAGTTTCAGATGAATGCTATGGGAGAACTAACATTTTTCCTTGGCCTTCAAGTCAAGCAGCAGCAGGATGGTATCTTAATTAGTCAAGATAAGTATGTTCATGACATTATTCAAAAATTTGATATGGAACCTCTTAGACCAGCAACAACACCTTATGAAGTCACAAAGGTCAAACTCAAGAATGAGCCAGATCCTCCTGTTAATGTTCACTTGTACAGGTCTATGATAGGCTCACTCATGTATTTGACTGCATCTCTCCCAAACATTATGTTTGCTGTTAGTGCTTGTTCTAGACATCAAGTGGCACCTACCACCTCCAATTCAATGCTGTCAAGAAAATTTTGAAGTATCTTAAAGCACAACCCAAGCTAGGCTTATGGTATCCAAGGGAATCCCCTTTTGTACTTGAAGCCTATAGTGATAGTGACTATGCAGGTGCTAATAATGATAGAAGGTCAACTACTGGTGGTTGTCAGTTTCTGGGACGAAGGCTTATCTCATGGCAATGTAAGAAACAGATAATAGTAGCTACTTCCTCAACAGAAGCTGAATATGTAGCTGCTGCTAGTTGTTGTGGACAAGTCTTGTGGATACAGAACCAAATGTTAGACTATGGGTTCAACTTTATGAATACCAAAATCTTCATTGACAACCAAAGCACTATTCGCATTGTGAAGGATCCTGTTTTTCATCAAAGAACCACACATATAGAGATTCGGCACCATTTTATAAGGGATGCCAATGAAAAGAAGCTGATACAGGTTCTCAAGGTACATACAAATGACAATGTTGCTGATTTGTTGACTAAAGCATTTGATGGACCTAGGTTTAACTACTTGGTAGTTCACATTGGTATGGTCAATCCTTGAGGTCTAGGATTGAGGGGAGGCAAAGCCTAAGGGGAGGTTTGTTGTACATGTAAACTTATACGTTCTTACTTCTTATAGCTTCTTTCGCCATTTTTCATGGATTTATGCTATGTGTGCTACTTCTGGTGGTCGACTTAAGTTACTCCTGGTGGATATCACTTACTCCTAGTGGTTAAATAGTCATCATTAACATGGTGTGATTGGATCCTAATGCTTCTTGGGATCACTGTTCATTGTCGTTGACTTTTGTTGACCAATCGCTACTACTAGTGTTGACTTATTGACCGTTTGACTTTTGGTCAGCATAAGTTACTTCTGGTCCATCAGTTTATCTATTATTTTGGTATATGGATTTGGCTATTAATGGATTAGAAGGCAAGTGGTTAATCCCATTAATGATTTATTTTTGAAAGGGCAACCCCCTTAATTAGAGGTAAATGAACAGTTAGACAAGCCATTATTTATGGTCAATGGGGATCATTTGACTAAACTATCAGCCCTAAAACACACACACACACACACGCTCCTACCCTCCATTATCATTCATCTTCTTCATCTATCTTCTTGTAAATCCTTACTCATCATCAATGGCTGGACTTCTCTACAAAGCTGATCATAACAAAGTTGCCTACCTTGGCGAGGGACCCCAGAGGGAGGATTATATAGACATTTTGGAGTTCATCATGGCTTCACACATAAGGTGTGCTCTTACTGTGTGCCCTACTTTCTATGACACTGTCATACGTTAGTTTTGGGCCAATGTTGATATTCGAGAAGTGGTGGGTCACCCAATAGAGATTCATGCCACCATAGATGGTCGTCCATATGTGGTGACTGAAGCCTCTATTAGGCCTGCTCTGCATCTCCAAGATGCTGATGGCATTGTTTCCCTCACCAATGAGGAAGTCTTGGATGGGATGGCTACCATTGGGTATAATCATGAAGGGAAGTTTAATTTTCAGAAAAATAGATTTTCACCCTAATGGAAGCTGCTTATTCACTTCTTAATTCATTGTTTGAGTCCCAAGGCTAGGAGTTGGGATGCATTTCCCAACTCCCTTGCTACTGGTTTGATTTGTTTGGCCCAAGGTCGTAGGTTCAACTTTTCTCGCTATATTTTGGATGGTATGATAAGAAATCTTAATGGTCTCAAGAAGTTCCTTATGTATCCTAGGTTTTTGCAGTAGATTCTTATGTGTGTTCCTAGAAATAGAAAGGATTATGTGCCTGTTAGACTCATTCCTAAATTTTATGTTAACATGAAGCTTGCCTATCTTGGTCCTGACATTTCTCTCACTCCTGCTATGCTGGGCATTGCCCAAGAAGATCCCAATGAGGTTCATCCGGCTGAGGAAGCCCAGGAGGAAGCCCATATGGTTAATAATCCTATGGAGGAAGAGATATAGGTTGAGATTCCTCATGAAGATCCTACTCCGGAGGTGGTGGTTGAGGTGCCGTCTTCTTCGAAGGCTGCCTCTTTCGCTGGTCCCTAATGTCTCACCTTTTCTTGATACACCTCATGCTAGTCTTGTCCATCCTTCTCATGTGGAGCCATCTACTTCTTTTGTGCCAGATGCACATGCTCCCAATGTTGACCAGCCCTTTTCTACTGGTCCCAATGAAGCATCCCCTAAACCAAGTTCTCTTGGTGGGGAAGCTGAGGAACCTGTTACTCTTACTTCTTTGTTGGCTTTGGTAAAAATGTACTATGAGAAGATCCAATCCTTGGAAGATGATCTCAACAAGCATCGTCAATTGACTAAGGATTTTGTGATTCCCTTAGCTTCCCGGGTTAAGCACTTGGAGCATCAATTGAGGCGTCATAAGAAGAAAGTGGTGTTGACTGATTCTGATGATGAGGCGAATGCTTTGGAAGATGATGGTTTGACAGTGTTTGCTAAGACATCATTTGCAGCAAAGCCTAGTGAGGATATACCTGCCCCCCTTAGTGCTTCTAGAATTACCACCTCTGCTGCTAGCCCTATGCCTAGGTTTGCAACTTCTGGTCCATCTACTGCTGCTAAGGGGAAAGCCCCCATGACAGATGAACCATCTCCTCCTAGGAAGCGCACAGACAGACAACTTGAGGAAGAGAGATTGGGAGAAGAAGCTACAAGAAGAATGCATGCCGAGTAAGAGGCTGCGGCTAAAGCTGAAGCTCTTCGAAAGCAAAGACATGAGAAACTATGGCACAATGCCATGTTCTGGGATAATAAAGACTGGATGGATGTGGTCACAATCCTCACCTCTAATGTCTCTCAATTCTCGGACATCTTGGGTGAGGGTGTGAATCAAGAAAATTGTGCTCGTCGGGTTGTTTCATTGGTTCAAAGGCAAAGGGAGGATTTGGCTGCTCAACTTCGTGAAATTCGCCGCAACAGACCCCTCTCCTATGCTGAATAAAAGAAGATTATGCAACAATATGTCAAGAATCAGAATGGAGCCTATTTCACTATTGGGTGGCCTATGAAGAGGGTTAAGAAGTTGTCTGATGATGAACTTAAGGCCTTATATAACAAGATGATTCAGCTCAAGCAGAAGGATGTGCGTATGCCTACCAATGCCACATATCCATCACCAGGTGCACCTACTCTTTTTGCTACTACCCCAACTCCTATGGCTGCTCCATCACATCCTGCTGGCTCACATGATGTGGGATCCACTATTGATCCACCTCCTACTTCTCCACATGTTGTTGCTTCTACTCCATCTGTTGATGAGGCTTCTTCTACACCAGATGTTGATACTTCTACTCCACCAGTTCATGAAGCCGTCTGCTACACCCACTATTGATGCTACTACTCCAATGGTTGGTGATCCTACCACCCAGGCTGATCCTAATGTTTCTTTATCTTTTGCTACTACTACACCTAGTGGTGCTACCACCATTGCCAAGGTAAAGGAGGAACCATCTTCTTCAATGGTCCAGCCTCACAGGTCTATTCGAAAGAAGAAGGCTCGCCGTGGCCCGATTGTTCCTTGGGAGAAAAGGGACCCCACTAATTTGATTGATGCCGCTTCTGATAGCGTTGAAGAAATACCTCTTGGCCGTTGTCATATTGTGCACTAAGAAATTCAACCATCTCCAATTGTTGCTGGCACATTTACTCATATGATCAAAACGAATGATGGCCACCATAAATATTTCTCTGGTGTGTAAAGCATTTTATATTAGGTGGATCGTCAAGATCTTATGGTTCTATATGGGTTGGTTTATGCTGTTGCCCCTGTGACTCCTGCTACATGGCATGGTTTAGTTCTTTGGGGAGATTTGAAGATTTTTTTTTGGTAAAGGGGAAATAACCCCGGTAAAATATATTAACCAAAAAATCAGTTAAGTACAAATGGAATGCGGCTGAAATACCACATTAACCTCAAGCTAAATGCTTGAACCTCAAAAGTCACATGAAATCCATGTAACTAAAACTAAACAATACAAATCCAATCACCCCAATTGGATAAAACCACCTACACATACACGAATGAAATATAAACATTATCATTAGAGCATGATCTCATCCGAAATATTCCACCGTTTAAACAACCGGGTGCTAGCCTTTGTCTTCTTAAGCGACATGACATGAGCCTAGAACAAACACACGCCACAATGCAAGAAGTAAGCTGATCAACCGACCTCTTCGACACCTTAAATAACCTGCAGTTCCGCTCCTGCCACAAAAAATACACAGAAGCCACAAGAACAAGCTTGGATAGCAAACACTTAGACGTCTTTCTATTTGCCACTGGTTCCAGTTGGGAAACAAACACATACTGTAATACCCAGAAACCGAGGTCACTTATCTTACCCTAAATTACGCCTATTTTTGAAATTTTTAAGAAATTTTATTTACTATATATTTTATCGTTTTGGTTGAAACCAATGTTTGAGGTCGTAATCTTGACGATTGACGATTTAAGAAGAACGATGACGACTACGATCCCGACGGCCAATTTCTATGTTTATTGTCGCTTTATCGATGTTATAATTTTTCGAGGATTTTACTTTCGGTTCGTGTTAAGTCGAGTCGGGTGCTTTTTATTTCTTTCCGGGTGCATTTAAATTGTCCTAAAAGTATTTTGGAGTGTTCGGGATGACCCTCAACTCCCGCAAAATTTTCCAAGTCGACTAGTAAGTCATTCCCGCAAATATTTGAGGTCGTTTTTAAACAAGGCCAAAAGAATCCAAAAATTGCACACAAGGACCCTACAATTTTACAAAAAGGAAAAGGGGGAAAACACACAACACATTTCACACTCAAAATTTTACTCCCTCTCTTTCTTTTCTCTCTAGGCCGCCGGCCATACCACACCACCACCACCACCACATTCAAATTTTCTTTTTTTTGATCAATTCTAATTAAAGACCACACTTTCAAAACCTTTTGTAAGTACTAATCCAAGGTTTAATCCAACATGCATTAACTTAATTTTCCAAAAATTTAAAGATTTTTCAAAAGTTTGATTTGATGTAATTAAACTTGATGCATGTTTAAATTGGGTTTAGATTATGTTAATTCAACAATTAAAGTAACCAAAATTGGTTTGGGTTGGGTGTTTTGGTCACCAACACCCCACGGCCAAATGGGGGTGTTTGGTGGATCATGGTGTTTGATGGTTTTTGCTTGTGGGTTATGTTTAAGTTGTTGTTTTAGGTGTTTTTAAAAGGGTTAAGCTTGTTGCATGTTTGATTTGGTGAATGGGTTTTAGGATGGATTTGATGTTTTTAGTGTTAAGGACTGATTAGGGTGTTTAGAAATGGTTAGGAGTGATTAAATTAAGGCTAGGTGTCGTTAAAATGGTTTAGAAACAAGTGTTGGGTTGATTTTGAGAAGGGTAATTTTAGGCAGATTGTGTAGGCTTGTTTTCATGGGGTTGACTTTGTAAACAGGTCATGAGACTAGGATATAGTTGTAGAGCGCCGTCTTAGCTTCGATTTGGTATAAGAAAGAGCCTACGACCCCCAACGAGTCAAAAGTTATGATGTTTTGAAATTACGTGTACCGGGAGATGAGAACCTACATAATCCGAAATTATGTTTGGTTTTGGGTCAAATCCCGGGGACCATAGATATAGTTTGGTGATTGATTAAAAGTTGATTTTTTGTCTCAAACCTGCATTTGTGAGTCTATTATTAGGCTTAGGTGTTGAACGGGTCAATGGTGTATTTTAAATGGGACAAACAAGTCCAACATGGTCAATGTGCAAAATCAGTCCGAAAAACGTATGTCTAGTCATGTGTTGAGTAACGGGTCATAAAAGTGAGAACTTTTAATGGGATTAAAAATGGGTTTTCTACAGGACTTGAGGTATTTTTGAGAATTTTCCTACATTTTATAAAAGGGTTTAAGTCTTAGAAAATAGCCCCTACTTTTGGTAAGTATCAGCGAAAAACGTAAAAAGGTTAATAACGTTAATAACATAGATGAATCGTATAAAACTAATAACAATTATTTGTTTGGTTTGGCGTGAGTTTGTAATTATCACAATTGAATAATATGTACATATTATACAGTACTTATAGTTTATAAATGAGATTTACTCATTACGCGTTATTGTTTGTTAGGTGTTGAATTTCCCGGGCATCCTCATCATCGTCAGTGATCGTCATTCGTATCGTCGACTACTTCTATATACATAAGGTGTGAATTTGTAGCCTCGCTCACTATTGTTTTAAATTGTTTTTACCCGCGAGGGAGATGCATGCTAGTTTTATAAAATGAACATATGTCATGAATGATTGTTGGACCCGAATGTTGCCTTAAAAATTGTGTTGAGTACCTAGTTGCAAAAGACCCTATATTCATGAACTATTAACTATTGTTTAATCCTTGTGTGGATTGAAAATAGCCGCTTATACAATTGATAGTACTATGGGGTTGACGACCCTATCCGAGACGAGGGCTAGTACGTTGAGTACCCCCTGCGGACGGATAACTTGTGATAAGAGATAAGGTATAATTGCAAGTAATGCCTTTAGAAGTGGCAATGGTTTCATCTTAATCACGCCGGTAATTATACGCGGGTGATTGAGTTAACGGATTAGTGTCATGATCTTAAACACAATTGTCATAACCTTGATAATAGATTGTTTGATCGACAATTCTATGAATGATCGTGAATGATTTTTATAACACATATGTTCAAAATGAGATTGTAAAACCTATGAATTCCACTCAACATTATTTGTTGACCCAATTCAGCATGTGTTTCAGGTAATCGATGAAGTATAGCATGGAGCATGCAAAGGATGGGAGTTGTGTGTGGCTTGGCGGTCTACTTGTTTTCCACCCATTATTTAACTTGAACACTTTTATTTTTCTGTCATGTGAACAAAAATGTATCTTTTGGGGTTGAGATTCGTGGGGACCAAACGCAAACTCTGTGTTGTATCATCTTGGGATTTGGAAAACCGTAGACTTGTATGTTTTTAACAATGTTTAAATTATGCTAAAACTTTTACGTCTCTTTGAGTCGTTTGATATAGCTTGTGTGTGATGATAACTGCCTAGCACCCAAATGTTGTAGTTCCGCTGCGCATAGCATTTGTGGGGGTGTTAGAGATTGGTAATCAGAGCCATGAGTTATAGAGAACTAGGTCGTTTTGAAAAATCCTAAACTATAACTTTTGGTGTCGTAAGAAATTGTCCAAGCACACAACTATCCTGCATGGCTCCGGTAAGGTTTATTTTTAGTATTGATGGTATAGATGTATACCTTTGAGTTGAAGTAATATATGTGAGTATTTATTACGTAGATATTGAACTACTATATGTAAACGATGGAATTGTACGTGGATTACTCGATACCGTAATTCTTGTATTACATATGCATGAGCATCATATTATCGCATTTTGGGCATGTGTACCACCTTTTCATTGCATTTGCATGCATGTATTTATAAATATTGAATAATAATCTTACGTACCCTCCAAAATTCTCTGTTATTGCAGAAATGGCCGAGGTACCGCCTAACGGAAATGAAGACGAATACGTCGTAGGACACGAAGGGGGACCGTTTCCTCCGAACCCGCCAAATGGTGACAATGGATGGATAGCTCAAGAAGAAGCGATAGAGCCGGCAAATGACAGTGATGAAAGTGATGTGGACAACTTCAGCGTTAGTGACGATGGTGGAGAGGATTCTGAGGAAGAGGATCCGGTGGATGATGGAATTCCAGCAAATGCCGCGGTCAGACCGAGCCTGATTTAGTTCAATCTCCAAATTCACCGAAGGGATATGAAGTGCCTCCAACATGCCGATATGATCAGCAACCCATTCGTCCCCCAATGGACATTTGTAAGGATTACCTGAGGATGGTGCCGGGGTTTACTCGGGTGAGTAATGAGTTTGGTACGGAATCCAGTAATGCATCTAGATCGCGTTCTCTTCATGAAAATGTGGCGAAGGTCTATTTTCTGAGGCAAAGAAACTATTGGGATCCTGAAAATCGTTTGAGAAGAATGGATAGACTGATGTACGAACGGTACGTGGTGGAAACTAGAGTAATCAAAAGGTTTGACGAGAATGAGAGGGCACATCAGAAATTATTGGCTAGAACTGCAAGGGCTGAATTTGATGGAGTAGCAAATAAGAGTGATATTAATAGTTTGAGATCGATGATAGCAAACCTGAGTACTAGTCTTGAGCAAGTTAAGGAAGATCAGGCTAGGTTGGCTAGGATGCGGAGTTGGGAGCATCGTGTTAAAGCGTCCCTGCCACAAGATTGGAGATTTGTAGATGACTCGGAGCTGGAGGCTAATGATTTCATGGTCCAGCCACCCGCCAGGGGTGTGTGTATCACTTTAGGGAATCAGGTAGCATTGGAGTGTGGATCTACTTCTGGAACGAAGAAGGTAACTGAGTGTGAGCCGAGTGATAAGGGAAAGAGGAAGATGGACGAGGACGAAGAAGACAGTGACGAAGAGCCCGAGGAGGATGAAGAAGAACCACCATCCAAGAGGTCGTGTGGATCACCACATGACTAGTTACTTGTATTTTATTTTATCTTTTGATCGTTGTAATCGAACTATTTTAGACTCCTGTATGATGGTATTGTGATGAAAACTTGATGACTTTAAGTTTGTTGGTGTATGGTTGTAGTGGCTTTACTTGTCACAGATTTTGGTTGATTTATCAATGCAATCCATGTTTACCTTTCATAATCTATGATATGTCTTTAATTTGCTCTTTTGTGATGTGATTGATGAATATTAGTAACCTTGTAGTGATGTGTTGTTGTACTTATATTATGTCTTGAAAGAGAAATCCATCTTAATCTTGATGTGTATACTTACCTTGTTTTCTATTTTTCCTAGTCTTTTACAGAGAGGTGTACTTGAGAATTCACCATGCCTCCAAAGCTGACAGCTAACCGTGTGAACACAATGATTCAAGAAGCAATTACAAATGCACTCGAAGCGGATCGTGCAAACCGAAACCCAGATCAAGGTGGAACTGCAGGAAGACAGCAAGCCCCAAGGGAGTGTTCCTATGCTGGTTTTATGAAATGCGGTCCCACGCAGTTTCGTGGTACTGGTGGAGCCTTAGAACTCCGAAGATGGTTGGAGAAGATCGAAAGCACTTTTGAAATTAGCGGATGTTCAGAGGCAAATAAAGTCAAGTTTGCAGCTGCCACTTTTCTTGATGACGCCTTAAGTTGGTGGATCAATCAAGTGGCCACTGTTGGATTAGCGGTAGCAAATGCGAGGACTTGGACTGCTACCAAGGCACTCTTGACCAAAAAGTTTTGTCCCGAAGAAGAGCTGGGTCAGCTAGAAGATGAGTTAAGGCATTTGTCCTTGAGGAACAATGACATCACCGCGTATACAAGGAGGTTTAATAAGTTGAGCCTTTTGTGTCCCGATGCCTTTGCTGATGATCACAAGAAAATGAAGCAGTACATCAAGGCTTTATCAAGCAATATCAAGGGTGAGACAACTTTATCTAAGCCTGGGTCATTCGATGAAGCAGTCCAAATGGCTCACGCACTAATGGATGTCAAGCTGCAATATAAGAAGGACTACATTGCCGAGGGAAACAAGAGAAAGTGGGAAGCAGCTCAGGGGAATCAATCCCAAGGTCAAAATCATGGGGGAAACCGTAACAACCAAGGTCAGAACCACAACCAGCAGTTCAACCAGAGAAGAAATGATGGGATGAGGGCTGTCACTACCCCTAGAGGAGCTAAGGTGAATCCTCATTGTGGTCGATGTAATTTGTACCATATAGGAAATTGCCCACCTGCGTGTAGCAAGTGTGGAAAAGCGGGTCATAGAATTGCAGATTGCTGAGCTAAAGGGGTGGCTACTAGATCAAATGACACGAAGGTGATGGTTTGCTTTGGGTGTGGAGAAAGGGGGCATAAGCAAGGGAATTGCCCGAAAACTAGAAATAGGCAAGGAGGAAATAATGTTGCTGCTGTGTATCGAGTAGGTACCGCTGATAAACCGCAAGGCCCGAATGTGGTTACCGGTACGTTTCTACTTGACGCTCGTTATGCTAGTATATTGTTTGATTCTGGTTCCGACAAGAGCTTTGTAGATGTAAAATTTAGTCGTCATATCAATAGAGAACCGGTAATGCTAACGACTAATTATAACGTGGAATTAGCCGATGGGAAGATTGTTAGTACAAATTATATACTAAGGGGGTGTACCTTGAAGTTAGGGAATTACGCCTTTGATATCGACTTAATGCCTATAGAGCTAGGATATTTCAACGTGATCGTTGGGATGGATTGGCTAATGGCGCATAATGCCGTGATCGTTTGTGGAGAAAGATTAGTTCAAATCCCGTTGAGGAATAGGGTTTTGACTGTGAAGGGAGATGAATGTACTTCTCGTTTGAAAGTAATATCTTGCTTGAAAATGATGAGGTATGTGGAAGAAGGATGTGATGTGTTTCTGGCACAAGTTTCTAGTGATGGTGATTTAGAGGTAAAGTTGGAAGAGGTGCCTGTAATTCGAGAATATCCGGAAGTTTTTCCTGATGAGTTGCCGGGTTTACCGCCCAACCGTGAAGTCGAATTTCGAATCGATTTGATGCCAGGAGCTGCACCAGTTGCTCGTGCACCCTATCGATTAGCACCGTCAGAGTTGAAGGAGTTATCGGATCAATTGAAAGAGTTGATGGATAAGGGGTTTATTCGACCGAGTTCATCACCATAGGGAGCGCCAGTGTTGTTTGTAAAGAAGAAGGATGGGTCGTTTCGGATGTGTATCGACTATAGAGAGCTCAACAAGTTGACGGTTAAGAATCGGTATCCATTGCCGAGGATTGACGATTTGTTTGATCAATTGCAAGGTTCCTGTGTGTACTCAAAGATCGACTTGAGGTCAGGGTATCATCAACTGCGAGTTAGAGAGGAGGATATTCCTATAACTGCATTTCGTACGCGGTATGGACATTTTGAATTCCGAGTGATGCCTTTTGGGCTAACAAATGCGCCTGCAGTATTCATGGATCTTATGAATCGAGTGTGCAAGCCGTATTTGGATAAGTTTGTCATTGTATTCATCGATGATATTCTTATTTACTCCAAGAGCAAGGAAGAACACGAGAAGCACCTGAGGAAGATATTGGATCTGCTGAAGAAAGAGAAGCTGTACACGAAATTCTCAAAGTATGAGTTTTGGTTAGAATCTGTACAATTCCTTGGGCACGTAATTGATAGCAAAGGAGTTCGTGTGGATCCTGCCAAGGTTGAGGCAATTAAGGAATGGTCGGCACCGACAACGCCGACTGAAGTTCGACAATTTCTTGGTTTAGCTGGTTATTATCGGAGATTCATCGAAGGGTTTTCGTTGATTGCAAAGCCGTTGACCAAGCTTACTGAGAAGAATTGGGTGTTTGAATGGGGAGATGATGAAGAAATCGCTTTCAAAACACTTAAGGACAAATTGTGTTCTGCTCCGATTTTGTCATTGCCAGAAGGAATCGAAGACTTCATGGTGTATTGTGACGCGTCTCGTAAGGGTTATGGAGTTGTGTTGATGCAGCGTGAGAAGGTGATTGCTTACGCGTCGAGACAATTGAGGAAGAATGAAGAAAACTACACTACGCATGATTTAGAATTGGGAGCTGTAGTTTTTGCGCTTAAGTTGTGGAGACACTACTTGTATGGGACTAAGTGTGTTGTATTCACTGACCACAAGAGTTTGCAGCACATTTTAGACCAAAAGGAGTTGAATATGAGACAAAGGCGATGGGTGGAACTACTGAGTGACTATGACTGCGAGATTCGCTACCATCCTGGCAAGGCGAACGTTGTAGCGGATGCACTTAGTAGGAAGGATAGAGAGAAACCTTTCAGAGTCAGAGCATTAGTGATTACTGAGGGTGTTGATTTGACCAAAACAATATTGAAGGCTCAAGAGAAGGGATTAATGAAAGAAAATGTTGGTGCTGAGAATCTGGGAAGACTACTGAAACCTCTTTTTGTGGTTAGGTCAGACGGGCTGAGATATTTTGAGAATCGGATTTGGTTACCGTTGTGTCCATCCGAGGAAGGAATGCCTGGAGTACGAGATTTGGTTATGAACGAGTCTCATAAGTCAAAGTACTCGATACATCCTGGAGCGGATAAGATGTATCATGATCTGAAGAAAGTCTACTGGTGGCCGAATATGAAGGCGGAGATTGCTCGTTACGTCAGTAAGTGTTTGACTTGTGCGAAGGTTAAAGCTGAACATAAGAAACCGTTTGGGTTGCTAGTACAACCTGAGATCCCAGAATGGAAATGGGAAAAGATCGCTGTAGATTTCGTGACGGGTTTACCTAGAACTCCTAGTGGATGTGATATGATTTGGGTAATAGTGGATAGATTGATAAAATCTTCTCATTTTTTACCTATAAAGAAGACGGACAGCATGGAGAAACTTGCCAGTGTGTACGTGAAGGAGATTGTTTGCAGACATGGTGTACCTTTATCGATCATTTCGGATCGCGATAGTAGGTTTACTTCGGAATTTTGGAAATCTCTTCAACGTGCGATGGGCACCGAATTGAGTTTGAGCACGGCCTATCACCCTGAGACTGATGGCCAAAGCGAACGAACTATTCAGACGATGGAGGACATGCTCCGAGCATGCGTGATTGATTTCGGGGGAAGTTGGGAATGCCACTTACCTTTAGTGGAGTTTTCGTATAATAATAGTTATCATGCGAGCATCAAGGCTGCACCATTCGAAGCATTGTATGGAAGGAAGTGTAGATCTCCTGTGTGTTGGAGCGAAGTAGGAGAGAGTCAGTTGACTGGGCCCGAAATGGTTTTGGAGACGACAGAGAAGATTGTGCAAATTAAGAACCGTTTACTCGCTACAAGAAGCCGACATAAGAGTTATGCCGATAATAGAAGGAAACCGTTGGAATTTGAGGTCGGAGACATGGTCATGCTTAAGGTTTCGCCGTGGAAGGGTGTGATTCGTTTTGGGAAGAAAGGAAAGCTGAGTCCAAGGTATATTGGACCATTTAAGATTGTTAAACGAATTGGACCGGTAGCATATAAGTTAGAATTGCCGAATGAACTTAGTGCTATTCACGACACGTTTCACGTATCAAATTTGAAGAAGAGTTTAGAGGATAAGGAATTGGTGATTCCTTTGGACGAGATTCAGCTTGACGATAAAATGCATTTCGTGGAGGAACTAGTGGAGATTATGGACCGAGAGGTTAAGAGGCTGAAGCATAGTAGAATTCCCATTGTGAAGGTACGATGGAATTCTAGGCGTGGACCGGAATACACTTGGGAACGTGAGGACTTTTTCAAGGAGAGATATCCTCATTTGTTCCAGCGGCACGAAATGTGAGTATAAGAAGAGGCGAGCAACGGGACGTCGCTCTCTTTAAGGAGGGGTGGATGTAATACCCAGAAACCGAGGTCACTTATCTTACCCTAAATTACGCCTATTTTTGAAATTTTTAAGAAATTTTATTTACTATATATTTTATCGTTTTGGTTGAAACCAATGTTTGAGGTCGTAATCTTGACGATTGACGATTTAAGAAGAACGATGACGACTATGATCCCGACGGATGCCCAATTTCTATGTTTATTGTCGCTTTATCGATGTTATAATTTTTCAAGGATTTTACGTTCGGTTCGTGTTATGTCGAGTCGGGTGCGTTTTATTTCTTTCCGGGTGTATTTAAATTGTCCTAAAAGTATTTTGGAGTGTTCGGGATGACCCCCGACTCCCACAAAATTTTCCAAGTCGACTAGTAAGTCATTCCCGCAAACATTTGAGGTCGTTTTTAAACAAGGCCAAAAGAATCCAAAAATTGCACACAAGGACCCTACAATTTTACAAAAAGGAAAAGGGGGAAACACACAACACATTTCACACTCAAAATTTTACTCCCTCTCTTCTTTTCTCTCTAGGCCACCGGCCATACCACACCACCACCACCACCACATTCAAATTTTATTGTTTTTGATCAATTCTAATTAAAGACCACACTTTTAAAACCTTTTGTAAGTACTAATCCAAGGTTTAATCCAACATGCATTAACTTGATTTTCCAAAAATTTAAAGATTTTTCAAAAGTTCGATTTGATGTAATTAAACTTGATGCATGTTTAAATTGGGTTTAGATTATGTTAATTCAACAATTAAAGTAACCAAAATTGGTTTGGATTGGGTGTTTTGGTCACCAACACCCCACGGCCAAATGGGGGTGTTTGGTGGGTCATGGTGTTTGATGGTTTTTGCTTGTGGGTTATGTTTAAGTTGTTGTTTTAGGTGTTTTTAAAAGGGTTAAGCTTGTTGCATGTTTGATTTGGTGAATGGGTTTTAGGATGGATTTGATGTTTTTAGTGTTAATGACTGATTAGGGTGTTTAGAAATAGTTAGGAGTGATTAAATTAAGGCTAGGTGTCGTTAAAATGGTTTAGAAACAAGTGTTGGGTTGATTTTGAGAAGGGTAATTTTATGCAGATTGTGTAGGCTTGTTTTCATGGGTTTGACTTTGTAAACAGGTCATAAGACTAGGATATAGTTGTAGAGCGTCGTCTTAGCTTCGATTTGGTATAAGAAAGAGCCTACGACTCCTAACGAGTCAAAAGTTATGATGTTTTGAAATGACGTGTACCGGGAGATGAGAACCTACATAATCTAAATTACGTTTGGTTTTGGGTCAAATCCCGGGGACCATAGATATAGTTTGGTGATTGATTAAAAGTTGATTTTTGGTCTCAAACCTGCATTTGTGAGTCTATTATGAGGCTTAGGTGTTGAACGGGTCAATGGTGTATTTTAAATGGGTCAAACAAGTCCAACATTGTCAATGTGCAAAATCAGTCCGAAAAACGTATGTCTAGTAATGTGTTGAGTAACGGGTCATAAAAGTGAGAACTTTTAATGGGATTAAAAATTGGTTTTCTACAGGTCTTGAGGTATTTTTTAGAATTTTCCTATATTTTATAAAAGGGTTTAAGTCTTAGAAAATAACCCCTACGTTTGGTAAGTATCGGCGAAAAACGTAAAAAGGGTAATAACGTTAATAACATAGATGAATCGTATAAAACTAATAACAATTATTTGTTTGGTTTTGGCGTGAGTTTGTAATTATCATAATTGACTAATATGTACATATTATACAGTACTTATAGTTTATAAATGAGATTTACTCATTACGCGTTATTGTTTGTTAGGTGTTGAATTTCCCGGGCATCCTCATCATCGTCAATGATCGTCATTCGTATCGTCGACTACTTCTATATACATAAGGTGTGAATTTGTAGCCTCGCTCACTATTGTTTTAAATTGTTTTTACCCGCGAGGGAGATGCATGCTAGTTTTATAAAATGAACATATGTCATGAATGATTGTTGGACCCGAATGTTGCCTTAAAAACTATGTTGAGTACCTAGTTGCAAAAGACCCTATATTCATGAACTATTAACTATTGTTTAATCCTTGTGTGGATTGAAAATAGCCGCTTATACAATTGATAGTACTATGGGGTTGACGACCCTATCCGAGACGAGGGCTAGTACGTTGTGTACCCCCTGTGGACGGATAACTTGTGATAAGAGATAAGGTATAATTGCAACTAATGCCTTTAGAAGGGGCAATGGTTTCATCTTAATCACGCCGGTAATTATACGCGGGTGATTGAGTTAATGGATTAGTGTCATGAGCTTAAACACAATTGTCATAACCTTGATAATAGATTGTTTGATCGACAATTCTATGAATGATCGTGAATGATTTTTATAACACATATGTTCAAAATGAGATTGTAAAACCTATGAATTCCACTCAACATTATTTGTTGACCCAATTTAGCATGTGTTTCAGGTAATCGATGAAGTATAGCATGGAGCATGCAAAGGATGGGAGTTGTGTGTGGCTTGGCGGTCTACTTGTTTTCCACCCATTATTTAACTTGAACACTTTTATTTTTCTGTCATGTGAACAAAAATGTATCTTTTGGCGTTGAGATTCGTGGGGACCAAACGCAAACTCTGTGTTGTATCATCTTGGGATTTGGAAAACCGTAGACTTGTATGTTTTTAACAATGTTTAAATTATGCTAAAACTTTTACGTCTCTTTGAGTCGTTTGATATAGCTTGTGTGTGATGATAACTGCCTAGCACCCAAATGTTGTAGTTCCGCTGTGCATAGCATTTGTGGGGGTGTTAGACATACAATGATGTATTAAAAGTCATCTCCGCCAAAGCACAAATGGCCTTCCAAACATGATCAGAAAACGTACACTCAAAAAAGAGATGATCATGTAAGTCGGGCTGAGTATCACACAGCGGACACAGCCCACTCAATGTTGGAGATACAGTCCATGCATGCAACTTATCTTGGGTTTTAAGATGTTTGAGCATGACCAGCCACAAAATAACCGCATGCCATGGAATGCATGAGGGAAACCACACCACCGATGCCCATGAAACACTATCAGCTCTCGGCCTAAGCTCATGCCAAGCCTTCCAAACGCTAAACGTAGATTCAATGCCCAACCTAGAGCGCCACACCAGCTTATCCTCCGCCAACAAAATAGGAACATTAATAGCCATAACAAAGGGATATTTCTGCTGAATATAGACCGGCCAATTTAAACTCCCATTAAGTAGAAGTTTACTAACCTTAGCATCTGAATGCAAACCTGATCTGTATATATCACGATGTGTAATAACATTAGCTAACGGACTATCATCACACCATTTATCAAAGCAAACCAAAGTCTTCGACCCGTCTCCAATTTTATGCCAAAGAAAATCACGAACATAAGGACGAAGCTGAAGTATTGTCCGCCAACTGCAAGTCATATTCCCACGAACAGGTATACTCCAAAAATTCCTGTCCTTGAGCTTATAAGAAGAAATCCATTTCACCCATAACGATTCCTGCAAGGATAATAGTTTCCAAATGTGGGAGACCATCAGGGCTTTGTTAAAATCACCCAAACGCCGAATACCAAGTCCACCCTCGGATTTAGGAAGACACACATTATCCCAAGCGACTTTAGCCTTACCCCTACCAAGAACACCATGACACCACAAAAAACCCCTCATACGCTGCTCAATCGCCAAAAGGATACGACTAGGAAGAATAAACATCGACGCCCAATACACATGCAACGAACCAAGGACCGATTGAATCAATTGTAATCTCCCTGCAATGAACAACGATTTATTCTTCCAATCATTGATGCGAGCATCAACCTTTTCAAGTAATTCCTTACAATCACTATACATAAGACGAGTAGAAATCAGTGGGACTCCAAGATATTTAACCGGTAATCTTCCTTCATCAAATGGTAGGATCTGAAGAATAGCAAGCTTGACATAATTCAAAACATTACAAAAGTAGGCAGTACTCTTAGGGAGACTAGGAGCTAAACCAGAACTATACGTAAAAACCTCCAACACCTCCTTGATAATAAGAGCTGAATCCGCATCACCATGAGCAAAAATATAAAGGTCATCAGCAAAACACAGATTGATTAAATTCAAATGCGAATAATACCGATGATACGTAAAACGATCCTCCTCCTCCACTTTCCTCTGAAGAATGAGAGTCAAGATTTCCATGATCAAAGTAAATAGATACGGAGATAGAGGATCCCCTTGACGAAGACCATGCTTACCCTTAAAGAAACCATGAATAGAAACATTAAGGCAAATAGAGTAAGAAGCCGTCGTAACACATTCCATAATCCACAAGATCATCTTCTCATGAAACCCAAAACCACAAAGAACACTGCGAAGGAAATCCCAATCTATCGTATCATAAGCTTTTTGGATATCCACCTTAAAGGCACATCTAGGGGTACCCCGATCCAAATGATAATTATGCATAAGCTCCTGGGTCAACAAAATGTTATCAGATATACTTCTACCTGGAACAAAGGCCGACTGGTTAGGGCTAACTAGAGGTGGCAAAATGGGCGGGCAGGCGGGCACGGGCGGCGGGCTAAACGGGCAACGGGCGGCGGGCTAAACGGGCGCGGGCTAAACGGGCACGGGCGAAACGGGCGGGCAAAACGAGCGGGCTAAACGGGCGCAAGCTAAAAAAGGAAAAAAACATATAAAAACCTACAAATAAAAAATAAAATACTTGTTTGAAAGCCGGGATAAAAAATTTAATAAAAAATATTCGTCGAGTATACTAATTTGTATTTTACAAGTGCGCCCGTTAAGCCTATTTAGTTGCTTACATATGCGCCCGTTTAGCCCATTCATTATAAAGAATGGGCAAAAAGTGCCCCATCCTTTTTTGAAAATGGGCAAAAAGTGCCCATATGTACAAAATGGGCAAGATTTGCCACCTCTAGGGCTAACCAACAACACCAAACTCTCCTTAATACGATTAGCAATAATTTTGCTAATACATTTAAAAAGAACGTTGCAGCAGGATATTGGGCGAAAATCTGTCACATGCACAGGATTTTTAACCTTAGGAATGAGAGCAATAAGAGTATGATTATGTTGGATTGTCCACCTGGTACTCCTAGTGTTGGGATATGGCATGATCAACCCCAATGGGTCATTTCTAGATGGAAGTTGTATGCGGGGTGTGCTGTGCATGTGCTTGAAATAGAATTTGGCAAGAGAATATTTATGCTTGTGGATCAAGACTATCCCCTTACCATTTCTACCATAGAAGCTATGCTCCTGCTGGCAATGAGTCTACTATGGCCACCACTTTGGTTGAATCAATTCAAGCTAGGCTTCTTGCTGACAAGGTGGCAGCTTCTGGTTTGTGAATCTGGTATGGTTGTTATATACTTTTGATACTTTTTGTATTCTTTTCACCAATGTGTAAAGTTATTGGTGACTAACACGTCCTTTATTCATTAAAAACACATGCTTTTATATAATATCTGCTTATACTTTGAAAAAAAACATGTAAATTATATAATATCTGCTTATACTTTAACATGGCGACATCTTTTCACACTTGGGCTGTTTTAGAGTGTAGGTGTTGGAATTTTTCCACACAACAAATGGTGTTCAACTCACCATGTCTCACAGACAAGAAAGAGTTGATTCACCATGAGGGTACGGCTCTGGTGTGATTATCAAATCCGTTGATGGTTGCCAGTTTACCCAAACTTGGATGGTCGCCACTCACCTTGGTCCTAGACTGAAGAGTGGCTAGTCCAAGGGGGTACGGCTCTTGGAAAAGACATACATCAAATCCGTTGATAGATGTAATGGCTTGCTCAAAGCTATAGGGTTTTCAGCTCACCGATGCTTCATTGCTAAGAGTTGGCTAGCCAAGGGGGTACGACTTCTGGTAAAGACTTTCATCAAACCCATTAACGGCTGTGATGGTTGGCCCAAAATCATCAGGGTACTCCCACTCACCATTGATTTACGTTCTAAGAGTTGGGTTCGGTTCTGGTCTCCTAAGCTGATGCTTGATTCCACCAAAAAGACTAGCTAGCCTGATAAGTGTGAAAACACTCATCAATTATGACCTAAAAACCACTTAAAACACAGCCAAATACATTATATTTAACTTTAAAATCTTAGAATTACGCGTGTATTTATGTTTTGTGTATTTCAGGTAAAAAGATGCATAATGGAGCAAACACGCGCTTTCAAGGGATTTATCTGACAAAAGACGAAGAAAAAGATGTCTTGCTTCAAGGACCTTACTTGCCAAATTTTCAAAGATCGAGGGCTTAAGTTGCTACAAAAACAAAGGATGAAAAAGAAATTTGCTTAAAAGCTTTTAACACTTTTGATAAAAGATAAAAGTGAAGGGACTAAAGAGAAACAATATTTGTTTAACTTAAATCTGGTCAAAGACAAGTCGTCTTCTTCATCACAAACGAAGAGAGAGAAAATGGTTTATCAGTTTTCACACTTTTCTTCACGAAACCAAGTCAAGATCAATTCAGGAGAGATAGAGGAAGATTTAAGTGAAGACTAAAGAAGCAAAAATGTTCATCTTGTTCTCCTCTACAAGATGATAACATTTAATTTGATCAAGAATCCAAGAGGAAGAAGCCCCTAATTCGGGTAACTCATCAAGTATTACTTAAAGACACGTGGATCTCCCTAGTTTGTCAAACCACGTCACCTCATCTTCATCAACTCTCTATAAATACCAAGAAACCCACCTCATTTCGAGAAGTTAGCTTAAGTGTAGTTTACACACACAGTTAGTTAGAAATTAGGAGTAGGATTAGTTTAAGATTTCAGTTAGTCTCAATTACAGTTAATATTCTGTTGAAGATTGTTACTAATCAATTTCCTTTTGTAACCGAATTCTCCATCAATGAAATCCCTGTTTCTTGAAGCTCTATTCTTACTTTCTTTTACATAAGCTTCGAAAATTCTTTACATCCATTCCGAGTTTCTTTTCAAAATCATTGTATTAGTTTGATTCAGTTACAATTTCTGTTGAATCTGTTAAAACAATTTTGACCATAGTTAAGAGCTTTGATCTTGATCTTTTCTTTCCTCTGTTTGTATAGAATTGATTTTATCAAGTAAATCTGTTGATTGAAGTTAGTTGCATTGTTACTATTCTGTTGATTTTACATATAACAACCTTTCTTTCTTTCTTATAGTTTTCTTTACTGATATTAGAAGTTTTAAGGCCCTAGCTTATGAAATTTGAATTGGATAATTGATTGATCATCTTGAGTACTTTATGTTGTGCGATTTTAGAAAGTTCACTTAGTCAATTTGTTAGAGATCTTGCGAGTGTTTGGATTTTATGATTACCAAACAGTTTATGCTTATTGATGATGTGCAAATCTTTAGCTTCAAGCTTTTTCAAGTAAATAGCTCATAAGCTCAAATGAGCTTATGAGAGGATTTCGATTAGTCTTGCAAGATTATAGTGATATGTTTAGAGTAAATGTTGTAGTGTTTCAATTGCAATTATCACAGATAACTAAAGAAAAACAAATTCAGTTTTTAGTTCAAAAAGATTTCTGTTATACTAATCCAGTATGCACGTTCAAGTGATTTTGGATGAAGCTGTTGATTGAGTGATTTTGAAAAGAGCTGATTAGCTTGGTTTAGACTTCGTTCTCAGTTCAATTTTACTTGTTCTTGTTCAACGTCAGTTTTAGTTCAGCAAGATAGCATCATCTACAAAGGGCAGGCCTGGAAGACGCAGGTCAAGCGTGTTTTATCTTTTTCTGCAAATTTATAGTGTAACCTGCTAAGTGTAGGCTATTAGTTTGCTACCTGTTTCGATTGCTTTGTTAAATGTCTCTTTTATCAACTGTTTGAATTCTGTATTTGATACTATTCTTACAGCTATCTCATTTATGTTCCTTCTAATATAGGGCGTTTGGTTCAGCCGATTAGTGTAGTATAAGTGGAATTTAATATTGATAATGTTAGCATTCTTAAGTCATCAGTAGTCTAAGTCAAAATATAACTCTTTTTAATTGGAAAGTTAAAAGTTCTTAAGCTTTAGTGTAAATAGAAGCAAATAGGGTCATTCCGAGATACTGAGCAGTTGGATCAATCAGTTCATGCGTAGGTTATGCATAGTTAATCAAGTAAGATTAGGAGTTATTAGTGTTTGAGTTTAGATCAGTAGTTGTAAGACTTAGTCTGTGTGACCAGTAAGGTTTTTAGCTTGCGAGAGTGGTTTAATTTTTAGCTTATATAGTTTAAATTCAAACTGGGCAAATATGAGGTGTAACAGATAGATCTGGTTCATGTTAATTGGATTTATAGGAAATTGCATTTAGATATTAGTTAGTTTGAGTTGAACAAATAGCTTGTAGTATATTTTTAGATGTAGAAAATAAAGTAGGCACATAGAAATCATTAGCTAAGACGAATTTGAGCACTCCTTGTTTTCATCTTTATAAGTTTGGCTATTGAACAATTTAGGTCCTTCGTTTTGTAAGAATGCGTCACACTCATAATCCTGCCAATAGTCTAATAGTTGAATTACCTGTTGGGCTAATCTATTTGGGCCTGTTGAGATTCACTTTAATTTTCTATTCGGCCAAATTCGTTTATTGGTCTGATAGTTCTAAGTTGTAGAATAGGTATTTATTTGGTTAAATAAATTTTGATAAAATTTAGATTTTATAAAATTCTATTAGTTTTAATAAAAGATTTGTATTAGTTTTAATTTTGTACTTATGTAGTATAAATTGGTATTGTCCACTTTAAATTTTTGTACAATTAATTGTCGTACTTGCAATGTTTTTTTAGAATAGTACGTATACGTGTATAGATCATATTTTTATGTATTTTGTGACAAGTAGCTTAAATACCAACCAAGCTATTATTACCAAAAACAATTAATTCGAACTTGAAAACGTTAAATCAATTCGATTAGATACCGAGAAAAAACGAACTATAAAAAGACAAATAGTAAATGGCGCCGCTGCCGGTTCTTTTCGTGAAGATTAACTTTGAGTGAGACGTATTGGATTTTGGGATCGTTCACTTTGTGAACGTTATTTTTACGTATTATAAATCAAAAATATAAAAAAAATCAAAAAGATAAAAATATAAAAATTAAAAAACCACAAAATCAATTCTTTTCCTAAAGAATTGAACCAAAAAAATAAAAAAATACAAAAGTAATATTTTTCCTAAAAAATTACACCAAAAATATTATTGTATATATCGTTTTCTATCGTTTTTACGTACATATTATATTTTCTTTAAAAAATCTAATAAATACAAAAATATTTTTAATATATTATTATATGTAAATACATATACGTAGATACGAACAACCAATCCACCTACTTCCATAAGTATTGCTTTTGCAATACATCGTTTGTGGCGGCGTTCCGGTGCCACTTACGTGTATCGATCAAACTTAATTAAGGCACAATAGATAAATACTACAATCTACTTGAACTTGAGAAAGAGGCCACTGTGTGGGGGGTATAAGGCGAGTGTATTTCACATTCTAAAGAAGCAGGCTCTTAAGTGCTACGCGCCACCTCGTTTCTCTACTTCCTTGTGGGTCTTTCGAAGGTTATAGTAGTGAGTGGTATGCCACCGAATTATTATTACATATCTATATATTTTCTTGTGGATATTAATTATTGCACCTCGAGAGAGATAATCTCTTCTCTCTCAAAAGTCGACCGAGAGCTCCTCTCTCACTCCTCGAGTTTATTTACACGTGTACTCGCACGCGTGTAACCATACCCCATTTGGCGTATTACTTCCTTCCCCGAGGAAGCGTTAAAACATCGTTCACGTGTATATTGCCACACATGGATAATCGTCCTATTTTGGAGATATTACAAGACCAGCATTATCGAGCTGTTTATAGGCCTTGTGCGATTTGTGGAGGACCGCATGGTGACAATGATTGTGATCTACACGCGAGCGATTATGATCAAGGGTTTCATGACGACTTTCAAAATCAAGAATTTTTAAATCAAGACGATTCTCAAAATGAAGGAAGTTTTCAAGGTCATAATCAAACAACCTTTCAAAATCAAGGCATTTATCACTACTTTAGTCCAGACGTTTTTAAACTTATAATGCAAGCACTTGAGGAAATGAAAGGGGAAACTGGTCCGAACATCTTAAGCATGCGAACACAAGTCTTGCAACACATTTGACCTGACGTTGCTTTACCTGATGAGCCTTCTTTGAGAGTAGATGTTGAGGATGATACACTTAGTGATGTTCCTACTGAGGACCCTTTCATCTCTCCACCGACTATACTTGAGCCATACACACCTTCTGAGCTTGATACCATGATTGATGATTCTTGTGATGAACCCTTTGATGATCCTTATGATAGTGATGAGTCCTTTACTTCTGATGATGATGAATCCATGTCTTCTATGACTCCTTCACCTATTCCTCCAAGTGATTTTGTGATGCATTCAAACACTCTTTTTGAGATATGTTATGATAACCCAGTTTTTGAGGAGTGTGAAGCAACTAATAATGAGTCTATAGAAGAAGAACCCTTGATTGATTATTTTTCATCGGTTTTTAAGGATACACTTATTGATTTTCATGATCATATCATCCCTAAGAGCTATTCTCTCATTGATATACCTACTTTTGAGCCTTCTAGTCTCACCTTTTCACCCATGGTGTTGGTTATTGATGAAGATCTTGTTCCCTTAGAGATTGATAACATTTCACCCAAGGAAAATTCAGAACCAAAAATCGTTGATATGGACTATTTTATGGAGACTGATGCCACCATAGAGGCTACTCTTGCACATTTTGATATAGAGGTCGATGATAGTGTTTCTAATTTGGAAGAGGAGGTTCGTCTTATTACACCATTGCTTTTTGGGAACATTGAACCTACACCTCCACCACAAGACACTATTACTCTTGATCCTCCTTTCACCATGCCTTTTATGGAGGATTCTACACTTTTTGATGATGATGAGGAGCACCACATGGATATACTTGTTATGAATGTTTTGATTTCTACACCGTCAATGTCTCATGATGATTTGATCAATAAGGGGGAATCTCATATGGTTGATACGAGCTCATCTTCTTATTTTCCCATGAAGGGAAAGGTTTTTGATCCTGGGATACGTATGTTTGGGAAATATTGGTTTTCATCCACTCCACTTACGAGTGTGACTTTGATTAATATGAGCTTCTCGTATGAGCTTACTTTGTTGATGCTACATACTTTGGAGTAGTTCACGTGTAGAGATGGAAACTATGAATTTGATCCTGGGGTGCTTCCTATTTGAGAAATTTCGTATGTTGGACAAACTTGAGACACGTTGGACCGTTCCATTTATCGAGGCGGATATTGTAAATCTTATAGTAAATGGCAACGTGCTAAGTTTGAGTGTATCATGTGAGATGTGCTTCAAAGTGGAAATCATTTATTCTCTATGATGGTTTCCCCAAGGACAACCTAATTCGGGGCCGAGTCGAGCTAGAGACTTAGGGTATAAAAAATCAAGCATTGAATAACTAGGTTAGAAAATGTAGAGTATATCTAAATAGGTTAGGTTTAATAAGCGGGTGTTATAGTAGAGTTGAAGTAGAGGGGTGCCTTTCTTCGTCTTTTGGTGTTTGTTTCAAGGGTTGCTCTCTCTCATTTCATTCTTGGAGCTTATGGAGGAGGCCCGTGTATCCGGTTCACTTCGATTAGTTTTTGCTATTGTGATATTCAACACATTGTGCTTAAAATGAATTCACTTTAGTTTTCTCTTCCTTAGCTCGAGTTAAACAATGTATGCAATGTCATAAGTGTAGGGGAGTTTACTCCAATACTCTTAAACATTGAGGACAATGTTTATCTTAAGTGTAGGGGAGACTTCTATCGAAGTGACCTTACCTAGACCATTGCCTTGACTTCATGATAACTTGGAAATTAAATTTTCAAACATTTTTCAAATTTTTGATCTACTTTGGCCACCAAAAATATGCATTCATAATTTTTGCATTAATCATTTTTCATTTGCATAACACATTTGTATTGTATATATTTCTTCTTTTATTTTTCATCAAAAATATATAACAAGGAAAAATATAATAAAGGATATGGTTTAACAAGTTTAGACTTCTTTGACATATTAGGCCCGCCATGGATTCTTTGACTCAACCCGAGTTTGCTTATCTAAGCATTCTCTAGCTAGTAGCCTTAACCATGTAAACCTTTATTGGTTTATTAGGCTAAGCATCCACTAGTCTCATTATTTGAGATTTTAAAATGTGGAGAACGAGAGATGATAGAGTTTGAAGTAAGTGTTAAGGGCTAGATAAACCCCATATCAATTAATTGTGACTTTTATATCCCCTTTTGTAACCTTTACTTTCTTGTCAACGCATGTATATATGTTAATAAATAATCGAGAACGGTTTTAATTGGTTTGTAGTCTCTTATGCATTTTTTACTAATCATTCGTGGTTGGTATAAGTACGTCTTAAAAATCTAAGTTAGAACGTTTTATGTGTACTAGACTTATTTCATGCTTAATACTTAGCGGGTGTTTTTCCTTTTATTCTTTTCGACTTTCTTTGTGAGGTATAAAGAAAAATAAGAGCGGCTTATGAAAAAAAATGAGTGGCTAGAAAAAAAAAGACAAAAAGAAAAAAAAGAAAAAAAAGAATTATACAAGACTCCCAAGAGGGGTAGTGAAGCGTTAATTATAGTAGCTATTGAATTCCAATATTACTCTCACAAGGGTTGCGGGGATTTAATAGTTGCTCCAGTCTAATATTACCTTGACGGGTTGCGGGATTGAAGATCCAAGGTCTCAAAAAGGCGGCAGATATAAATTATTGCCTGAGTTTTATTTTTCTTTTCTTAGCGAGTGTGTAGCTACTTACTAATGCATGACATAAGGATCTTACACACAAGGCGAATGACTTATTATTTTGGGTCAGACTTATATCAATTGTGGGCGGTTTTTCAAGTAATGGATAAGATGGTTACTTAGGATTAAAATCGTGTTTCCTTATTTTGAGATTTTACATTTCTTATATTTCACGCTTTAATAATGACAATTTTGCCCAAAAGCAATTTGCTCAAATAATAACCGGTCTTAGAGGCATAATAAGTGGGGGTATAATAGTAACACAATTAATATTTATGAATAAGTCGATGCACTTTCACTTATGGATAACAATGATCTTGTTTTTAAGCTTGGTATGAGGAAAGTGAAACTTGAGGATGATAAGTGTTCATGGTACAAAAGCCCTAATTAAAGTATTTGATTTCTTTATGAGTTATATCCATCAAAATCATTTCAAAAATAATCCAAAAATAAATAAATAGAGTTTATATCTTGCATTGCATTCTTGAAAATTAAAAATCATGCATCATGTAGCATAGCATAGTATATTAACTCATAAAATGGTCAAGGTGGATTAATTATGAGAAAAGTGCACTCTAGAGCTTTAAAATACAACATTGCATGAGGCCATGGCAATGGTCAAGTGGAGGGAGTTGATAAGTGTGAAAACACTCATCAATTATGACCTAAAAACCACTTAAAACACATCCAAATATATTATATTTATCTTTAAAATATCAGAATTACGCGTGTATTTGTGTTTTGTGTATTTCAGGTAAAAAAGAAGCATAATGGAGCAAACACGCGCTTTCAAGGGATTCATCTGACAAAAGACGAAGAAAAATACGAAAGATGCTTCAAGTACCTTACTTGACAAATTTTCAAAGATCGAGGGCTTAAGTTGCAATTTCTACAAAAGCAAAGGATGAAAAAGAAATGTGCTTAAAAGCTTTTATCACTTTTGATAAAAGATAAAAATGAAGGGACTAAAGAGAAACAATATTTGTTTAACTTAAATCTGGTCAAAGAAAAGTCGTCTTCTTCATCACAAACGAAGAGAGAGAAAATGGTTTATCAATTTTCACACTTTTCTTCACCAAACCAAGTCAAGATCAATTCAAGAGAGATAGAGGAAGATTCAAGTGAATACTAAAGAAGCAAAAATGTTCATCTCGTTCTCCTCTACAAGATGATAACATTTAATTTGATCAAGAATCCAAGAGGAAGAAACCCCCAATTCGGGTCACTCATCAAGTATTACTTAAAGACACGTAGAGCTCCCTACTTCGTCAAACCACGTCACCTCATCTTCATCAACTCTTTATAAATACCAAGAAACCCACCTCATTTCGAGAAGTTAGCTTAGGTGTAGTTTACACAAACAATTAGTTAGAAATTAGGAGTAGGATTAGTTTAAGATTTCAGTTAGTCTCAATTACAGTTAATATTCTGTTGAAGATTGTTACTAATCAGTTACCTTTTGTAACCGAATTCTCCATTAATGAAATCCCTGTTTCTTGAAGCTCTATTCTTACTTTCTTTTACATAAGCTTTGAAAATTCTTTACATCCATTTTGAGTTTCTTTTCAAAATCATTGTATTAGTTTGATTTAGTTACGATTTCTATTGAATCTGTTAAAACAATTTCGACCATAGTTGAGAGCTTTGATCTTGATCTTTTCTTCCTCTGTTTGTATAGAATTGATTTTATCAAGTAAATCTGTTGATTGAAGTTAGTTGCATTGTTACTATTCTGTTGATTTTACATATTTCAGCCTTTCTTTCTTTCTTATAGTTTTCTTTACTAATATTAGAAGTTTTAAGGCCCTAGCTTATGAAATTTGAATTGGATAATTGATTGATCATCTTGAGTACTTTATGTTGTGCGATTTTAGAAAGTTCACTTAGTCGATTTGTTAGAGATCTTGCGAGTGTTTGGATTTGATGCTTACCAAACAGTTTATGCTTACTGATGATGTGCAAATCTTTAGTTTCAAGCTTTTTCAAGTAAATAGCTCATAAGCTCAAATGAACTTATGAGAGGATTTTGATTAGTCTTGCAAGATTATAGTGATCTGTTTAGAGTAATAGTTGTAGTGTTTCAATTGCAGTTATCACAGATAACTGAAGATAATCAAATTCAGGTTTTAGTTCAAAAAGATTTTTGTTATACTAATCCAGTATGCAGGTTCAAGTGATTTTGGATGAAGCTGTTGACCGAGTGATTTTGAAAATAGTTGATTAGCTTGGTTTAGACTTTGTTCTCAGCTCAGTTTTACTTGTTCTTGTTCAACATTAGTTTTAGTTCAGCAAGATAGCATCATCTACAAAGGAAGGCCTGGAAGACGCAGGTCAAGCGTGTTTTATCTTTTTCTGCAAATTTATAGTGTAACCTGCTAAGTGTAGTCTATTAGTTTGCTACTTGTTTCGATTGCTTTGTTAATATCTCTTTTATCAACTGTTTGAATTATGTATTTGATACTATTCTTAAAGCTATCTCATTTATGTATTTTCTAATATAGGGCGTTTGGTTCAGCCGATTAGTGTAGTATAAGTGGAATTTAATATTGATAATGTTAGTATTCTTAAGTCATCAGTAGTCTAAGTCAGAATATAACTCATTTTAATTGGAAAGTTAAAAGTTCTTAAGCTTTAGTGTAAGTAGAAGCAAATAGGGTCATTCTGGGATACTGAGCAGTTGGATCAATCAGTTCATGCGTAGGTTATGCATAGTTAATCAAGTAAGATTAGGAGTTATTAGTGTTTGAGTTTAGATCAGTAGTTGTAAGACTTAGTCTGTGTGTAATCAGTAAGGTTTTTAGCTTGCGAGAGTGGTTTAATTTTTAGCTTACATAGTTTAAATTCAAACTGGGAAAATATGAGGTGTAACAGATAGATCTGGTTCATGTTAATTGGATTTATAGGAAATTACATTTAGATATTAGTTAGTTTGAGTTGAACCAATAGCTTGTAGTATATTTTTAGATGTAGAAAATAAAGTAGGCACATAGAAATCATTAGCTAAGAGGAACTTGAGCACTCCATGTTTTCACCTTTATAAGTTTGGCTATTGAACAATTTAGGTCCTTCATCTTGTAAGAATGCATCACATTCATAATCCTGCCAATAGTCTAATAGTTGAATTATCTGTTGGGCCAATCTATTTGGGCCTGTTGAGATTCACTTTAATTTTCTATTCGGCCAAATTCGTTTATTGGTTTGATAGTTCTAAGTAGTAGAATAGTTATTGATTTGGTTAAATAAATTTTGATAAAATTTAGATTTTATAAAAGTCTATTAGTTTTAATAAAAGATTTGTATTTGTTTTAATTTGTACTTTGTAGTAAAAATTGGTATTTTCCACTTTATAGTTTTGTGCAATTAATTATCGTGCTTGCAATGTTTTTTTAGAATAGTAGGTATACGTATATAGATCATATTTTTACATTTTTATATGTTTTGTGACAAGTAGCTTAAATATCAACCAAGCTATTATTACCAAAAACAATTAAGTCGAACTTAAAAACGTTAAATCAATTTGATTAGATACCGAGACGATTATACTAAAAAACGAAATATTATAGCCCAAGAGCGAGCAGCTACTTGGTAAAGGCTTATCAAATCTGCTCATGTTGCTGTAAAGATTAACAAGTGCAGATGTGTTCTAAGCTTTCAAGAAGCTTTCCAGATTTCTTAGTAGTAGCAAGGATGGTGTTGTGTTTGATACTATTCTATGACGGTTCTCCTGCTGCTAAGGGCGTGCTGCTTTAATCCTTAATTTGTTTCTGAAAGATCTACCAAGAAACTTGAACTCAACCAGTCAAATTCAAGTTTAGGGGAGGATTATTAGGACCTATGTAATAGGTGTTTTGTAATAGGTTGACTAGGAGGTATGTAGTTCCTCCTGGTCATAGTATTAGTAGGAGCAATACGTGCTCCTGGTATGTTAGAAAGTCAAACGTTATTATTAGTAGTAGTTTGTTAGGATACGCATGAGATATCTTAGGAAAGGACGTGCATATCATCTGTTACACATTTTAAGTTAATGTAGTATTATGGTTTCCTTGTAGTATAAAAGGAACCCACTGGCAGAAGGGTTAGATACACCTTTTCACCATTTCATTTCATATCAATAATATTAGAAATCCTAAGAAAGGATCAAGTTATTTATTTAGTTAAACTGTTTCTTCTTGTTCTTAGTGTTTGTATTCCGCACAAATACTTTGTTTTCATTAGAGTCTCTCTGTGAATTGACTTGTGATTACAGAAGTTGTTCACCATCCTTAACATGCTGAAAGATCTATATCTGAAGGACCCAACAAAAACGTAAGTTTTTATACGAAAACGTAAGTTTACTGACAAAAACGTAAATTTACTGATGAAAACGTAAATTTACTGACCAAAACGTAAGTTTACTGACGAAAACGTAAGTTTACTGACGAAAACGTAAGTTTACTGAGGAAAACGTAAGTTTACTAATTAAAATGCAAATTTACTGACGAAAACGTAAATATACGAACGAAAACGTAAATTTACCAACGAAAATGTAAAATTACTGACGAAAACCTAAATTTACTGACGAAAACGTAAGTTTATTAATTAAAACATAAATTTACTGAAAAAAAGTAAATTTACTGACGAAAAAGTAAATTTACTAACGAAAAAGTAAGTTTATTGATTAAAATGTAAATTTACCGACGAAAACGTAAGTTTACTGATTAAAACATAAATTTACTGACGAAAACGTAAAAATACTGATGAAAACGTAAAAATAATGACGAAACATGCGTTTACTTAAGAAAGAGTAAGTTTACTGATGAAATCGTAAGTTTACTGACGAAAACGTAAGTTTACTGAGGAAAACGTAAGTTTATTGACGAAAACGTAAATTTAATGATGAAAACGTAAATTTACTTACGAAAACGTAAATTTACTAACGAAAACGTAAGTTCAATGATGCAAACGTAAGTTTACTGACGAAACGTAGAAAATATTGACGAAAATTAAGTTTTAATAATTGGTCTGAAATTCAATATCCTTTATTTTGCCCGTTTGCCCTATGCCCGTTTGTCCCACGCCCGTTTGGCCCGCTCCCTTTTAGCCCGTGCCCGTTTAGCCCGCACCCGTTTAACCTAAAATTTAAAAATCGCTCATTTAGCCCGTGCCTGTTTTAGCCCGTGCCCGTTTTAGCCCGTGCCCATTTTGCCCGGTGCCCGTGCCCGCCCGCCCGCCCGTTTTGCCACCTCTGGTACAAATGCATAATTGAAGAAGTTTTAGCTGGAGATAGAGTTGTTGGAAGCTAAAGAACTAAAGTTGCAGATTTTATGTATATGGAGGACTTGTTTGTAATATGAGCTGAGATACTCTCATAATTTCTCTCTATCTTTCATTCTTGTTTTTATCAAATTGTTTAAGGTTTACTATGTGTTTATATCAATCATTTCGATTGATCATTGAGAGATGTTGTGAGTTTTCATTGGTTGTATCGTTTTTTGTATACTCTGATTCTAATAATAAAGTGAGCCAAAGAGAGGTTGACGGGGTTAACTAATTTGTCGTGTTTTCTGATTGACTGAGATCGTTTGATTAGTTTTTACATGGTATCAGATTTAGGTTGCTCTGTATCATCAATTAAAATCTTTTAAAAAAGTTAGGGTTTGGTAAACTTTTGGGGTTTTTTTATCTATTAGCTTAGATCGTGTTCTTTTCTTGGTTCTTTAAACGATTCTATTGGTTAGTTGTTTCAATTTTGAGTTTAATTGATTTTTATAAATTAGGGTTTTCTCAAAACTGGGGTGTTTTTGTTCTTGGTTTCTTATTGTTATAATCGTATGATCAACTGGTGTTCTTAACATCATTTGATCGTTAAGTATTTTTTCTTAAGAAAACCTAAAATCAGAAATTGGGGTTTTCTTCAAGATTCGGTAAGTTTGTTCATTTTTAGTTATTTGTTTCCAACGTGCAGGTTGTTTTTCCAATGTGCTTGTTGGTTAAGATCTTCTTGATCTTGCTTGGTTTGTTGTGTGCTTTGTAACACCTCTCACACATTCTTTTAGGGGGTTTTTAGTTTTTAGTTGATGCTTAGGTGTCGAAGGGATTAGTTAGCTTGGTTGGTTAAGTGTGTTGGGCATTCGATTTGTTTTTTGATTAGTTCTGTGTAAAGGAGTTACAAGGTGTAGATTGTGCCGATTTGTGTTTGTTTGGTTTCTTGTTATTTTGATCTTTTCTGTTCTTTGTTTTTCTTGTCATCATGGTTGAAAGTAAGAAACATGAGGATGTTGGTAGTAGTAGTAGTGACTTGAAACTTGATGTGTATGATCCTTTGTATCTGCACCCACAAGATATTGGTTCTGAGTTAGTCACCTTCAAACTTGAAGGTAATGAGAACTATAAAGTGTGAGTTGCTGCTGTTGAGTTAGCTTTACAGACTACAAACAAATTAGGCTTATCAATGGCAAATGTGTTAAAGATGATGTCACTGGTCCTCTGTTGGATAAGTGGAATAGGTGCAATGTTGTTTTTTGTCTTGGTTGTTGGGGTGTGTGTCTCCTATTTGTATAGAGGACAAATTTTCTCTAAAATTGCTAAAGATGTGTGGGATGAACTAAAAGAGATATATGATACAAAAGATGGGTTAATCATTTATAAAATGCACTATAAGATTTACAGTTTGACTCAATCTGGTATGTCATTGTCTAAATATTATCATGGTGAAATGCTTTGTGGAGACAATTTGATTTTTTTGTTGATTTGCCTGTTTGTACTTGTGATGGTCATGATAAACTTAAGGAGCATGCTAATCTCCTTAGGTTAATGAAATTTCTTACGAGACTTGATGACACTTACAGTGTTGTTAGAAGTCAGATTCTCACATCTGATTCCATACCAGATGTGAAAACTGCTTTTGCCACTTTGTCTAAGGATGAATCTCATAAGAACAACCTTGGTAGTTCTTAGGGGCATAAGTCGGGAACAACTGCCTTTGTTGTTAAAACTAATACTCCTAATAATAATAACTAGAATAAGGGTTTTAATACTAATTCTAATAAGCTTAATAATAGTTGGAAAATACGTTTACATATTTAGAAAGGATCGGTCACTTCGACAATATAGTATTTAAGTAGCGCGTAGTCTAGCATTAAACAAAGCAAAAGCCCGGTCCTTGCAGTTAGTCAAATAAATCATGGATACGCGACAATGGATAAAGGGTTCTGATCGTGATCTTATTCAGCTCATGATAGTCAATGCACAGTCGCATGTTGTCATCCTTCTTCTTAACGAATAGTACCAGTGCACCCCATGGTGATACACTCGGACGAATGAAACCTCGCTCCTGTAACTCCTGCAGCTGGTCTTTCAACTCATTGAGCTCGATAGGAGCCATGCGACAAGGAGCCTTGGAGATCGGTTCAACTCCTGGAATGAGCTCAACGCCGAACTCTACTTCGCGGATAGATGGTATACCCGGAACTTCTTCTAGAAACACATCGGGGAATTCTGAAACAATCGGCTGATCCTGAATCGATGGAGATTCAGTAGTAGTGTCCTGAATCGTAGCTAAGAAACCTTCACAGCCATGAGCTAGTAAAGCACGGGCTTGTAAGGCAGAAATGATTTGTACAGACTTTCCTGGTATAAAACCATTATGAATGTACTCTGGATCTTGAACATTACCGGATATGACTCGATACGTGTGTCAATCGATCGTGGCGTGGTGTTTTACTAACCAGTCCATGCCTAAGATCATATAAAATTCACACATGTCCAAAGGAAGTGCGTCGACAGAACGAATCTTATCATCAAATTCTAAGGGAAGGTTTCTGTACACATGAGTAGCACAGAGTCTCTCACTGGCGTAGATATATTTAATACATTCTCAAGTGGTGTAGATGTCTTATTAATATGGGAAGCATAAGTAGTGGATATAAGTTAGTGGGTCACACACGTATCAAATAAAACATAGGCAGCATGTCCGTACATAAATAAGATGCCAGTAATGCTACTTGTAAACTTGTTGGCCTAATCTCAGGTGGTGGTGTACACTCGGCCTGAAGTTGCTAGTTTCGGAGGGGCAGTACTTGATGTACCCACGGTTTCCCCTTTCTTGCACTGTTTCATATGATGGCCTGCTTACCCACACTTAAAGTAAACACCGGTAGCACGTCGTCATGGTCCAGGATGCCTCCGGCTACAAGTGGTGTGATCGGATGGGTATACCCTCCAGGGTACCCTCGCTAACTAAGAGCCTGTTTTAGAAGATATGTGTGAGACATGATTATTGGGACATAAAATGACTACACTGAAAGTTTAAGTCATAATACCAGATGAAGCCGAGTGATAAGGTTGCTGGCCCTTATTGTTTTGGTCACGCCCGTTCCCAGAGTTCTTGTTATGATGCTGAGATGTTAGGATTTATGTCATACAACAACTTAACATAGAAGAGTTTAAATTTTAGGGACCTGTTGTTGTTGGAGTAACTGGCATTGTTACGGTAGTTATCACTACCGCTATGTCTGTCTGATCCGTAACGATCGTTAGTCTGACCGTGCCCCTTGTTGTTGTTTTGCTTAGTGGCAGGTTGGGACCGGTCTCCACCCTTCTGCCTGAAAGATATAAATGAATGGAACAAGATATAAAAATGAAAATACTGATTTGAAAGAGATAGTAACGCTTGATGACTGAAATATACCTCTTCTTAGGTCGAGCTGACTCCTCATAATCATCCCTCTCATGGAGCATCTCCAGACTGCGCGCTGCGTCAGCCACTTCTGACACATTGGTGAAAGTAGCACATAATAGACGATCAGTGATCAAGGAGTGAAGAGCCCAACGAAAATGCTTCGCTTTTTCCTCAGCTATGCCAGCAGTAGCGCCCAGACATCCAGCTAACCTGAGGAAATGCTGCATGAATGATGTGCTGTTCTCCCCTACATTCTGCCGAATAGCATGATAATCCCTTCTCAGTCGTTCTTGCTTAGCTCTAGGGAAGAACTGATTGTAGAACAACTCCTGAAACTGCACCCAAGTCAAAGCAGTAAGCGATGCATCACCTCCATTGCTCAGCTTGTAAGCTCTCCACCATGCCAACGCATCACCCTTAAACTTGTAGCATGCCAACCTTGCCTTGAATACCCCATCGTAACCCATGGCATCAAAGATCTTCTCCATATGCTAGATCCAATTCTCGGCATCTGACGGGACCTCAGCCTTCTCGAAAGATCAAGGCTTCTGTTTTTTGAATCTTTCCAGCCGCGTGTGGAGTGTGACTGGTGGAGGAGGAGGAGGATTATTCTGATTCGGGATAGCCTGATATTCTGGCCGAATCGAATTCCTGATCTGAGGGAGCATAGCTTGCAAAGCTGCATTAACAGCTGCAGCGAGTTCCTCGTTCGTGCGTGTGTTCACCATCTGACAATTTAGAGAGAACATAAAATGATTAATCTGTTAGAAGCATACGATAAACATAAGAGATGGATGGAAGAATTTATGATGGCATAGCCAACGAAAACTGACATTCGCAAAGGTGGACGACTATGGTTTAGGCCACAAAACAAAATTCAAAGAAAACTACATGCGACCAAGTATGGCCAATCCCCTATCAACCCTTAGTTAGCCAAAAACTTAAAGAAAACAAAATACATGAAATGAAATTAACTGTTAGTTTAGGAAGATCCTGGTGACTACCCGCTAGTCACATGTCATGTTTTAGAGCCTACAAGTCGAAACCTTGGCTTTGATACCATAATTGTAACACCCCATTTTGACAAGCGGACTGTTACATGATATTATGGTGTGTCATTAATACTTGGTTTTTACCCTAAGTATAAAATCTTATCGTCTGATCTTTTCGAATTGATTTCCAGTCTAAAATACGACTCAATTGTATTTTGGTTAACAAGAGAATGGTTTGGTTGATTGTCTATTTTAAACTAATAGCAAATAATTAAGTGTCGTTGAGTAAAGTAAAAGCTTTAAAGATTAAACTAGAGTAACGAGTGAAAAGTAAATGCTAGAAAAACTTAAAGACAAAATTAGGAAAATTATTTGAACACTTAATAAATCTAACACTTGAAAACTTTGCAAAAACAAGAAATTAAACAATTGGAAAACAAACAATTACTGCCAAATCGGAATATCCAAAATGCATTAATCGGAATGTGTAGTCGGAAAACAATGATCGGAATGTGCAAAATGTCTTCGTCGGAATGATGCCAAATCGGAAAGGCAAATCGGAATACATAAAAAATGAGGCAATCGGAATAATGGTAGACACCTAATCGGAATAACCAACAAGGTGTTCAGATCGGAATGTGTGATTACACCCACAATCGGAATATAGCAAAAATCATATAATCAGAATGAGCCAAAACATGCCAATCGGAATAATATTAAACCTTATTCCGATCCAAGGTGATCGAAATACATATGCTCAAATCGGAAAGCTCAAAACCCTTTTCCGATCTATGTGATCGGAATGAGGGAGAGGGTGCTGGTCGGAAAGCTACAATCGGAAAAGGGTTAAACCTTTTCCGATTTATATGGGATTCGAGAAAAGCTAGGTAATAAGCTATTATGAATAAGCTAATACCTAAAACTTGAACGAATCTAATATGAAACGGATTAAATAAGCACTAATAACGACTTATCCAAACTTAAAATAAGCAACCTTTTAAAACAAACTATAAAAAGATGAACTTTTTAAGAAAACTATTAGAAGTAAATAAGCTAAAAGAAGCGAATAAGCCAATAAGCACAAGAATCTTAAAGCTTAATCGTATGAAAGCTTATTTAGGAACAAAAAGATTAACTTTTTAAGCACAAAAACATTAATATCAACACGGATTTAATGTAATTCGCACCAAAGGTTAACTAAAATCAAAGAAAGGTAGAAAGAGATGAAAGATTAAAAGCTTAACTTGAACTTGATTAATGAAATCAACAATACATAAAGGTTTAATCTTGAAAGATTAAAAGAAAGAAAAGATGAAACTTAGTTAGAGAAAGTTGAGAACTTTCTCTCTCTAAAACTAGAAAGAAAAATGAAAAAAATGAAAACTAAACTAAAAACTAACCACCCTCCTAATGTGTATTAGGAGGGTATTTATAGGGAAAAATGGTAGGAGTGCATGTGTTGCCTCTTATTTCTTTCTTTCTTCACGTCTTCTTGACTCGATTTAATTCTTTGTCTTTTCTCGACGTCGTCTCGGGATTTGAACTTGTCTTGATAATTTTCTTCTTTAATTTAGACTTGAGTTCTTCGACTTCATTAAACTTCCGTCTTTAGACTTTTTCTTCGATAAATCTTCAGAATAGGCCTTGGACTTCTAATCTTTTTGCACTCTTGATCTTTTGACTTCGTCTTTTCCCGTTTTCTTCGATAAAAGCCCGTGAAAGCCCGTGTTTTCTTCCTTTTTAATCTTTTGGTCCTAAAACACAATAAAAACACAAACCACGCATAATTCTGACTTTTACGACATAAAATACACGTTTTGGTCTTGTTATTATTGGAAATAAGTGGTAAAAGGATAAGTGTTTACACACTTATTAGTCATCAAAAGCATGCAAGGTAAATGTCTTAAAACTTAAATGACCATAAAGGAAATCAGAAACAAAAATCGGTCCCAAACATAAGCACACACAAATGCATAAGTAAAGAATGTAGAATAAGGACTAAACAGTGTCCAGCAAAACAAAAGTATATAAATGCATTAAAAGAAATGAAGTCAAGGGTGCCTCCATCCTAATGCACGTACTCTTGATTGCTTAACTCTGACCTTTAGTACCTGCCGTATGGGAACTTGAAAAGAAAAAACGGTTGAGCCATACGCTCAGTGAACGGATATACGACATAAAATGAATAACAAAAACATAAGTAAAGTATGAAAATGTAGTGGAATAATGTAAGTCCTGGAAAACCTGGAGTATGTTTTATAAACTGGTTTATATCTGAAAAGACTTATGTTTAATTCATAAAACTGTACTTTAAATTCCCAAGAGCCCATATTGGACATTAAGGTATCAACGTGTATGAATACATAGAGTGGTGACCTCGTCATGCAATTAGAGGGGTTGCCTCTAATTATAGTAGTCTGGGTGGAGGGATCAGCTCCGTGTAACGGATGTAGAGCACACACCACAATTACCGTGTAATCTGCAAAACATGTAGATGCACCCATTCGCCCACATGATAATAATATAAATGGCCAATAACTGAAAGGGATGCCGCGAGCAATCACTCTCGTCGCGGAAGAGTCATAACACCGGTGCCTTAAGTGTTATGGTTATGGTACCTCCATAACTAGGTGGACATGGCATGCATGTATATAGCTCAGGCAGTTTAAAATGCTAACATAGTAATTACTGAAAAGTTTAATGTAAACTACTGGGGAAAACAGATGGCTGCTAACGGGGAATCCTAAATATAGGAAGAGAATGTCCATACTGAAGGACGGAATATCTGTACCTTATGTCCAGTAATGAAATGAAGATCAAAGCGAAAGAACTACTCCGACTTCACGAGTGCTACATAATAGAGGGACATGAATGAGTTGTCGGTTTAACATATACTTACTGATTTTAATTTAGTTTACTTTACACGTTCTTATCTTGTTTTACTTGTTTTTGTCTTGTTTTATATGTTCTTGACTTGTTTTACTGTTTCATGTTTAATCATGTGTTTCTTAGTATTTCATGTGTTATTGATTAGTATATTCCATGTTTTATGTGATAATATACATGTTGTTTCATAATGAGTAACTTTATAAAAATAGCAGGTTTCTATATATAGTAACTTTCCAAAAATAGCAGGTTTTCATATATAGTAACTTTCCAAAAAAAGCAACTTTCCACAAATAGTAAGTTTCCAAAAATAGTAAGTTTCCATAATTAGTAAGTTTCCAAAAATAGTTAGTTTCCATAAATAATATGTTCCCATAAATAGTATATTTCGATAAATAGTATGTTTACATAAATAGCATGTTTCCATAAATAGCATGTTTCCATAAGTAGCATGTTTCCTCAATTAATATGTCTCCATAATTAATATGTTTCCATAATTAATAATAAGCTTATTAAATAAGTATATGATATAAGCTAATGTCTAATAAGCATATATTATAAGTCACGATTTATTAAATGTAATAATATATAGTAAAGTTTATTAATAATAAATATTTTAGTCTTAACATAAAAATTATTAATTAATAATATACTACATGGTTTATAAGTAATTATTAGTTAATAATATAATATGATTTTATTAATTAAACTTTACCTTATCTGATTATAGTATAATTAAATTAAAGTATAGTATTAATTTAATTAAACCTTGATTAAAATGTAATTAGTTAATTAAGCTAAGTTCTTAATTAATTAAATGTGACATGAACTTATACCATGAATAATTATATTAATAATTATTATAGCCTATATTTTATTTAATAAATGGCCATGTTTAATATCATGATAATTATACAAATTAATTTATATCCTAAGTCCTGATTTTAATTAATTAAATTAGACCATGTACCATTTAATATAATTAATTAATAAACTTATATAATTTAGCAAAACTAAACAAACACACCCTTGGTGTGTTTCGGTTATACCCGAGCCCCAAATCGAACCTACACCGAGACCATGGGTCTCGGCTTCGGCTCGAAACACAAGCACCACCACAGCCGCAAGGATGTAGCCTTGCTACCGTCAGCCCAACGTTGCCCCCTACTTAGTCGGGTTCCCCCTGCCGTGCTATAGTTTCCCACCGAGAGCCATAAGGCTCTCGGTTTGCCACTGATTGACCAAACCAGCCCCCGTTTGGGGTGATTGGTGTTGCGGCTAGGAGCCCCCTTATAAGGGTGCGACTGGCCGAGACAAACACCACCGAGACCTTAATGGTCTCGGTTCCCGTGACAAACCAAACCTAAAACCCTTGATTTCATGTTTAAATTTATCACACATGTTTCTTATTATTAATCTTAAACAAATCCATGAATTAATAATAACAAAAGAAAAGGATTAAGGTTTTTAGTGATACTGAATGTGTGACGATTAAAGGTTTAAGAGAACGAACACAAACCCATAAATTAATAAAGATCAAACAACTTTTCCTTCTTGTTTTTCTTGTGGGCGCTGCGGCCAAAGAGAGAAGACAAGAGAGATTAGTGTTTTCAAGTTTGTTAAAAGTGAATAATGAAATTCTTTAGGATTATTTGTTTACTGTCTATGCTTAATGGGCCGGGCCAAAGGCCCTCTTGTTTCTTTTAAACCGCCGACCAGACACCCCTTTTATTATAGTTTTCATTTTTCGTGTTTTAAATAATTATCGTGTGTGTTCGTGTTTTAATCTCTAGTTTTGATTCTTGCCATGTTTTAAGTATTATACGTAAATACTTATCATGTAATAATTCATATACGTAATACTTGTCGTAATTAATTAATATACGTAATACTTACATTAAATGTTCATGATACGTGTCATATATTAATTAATTGTAAAGTTTTAACGTATCCGTATTTTCATGCATTTAATGTTTTTAGGTATTTTATGCGGGTTTTACACACACCAAGTACCTAACTCAAATACAATTCGTTTTTTTTCCCTTTTTTACTAATCAACACTACTAAGAGAATAACATCAGTAACATTTTACATGCTAGTACATTTAACAGTGGCTAGAAACTTAACACAACCACGAAACAAGCACAAAAGATTATTAACATACAACATTAAAGCAAAAACAAGAAAATAAGAATGGGTACCTGAGATGAACAAGAAAGATCATTAACCAATTAAAAATTAAATTAAACGCGGATCATATAATCTAAAATCAACAGCAACCAAATTAAACACAATTTATTAACCCATCCATTCTCTTCTTTTTTTCCTTGATTTAGATCAATAGCAGCAACAACAAACACAATATCCCTTTTTTATTTTATTTTCGATTGTGACCCAACTAAATCACCACTGTAACACCCCACTTGGATAAATGGACCGTTACGTGTATTTATGGCGTGTCATCAAAGCATGCAAGGCAATGTATTAAACATTAACTGACCAAACGGAAATACCGGAATCAAACATCGGTAGTCCAACAAGCCCAAAATATAAAAATTAAGTACTGAAAGGAAAAGGACGAAACAGTGTCCAAACAACCAAAGTAAAGTAACGTAATGTGTGCATAAAAATAAAGGAGTCTGGATAGCTCCCATCCAAATGCACGTACTCTCTTAGAAGTCCTAAGATCGTCCCTGTGTACCTGCCGTTTGGAAACATGAAAGGAAACTACGGCTGAGCATAACGCTCAGTGGACGGATATAGCATGATAAGAATGTACTGAAAGTAAAGGAATAGGAGACAACAATGGAGCTATAAGACTGATATGTAACATGTGGTATAACTTTGCATGAAATCTGCAGGACCTGGTTCATATATACTGAAACTGAAACATAACTTTAATTTCTGAAAACATGCATTTACTGTATTTTATTTGCCAGAGCTTATATAGGTCACGTGCTGTAACAACCGTGCATGAATAACTGGAGGGGTGACCTCGTCATGCTATAGAGGGGTGACCTCTAAATAACTGTGCTGGGTGGAGGGATCAGCTCCAATGTGAAGGATGTAGAGCACACACCACATTCACCCTGATAACTTGTAACACATATAAGCCTAGGATGCATCCATACGCCCCACTAAAACATACATATAAAAATGGCCAAACTGAACATGAGTGGGACGATGCAGGATATCACTCTCCTGCATGTGAGTCACGACACCGGTGCCTCTAGTGCCGTGGTTACGGTACCTCCGTAACTAGTACATAAACTGGTCGTGCTTGTATATAACGCTCAGGCAAATCTATTTAGTTATTAACATGGTTACTGATAAATTTAAACATATACTGGGGAAAAACATTCGGCTGAAGATGGGAAATCCTAATCATGCATATAAAGGAAGTCCTTACTGAAAGGACGGAAAATCCGTACCTCTAGCCCAGTACTGACTGAAAGGAAGACTGAACGAATACTACTCGGGCTTCACACGTGCTACATGAATAAAAGACGCGAATAAGTTAACCGATATCCGTTATTAAATCTTACTAACCGTATTGGTTTCTTATTTATTTCTTTATTTATTCCTGAAGTTCTATACGCTTATACTAATAAATCTGATCTTTCTTATAATTCTTTTAACGTATTATCGTTCTGTTATTAATTTGGCATAACGTATTCTGACGCTATATTAACATTATATTAGGTAACCTGCTGAAAACAAAAGTTTGCTAAATTGGTAAGTTTCCGAAAATAATTTACTTCATTTATAGGCTTATACTCTTTTAAATTTTATAAACTAATTTATATTTAATTTACTAAATACATTTTTTTAAACATTTATTTAAAGTAAACTAATTTATAAGGTATGATTTTACAGTCCCAAACGCACCCTTAACGGTTTCTAAACCGGGTTGCCAAACACCCCGTTAAGCCTGTAGCCAAACAGCCCTAAATCTGGTTTTAAAACTCACTGCCAAACACCCCCCCTACTGCCAGTTTTTCCCACTGGCAGTTCTGGGTTCCCCCCGTCTGTGGTTCGTTTCCCTTGCTAGTTATAACAATCCCACCGACAGTGGTGGTTTCCCACTGCCAGAACAAACACCTCCCCTTCCTGCTGTTGCCACTGGTAGGCCAGACGCACCCCTGTTGGGGTTGTATTTTCCCCCGCCAATAATAAACCAAGCCAACACCCCTTTAAGGGTTGCGGCTGGTGTAAACATTTACCACCGAGACCATTGATTGGTCTCGGTTTGAGTGAAAACTGGCCAAACGAAACCCTCTTTAATCCATCATTAACGAACGTGTTCTTAACATGTTTTAAAACTCAGATTTTATTCGTGATCCATTAAATCAAACGAAAGAACACAAAGAAAGAAAAGAAACGGAATGAATGATTTACCTATTTGTGTTTTAGGGTTTAAGATCAAATCTTTTGTTCTTCTAGGATTAAAACTCGACCCTTACTCTTGTTTCCTTGATGTGGGTCGCGGCAGGGAAGGAGAAAGCACAAAAAAAGTGGCGGCTGTATAAGATTTCTAGGGTTTCAGTTTGTGTGTTGTGTGTCGGCATAGAGAAAAAAAACACCCTGTCCCTTTTTTTTTTATTATAACCGGCCAAGAGCAACAAAACACTTGGGCCTTGAGCCCAAGTCCTTCTCCATTCTATATTGTCAAAAACAGCCCCAAAACTTGATTTGTTTAATAAAACGTACGCGTTAAATAAATACGTATACGGTTTCTCGTATAAATTATGCCGTGAAATATCTTGTATGTGTTATAAGTAGTATTAATTTACGTACTACGAATAAACGTGTCTAATATTAATGTTTAAGTGCTACGTAGTTTACGTAATTTAATTAGTTATTTTATTGTAGTATTTAAATCAACCGAGATTGCGTATTATTTCTGCGTTTATATCTCTGTCTAATAATTAATACTTATATAGTTTGTTAATATTAACCCGTGTATTTAAAATATTCTGACGTTTTAAATACGGGTTTTACAATTCTTCCCCTCTAAAAACAATAATTCGTCCCCGAATTAAAGATACGACTATACTGGGTTTTACAATTCTTCCCCTCTAAAAAGGAGAAATTCGACCTCGAATTAAAAGAAATAAGCTGACTGAAATAAAAGCTGAAATGCTGATAAACTGAACGACATAAAAGCTGAAAAGACATACCCGAATCAAAACTGAAAGTGAGGATAAGAGGTCCGTATAGACTCCTCTGTTTCCCAAGTGGCCTCCCGCTCGGTATGGTTCCTCCACAGGATTTTGACGAAAGGAATGGTCTTCCTTCTCATAACTCGATCCTGGCGATCTAAAACTGCTTCGGGTTCCTCAATATAGGATAAATCCTCCCGAATCTGATCGAGTGGATAATTTACTTTGTGAAGCTCATGATAGTTGTACCCCCTGAGTAGTGATACATGAAACACGTTGTGGATGTGTGAAAGCTGAGGCGGTAACGCCAATCGATATGACACTTCACCAATACGTTCAAGGATTTCGAACGGTCCGATGTAACGAGGGCTAAGTTTGCCTTTGAGGCCAAAACGTCTGACACCGCGTGCGGGTGATACTTTGAGGAACACACGATCCCCAGTCTGAAAAGATAGATCTCTGCGATGCTTGTCGGCGTAACTCTTCTGGCGAGTACGCGTTTCTTGCAGCTTTGCCCTAGCGATGGCGATCTTTTCATTGGTCAGTTCTATCAGTTCAGGTCCTTCAATCAAACGTTCTCCCACCTGATCCCAACAAATAGGAGCACGGCATTTTCTGCCGTATAACATCTCGAATGGAGCACGCTTGATACTAGCATGCCAACTGTTGTTGTAAGCAAACTCGACCAAGCAAATATAGTCATCCCAGTGTCCTGTCCATTCTAATGCACAGGCGCGTAGCATGTCCTCTAAGGTCTGGATGGTACGCTCTGACTGACCGTCCGTCTGTGGATGGAAAGCTGTGCTGAGCTTGAGCCTAGTTCCCCAAGCTTTATACAGACCTCCCCAGAAATGAGAAGTGAAACGGGGATCCCTATCTGATATAATTTCCGAAGGTGTACCGTGTAATCGTACGATCTCCTCGGTGAATAGTTTCGCTAATTTACTGACTGCGAAATCTTTACGAATAGGAATGAAATGTGCTGACTTGGTCAAACGATCGACAACTACCCAGATTGCATCATGTCTCCGCTGAGTCTGTGTTAGTCCGGTGACAAAATCCATAGAGATCTTGTCCCACTTCCATATTGGAATATCTAATGGCTGGAGAAGACCACTGGAACGCTGGTGCTCTATCTTAACCTGCTGTCAGGTTAAGCATTTAGACACAAATGTTGCAACATCTTGTTTCATACCGCTCCACCAGAAATGCTGCTTAAGATCGTGGTACATTTTGGTGGAACCCGGATGGATAGAGAACGGAGAGCTGTGAGCCTCAGTCATTAAGGCTTCTCTGAGAGCAGGGTCTTCTGGAACGCAGAGTTTGGTACCCTGCCATACGATACCATCGTCATCGATGCGAAATTCGGTCTGCCGGTCAATGTTCTGGATAATCGCCCAGATTTCACCATCATCCTTTTGGGCGTCTTTAATCCTAGAGAGTAATTCTGGTTCTACCCTCAAACTAGCCCAGTATCCCCTCTGTCCGCGTACTAAGAGCTCAATATCATACCGTTCTAAGTCCCGAATAATTTCTTCTTGAACTTTGATGCCATTTACCATACCCGACTTTCTGCTAAGGGCATCTGCCACTACATTCGCTTTACCTGGGTGATACTGGATATTAGTGTCGTAGTCTTTCAGTAGTTCTAACCATCGCCTCTGTCTCATGTTCAGCTCTCGCTGTGTAAATATATACTTGAGACTTTTGTGATCGGTGAAGATATCACACGACTCACCGTATAAATAATGCCTCCAGATTTTAAGGGCGAAAACGACTGCTGCGAGCTCTAGATCATGAGTAGGGTAATTTTTCTCATACGGCTTCAGTTGACGCGAAGCATAAGCAATGACTTTCCCATGTTGCATAAGAACACAACCTAAGCCCTTTCCTGATGCGTCACTGTAAATCTGATAACCGCCTGTACCGGATGGAAGAGTAAGTATCGGTGCTGAGATCAATCGATGCTTGAGTTCCTCAAAGCTCTTTTCTCTCTCCTCGGTCCATATAAACTTCTCACCCTTTCGCATAAGTTGGGTCAATGGTAACGCCAAACGTGAGAAGTTTTCCACAAACCTGCGGTAATAACCCGCCAACCCAAGAAAACTACGTATCTCTGTGACAGATGTCGGTCTTGGCCATTTGGTGATAGCCTCCACCTTTGCAGGATCTATAGTTATTCCTTATGCGGAAACAATATGGCCTAGAAACGCCACTGTATTCAGCCAAAACTCGCACTTCGAAAATTTAGCGTATAGTTTTTCTCGTCTGAGAATCTGCAAAACTGTACGGAGATGGTTCTCATGTTCCTCTTTGGATTTGGAGAAAATGAGGATATCATCGATGAATACGATCACAAACTTGTCTAAAAATTCGTGGAAGACTCTGTTCATTAAGTCCATAAACACTGCGGGCGCATTCGTGAGACCGAATGGCATAACGACAAACTCGTAATGACCGTACCTCGTGCGAAAAGCAGTTTTAGATATATCCTGCTCTTTTACACGCAGCTGATGGTAGCCTGATCGCAGATCGATTTTTGAGAAGTGCTTGGCACCCTGAAGCTGATCGAATAAATCGTCAATACGAGGAAGTGGATAACGGTTACGAATAGTGAGCTTATTCAACTCACGGTAGTCAATACACAAACGCATACTACCATCCTTCTTCTTGACAAACAAAACTGGAGCGCCCCATGGTGATACGCTGGGACGAATGAAACCCCTTTCGAGAAGTTCCTGAAGTTGATCCTTCAGTTCCTTAAGCTCTACAGGAGCCATACGGTAAGGAGCTTTAGATACTGGTTCTGCACCTGGAATGAGATCGATGTCAAATTCTACCTCTCGCATGGGAGGTAAACCTGGAAGTTCCTCGGGAAAGACATCTGGAAAGTCTGACACAACTGGCTGATCATGAATTGAAGGTGTCTCCGAAGTCGTGTCATGAACTGTGGTTAGGAAGCCCTCGCAACCATGATATAGTAAGGTACGAGCCTGTAAAGCTGAAATGATCTGAACATGTTTTCCTGGTAGGAAACCTCGGTGAATATACTCTGGTGTCTGGACATCACCAAAGATGACCTGGTGAGCATGGCAATCTATGGTGGCATGATGAACCGATAACCAATCCATACCCAGAATAATATCGAACTCACACATATCCAAAGGAAGAGCACTGACTGGACGGATTTTATCATCAAACTCAAGAGGGAGATCCTTATATACTTGGGTAATGAGTACAGAGTCTCGCATGGGGGTAGATATACTAAGTGCACTGTCTAGTGGCGTAGGGGTCATGTTTATTCTAACAGCATATGAAGTAGATATAACCGAGTGCGTGGCGCCTGTATCGAAAAGCACGCATGCTGACTGTCCGTGTATAAACAAAATGCCAGTAATAGTACATGCGGTCTTATTTGCTTGTTCACGGGTAGTAGTGTAGACACGACCAGTGGTTGGTGGTATCGGTGGTGGGAGAGGTAAAATCTGAGGAATCTGGCCTGAGGTACCGGCAGCATCCCCGCTCTTGCAATCCCTCTTCAAATGGCCCGGCTGACCACACTTGTAGCAATTACCCGAACCACGACGACAAGGTCCCGAGTGTTTCTTCCCACACGTGATGCAAGTGGGGTAAGTAAACCCGGTGGAAGTAGCTCTGGTTTGCTGAGAACCTGATGTACGATGATATATACGTGTCACGATTCTGATAACTTAACTGAAATAAGGCTGACTGACTGAATTTTTAAAATTACCAGAATTTGCCGGTCGGGCAACCTGTTGACCCCTGTTGCTTTGGTCGCGCCCCTGTCCAGCATCTCTGTTGGAATTTACAAATAAATTTAAGATCTGTTTTACACGATAGTTTAGTATTCTTGGAGCTTAAAGGCTCACCTGTAGCTGCCAGAGGAGTTAGAGCTGCCGCGGTAATTATCACCGCCGTTCCTCCTATCTGATCGATTACGGTCATATGACTGACCGTGGTTCCTGTAGTTATGATGCGGAGTAGCCGATTGGGATCGGTCTCCTCCTCTGTGTCTGTAAGATTTTAATAACATATAAGTTGCCAAGCAATAATGGCTAAATTGTTTAAGTCTGTTGGGTGAGATGTACCTCTTCTCCGGGCGCTCTAAATTCTCGAGCTCGTCCCTCTCAAAAAGCATCTCGATGTCCCGAGCTGCATTAGCTACTTGTGACACATTAGTGAATGTGGCACTCATCAATCTATCTGCAGTCCTAGTGTGAAGAGCCCAGCGAAATTGCTTCACTTGCTCCTCTACGGTACCCGCAGCCTCCCCTAATAATCCAGCCATCCTGAGGTATCGGTGCATGAACTCTATACTGTTCTCGCTATTATTCTGACGAATAACATGAAAGTCCCTCTTCATCTTAGCTTGCTCCGCATGCGGGAAAAACTGGTCATAGAACATCGTCTTGAAACGTGCCCAGGTCAATGCAAGCTCCCAAGCATCTCCCCCATTGGACAGTTTCTGAGACCTCCACCAATGTAGAGCAGGACCCTCCATCTTGTAAACTGCAAGCCTAACTTTGAAAACATCACCACAACCCATAGCCCCAAAAATTTTCTCTATATGGTAGATCCAGTCTTCTGCATCAGTTGGAGCTACAGTCTGCTCAAACAGTCGGGGCTTCTGCTTGTTGAACAGATCCAGCCAAGCGGGTAAAGTGGCAGGTGGTGGAGCAGGAGGGTTGTTATTCTGCTGAGGTCCATTTTGATACTCAACTCGGATCTCATCACGAATTTGGGGTAACATGGCCTGTATAGCAGCCTGAACAGCAGCAGCAATGGCAGCTGCGTTAGGATCATTCTCGGTGTCGCGCCTGGGTGGCATCTGAAATAAAAGAGGATAAATCGACAAAACGTAAGAACCTGAAGTAATAAATCTGAATATGCTTAGTGTAATTCATGAAGGTATAGCTAACAAAACATGACATGAATACTGGTGAACGCCTAGGGTCAGTTCACAAAATGACAATTTCTGAAACATAAATCTGACATGAGTAAGGATGAACGCCTATGGTCAGTTCATCCATACAAAACTTAAGCGGGCAAGGGTGAACGCCTATGGTCAGTTCACCAAAACGAAATGTTCTTGAAAAGCACATGCGATTAAGTATGGCCAGTCCTGTACCAACCGTTTACTTAATCAAAATTTTGAAAATCCGACTGATACAATTCCTGAGTAGCATGGAAAATAACGACGCCAAAATACAAGAAGTTCTTGGTGACTACCCACTAGTCACAGGTCAAGTTTTAGAGCCTACAGGTCGAACCTTGCTCTCTGATACCATAATTGTAACACCCCACTTGGATAAATGGACCGTTACGTGTATTTATGGCGTGTCATCAAAGCATGCAAGGCAATGTATTAAACATTAACTGACCAAACGGAAATACCGGAATCAAACATCGGTAGTCCAACAAGCCCAAAATATAAAAATTAAGTACTGAAAGGAAAAGGACGAAACAGTGTCCAAACAACCAAAGTAAAGTAACGTAATGTGTGCATAAAAATAAAGGAGTCTGGATAGCTCCCATCCAAATGCACGTACTCTCTTAGAAGTCCTAAGATCGTCCCTGTGTACCTGCCGTTTGGAAACATGAAAGGAAACTACGGCTGAGCATAACGCTCAGTGGACGGATATAGCATGATAAGAATGTACTGAAAGTAAAGGAATAGGAGACAACAATGGAGCTATAAGACTGATATGTAACATGTGGTATAACTTTGCATGAAATCTGCAGGACCTGGTTCATATATACTGAAACTGAAACATAACTTTAATTTCTGAAAACATGCATTTACTGTATTTTATTTGCCAGAGCTTATATAGGTCACGTGCTGTAACAACCGTGCATGAATAACTGGAGGGGTGACCTCATCATGCTATAGAGGGGTGACCTCTAAATAACTGTGTTGGGTGGAGGGATCAGCTCCAATGTGAAGGATGTAGAGCACACACCACATTCACCCTGATAACTTGTAACACATATAAGCCTAGGATGCATCCATACGCCCCACTAAAACATACATATAAAAATGGCCAAACTGAACATGAGTGGGACGATGCAGGATATCACTCTCCTGCATGTGAGTCACGACACCGGTGCCTCTAGTGCCGTGGTTACGGTACCTCCGTAACTAGTACATAAACTGGTCGTGCTTGTATATAACGCTCAGGCAAATCTATTTAGTTATTAACATGGTTACTGATAAATTTAAACATATACTGGGGAAAAACATTCGGCTGAAGATGGGAAATCCTAATCATGCATATAAAGGAAGTCCTTACTGAAAGGACGGAAAATCCGTACCTCTAGCCCAGTACTGACTGAAAGGAAGACTGAACGAATACTACTCGGGCTTCACACGTGCTACATGAATAAAAGACGCGAATAAGTTAACCGATATCCGTTATTAAATCTTACTAACCGTATTGGTTTCTTATTTATTTCTTTATTTATTCCTGAAGTTCTATACGCTTATACTGATAAATCTGATCTTTCTTATAATTCTTTTAACGTATTATCGTTCTGTTATTAATTTGGCATAACGTATTCTGACGCTATATTAACATTATATTAGGTAACCTGCTGAAAACAAAAGTTTGCTAAATTGGTAAGTTTCCGAAAATAATTTACTTCATTTATAGGCTTATACTCTTTTAAATTTTATAAACTAATTTATATTTAATTTACTAAATACATTTTTTTAAACATTTATTTAAAGTAAACTAATTTATAAGGTATGATTTTACAGTCCCAAACGCACCCTTAACGGTTTCTAAACCGGGTTGCCAAACACCCCATTAAGCCTGTAGCCAAACAGCCCTAAATCTGGTTTTAAAACTCACTGCCAAACACCCCCCTACTGCCAGTTTTTCCCACTGGCAGTTCTGGGTTCCCCCCGTCTGTGGTTCGTTTCCCTTGCTAGTTATAACAATCCCACCGACAGTGGTGGTTTCCCACTGCCAGAACAAACACCTCCCCTTCCTGCTGTTGCCACTGGTAGGCCAGACGCACCCCTGTTGGGGTTGTATTTTCCCCCGCCAACAATAAACCACCCCCTTTAAGGGTTGCGGCTGGTGTAAACATTTACCACCGAGACCATTGATTGGTCTCGGTTTGAGTGAAAACTGGCCAAACGAAACCCTCTTTAATCCATCATTAACGAACGTGTTCTTAACATGTTTTAAAACTCAGATTTTATTCGTGATCCATTAAATCAAACGAAAGAACACAAAGAAAGAAAAGAAACGGAATGAATGATTTACCTATTTGTGTTTTAGGGTTTAAGATCAAATCTTTTGTTCTTCTAGGATTAAAACTCGACCCTTACTCTTGTTTCCTTGATGTGGGTCGCGGCAGGGAAGGAGAAAGCACAAAAAAAAGTGGCGGCTGTATAAGATTTCTAGGGTTTCAGTTTGTGTGTTGTGTGTCGGCATAGAGAAAAAAAACACCCCGTCCCTTTTTTTTTATTATAACCGGCCAAGAGCAACAAAACACTTGGGCCTTGAGCCCAAGTCCTTCTCCATTCTATATTGTCAAAAACAGCCCCAAAACTTGATTCGTTTAATAAAACGTACGCGTTAAATAAATACGTATACGGTTTCTCGTATAAATTATGCCGTGAAATATCTTGTATGTGTTATAAGTAGTATTAATTTACGTACTACGAATAAACGTGTCTAATATTAATGTTTAAGTGCTACGTAGTTTACGTAATTTAATTAGTTATTTTATTGTAGTATTTAAATCAACCGAGATTGCGTATTATTTCTGCGTTTATATCTCTGTCTAATAATTAATACTTATATAGTTTGTTAATATTAACCCGTGTATTTAAAATATTCTGACGTTTTAAATACGGGTTTTACAACCACCTTATAATTGGTAAACAAAAAAAACTGAACATAACTATATTTTTTTTGTTTCCTTCGTAGAACAGTAAACCAAACAAATAAACTTTTTTCTTTTTCTAACAACAATGACATTTAACAAGACTATATTTTTTTATCAAATCATAAAACTCAACTCAAATTCAACATAAGTAAGTAAAAAAAGAAACATAAAATTCAATTTCAACTTAAAAACAAATTTCAGATTAAAACAAGAATTTGAACAAATATGTTTGAGATTCAAATTAAAGATTCAAAAACAGTAATTAAAAATATAATTTAAATTCAATAAAGGTTAAAACTGTACTACTCCTACTTGAAAAATAAAAGACATGCTTCTTCCTTCTTGGTCTTGCCTCTTTTATAGATCTTTATCCAAAAAACGTCACTGATGACGTTTTGATTTTGGCCTCTTGTATTCATGTGGGTTGGTGCCTTGATATGTCATCTCTTGTACTCATTACGTAGGTGTTCATCATAAATCGTCATGCTTCTTGTAATCACATGAAATCTTTGTCTTCACGTCATCTATTTTTGTTTTGTTGTGATTCAAATTCAAACTGACGTGGGGTATGGATTTGAGATGGGTTTTGTCGTGTTGTGTGAAAGATTGGAGGGAAATTTTCGATCCAAGGTTTTGGTTTTTGAAGATTGGGGAAATAAGAATGGTGGGTGGGTGAGAATGTAAGAACAAGAAACCCTAAAACCAAGTTTTAGTTCGTTCAGTAAACTTATCCTAAAATGTGGTCAGCTAAAGGGATTAGGTTTAATCTTCCTTGGGCTTGGGGGTTATTTAATAAAAACGAAATATAGGCTTCGAGGAGATGGGCGTGTTCATGGGTACACGAAATAACAAAGGTGTTGAGTTGGGCCTGTGTTGTTACAACATTTAACGGGCTGACTCGGCCCGTTAAATGGATGTGGGTTGGCCCGTAAAATAATAATTTGGGTTTCTGGATCGGTTTTTCGTGCTTATTCCATTTTCGTATCCCGGGGTCGACTTTGACTTCATCTTGACTTGTAAAAATCACAAACGTTGTCAAGTCGATCTGAAATTGTCCACATTAGCTCCGTTTTCAATCCTTTTGTACCTAAAAGACATAAAACAAAACATATACTTGCAATATAATTAAGTATATTTTAGTGTTTTTAGTCATTTTACCGGTTTTTACGGGTATAAAATGATGAGTAAATGGACACTCATCATCCCCCCACAATATCAATTGCTAGTCCCTAGCAACCCGATCATATAAAGTAATGAAAGGATCAAAAGTTTACCTCGTTTCGACTCTTATTCAAAATTTAAAACGACAAGACAAAACTTTTAATCTACTAAGGTTCATTCATCGTCCCCGATTTTCACCCATTCCATGCTAAGCGTAAAAAGAGATCATTGTCTTTACAAGTTAGTAATGCTAACACTACTCATATGCGTTAATCATGATACTTAGATTCCCTTATTCCTAATTGATATCTAGATTTTATTTTTGTCATGATGATCACAAGGATTCATATTTGACTTATTTTGATAAGAGATTAGGTCCAAAAATAGAGTTATATCGGTGCAAATAAAACCATGAATTAGTAACCTTTCCTAATATTAACGATGTCAAAAAATTAAGTTAACAAGAAAGGTTGATACACACGGTTTTATAACGTATTTGAATATTTGACTTATTGACCAAGACTTTTATTATCCTTCTCATCATCGGAAGTTTTATTATCATGGATTACCTTAGCCTTTTATTATCCACCTCATTCTCGGTGGTTTCATTAGCTTCGGTCTTGCCTTGCGTTTTATTATCCGCCTCATTATCGGTGGTTTTATTAGCAAGACGGTATATCTAAATTTGGATTTATTGAGAGATTATAGGGTTTTTCAAGCCATTCACTTATATTTCTCATCGATTTTAGCCTTTTGAGCTTAAAATTTTTGCTAATTTTTTTGTGCATGACTTAAAAATATTATTTAAGCTTTATTTGGGTGCCAATATTTCCAATCCGTAAAGCTGGCGAATCTTTAATGTCTACCCAATTTAATTACACGGGAACTAAAGAATTGGTTAAAAATTAATGAATCGAAATTAAACCGCTAATACTCTATTTATTAAACATTTATTTATATACGAGAGAGATGCGAGAAAAAGCACACAACTAAAACATATGAGTTTCTGAAAGAATATGAATATTCTACGTCTAGCATAGTAACTTATAATTGACTCTATCACTTTTCGTCCCCAATAAAGAGACTTAGCCTAATATTGTTAAGGAACGAAGCTAAGGGCTCAACACGCTCGGTCAAGTCAAATTAAACCTAGACACACAAATACTAACAAAATGTGCAAAACACTTTTTTTATGCAATAAAAAAAATCTTCAAAATGGGGGTGCTAGGGTACTAGTAGGTACAAATGTGATCAATATTCAAAGTACCGGCCGAAGCTGACTGTAAAACCCACTTAAAAATACCCTTAAATTAAAACTTTACGTTTTAATTATTTCACGATGAGTAAATACGAATAATAAATACGACACGGAAAGTAAAAAAAATCATAAATACACGACAAGTAATAACATATATTTTATATACAACACGAAAAGTATATAATTAATTCACGACAAGTATTTATATATATAATTACGACATGACAAGTTATGATACGGAAATCTAAAAATCACGAATATATATATACTACGCACACGAGAACATCAAATTTATATCATTGAATAATAAACGGGCTTCATTTTAAGTCTTAACCTTACAAGTTCACATAAAAGCCCAAGGCCTAGTCCACCAAGAGTAGTGCTAACAACATACGTATGTTTACATCCCCATTTACAAAAGACAGAACAATAAACAGAACCCTAAAGGGTTGTTTGTAGCCGCCGGTTTTAAAGAACAAAAAGGAGAAAGAGTTTTGCTGATTTGATATTGAGTTATTAAGGGTGTGTTCGTGTTCATCTCTTTATATTATTGCTATTGAATTCTGTAAGCATCTAATCTTGTTTCTTATTTTCTTCTCCCATGAATCACGAATTTCTTTTGGTAAAGGGAGTTACCCCGGTAAATATATTAACCAAAAAAACCAATGTTAAGTACAAATGGAATACGACTGAAATACCGTATTAACCTTAAGCCAAAAGCTTGATCAACAAGTGCTTATGACAGGCCATGAATCACGAATTAAATCAACCAAAATATGAACACATGTTATGGTATAGTTAAACAAGGAATAAATCGGGTTTATGTTTGTTTGGGAGTCACGGAAACCGAGAACCCCTTCCATGGGGTGCTCTCGGTGGCTGGTTTATAGTAACAGCCGCAGCCCAGTGGATGTGGTAGCTTAACGGCCGCAACCCACAGGGCCACAGTGGCGACCTCAGTACCCCGGTGGCAAAGGCAGCAGGGGGACAGTCAGTCAGCAGTAGGTAAAAGCTGCTGGTGGCCGCAACATATGGAGACCGAGGGGAAAAAATGTGTGGCAGTGGTAATAAACATGGGCTGCCGGTGGAATTTTTGGTGCAGTCGGTGGGGGGTTTTGGTTGGGCAGTGGCAACCCACAACAGTAGGGATGTGGGGGTGGTGTGTGGTTCGAGTAGCCGAGACCAAGGGGGTCTCGGTGGGGCTTGTTTGGGTCTTGGGTAAACCGAAAGGCAAGAAAAGGGAGTGTTTAGATTTACTTTATTCGGCTTAATTAAATTACTTATTTTATTCAGGTTTAAAATAAATTGACTTATAGATTATCGGTTATTACGGCTTTATGAACCGGTCTATTTAATCTATGCAAGTGGTATGAACCGGTTAATTAAATTTTTGGCTTATTATGAACCGGTTTATTTTGGTTTAATTTTGACTTATTAAAAAGGCCTTATTGTGATTTAACTAAATTAACATGGGCTTAATTTAATTGTTTAATTAGAAATTATTATCAAGTTTACGGCTTAATCTATAATTTAGTATAATTTATGACATATTATAAGTTAATAATTAGTTATAGAATCCATGCCATGATATTATTTATAATTAATATAAATCCATGACATATTATTATTTAATAATTAAATTAAATTTATGATATATATTATTAATAAATGATTAAATATAAATCATGACATATTATTAATTAATAATTATTATAAACTGTGACATATGAAAGTTATTTATTAAAATGGACTATTTATATGATATTTATAATTAACCATGACTTATAAGATTTAGCTTATTTAATATACATATTATACCACGACTTATAAAACTAGCTTATTCGATGACCAAGATATATTACTTATGCATATTAAACGAGCTTATGACTATTTATGGAAACTTACTATTTTTAGAAACTTACTAATTATGGAAACTTACTAATTTTAGATACTTACTAAATATGAAAATTTACTATTTTTGGAAACTTACTATTTAAAGACACCTGCTATTTTTAGAAAGTTACTATATACGAAACCTGCTATTTTTGGAAATTTACTATATATAGAAACCTACTATTTATGGAAAGTTAAGTATAATAACACAAGAAACATGTAATACATTAATCAATATTCTAAAAGTTAATCCTCTCATCCTCTCTACTTTCTCTCACTACTTTCTCTCTCTAGGAATTCATTTCTTCTTCATCTATTTTTCTTTCTTTCTTCATTGCTTAATCATCACAAATATATGGGACAACAATTGGTATCAATCACCATGGGGTAGTTTTGTGATTTGTTGTTGATTTTACTTGGTTCGTGTGATTTTCTCTTATAATCATCTCGAATTCAAGATTTTTTTTTGTGTTTTCTATGCTCTAAATCTTGATATAAATCTTCTACATAACTGTGGTAGGGATTTGGTCGCATTTGGTTGGTTCAAATCACGGATTTCTTGTCGAAAATATCCATTTTTTACCTCAAAATCTCGTAACTGTGCTATTATTCCGATCAGTGCAATCGGAAAAGGGATTAGTGATTCCGATCACTCGCATCGGAAAAGGGTTTAATCATTCCGACCAGCTTTTCCGATCATCATTCCGACTGGACTAAAAATATTGCGATTGCATTCCGATTTGGTATTCCGACAAGGTCTTTTCGACATCATTCCGACAAGGTATTCCGATTATATTCCGACAAGTTCTTTCCGACATCATTCCGACAAGGATTCCGATTGCATTCCGACTAGGACATTCCGACAACATTCCGATTTGATTATACCGATTAGGACATTCCGACATCATTCCGATTGTATTCCGATTAGGGGACATTCCGATAAGTGATTCCGACGACATTCCAATGATGTGTTTTGCTAAATTTTGTTTGAGTATTTTTTAGACTTAGCCACCATCTAGACTAGTTTCGGAATATCGTTTACACGAAGATAAAAAAAGAGTTAAAATTTTTCCGTCAAGTAAATTCAAATTTTTTCCATACTAGTTTTAGGACATTTCTAGCTCAATTTCAAAATTTGGCGATACAAAATTTTTTGGTCTACCGTTTTTGTCGGACTGGAGAATTTATTGTCGGACTGGAGAAAAATTGCAATTTTTGGAATTTAAACCACAACAACAATCAAAACAAATCTACTTAAGATCCATATTCACTTCATCATTTCAGAGAATATTGAGATGGATTCTACTGCCGAATATCGTGTGACGAACAACAACATAATGGTGGCGGGTAACAAAGAGAGACCACCAATGCTTGTATCTGGTCGGTATGCTCAATGGCAATCACATTTCATACGATACCTTGACACAAGACCTAATGGTGATGCCTTGAGGAAATGTATTACTCATGGACCATATATATTCAAGAAGATCTCAATTCCTCCAAGAGCAGCCACAGATACTACTGATCCAATACCTGCAAGTGAACGTGATGAAACAAGAGCTGATCTCACACCTGAAAATTGTGCTTGGCATGATGCGGAGAAGGAAGCCATCTATATGGTTTTAAGTGGGATTGGAGATGATATTTACTCCACGGTTGATGCATGCCCGACAGCACATGAAATGTGGACTGCTATTGAACGCTTGCAACAAGGAGAATCACTCAACAAACAAGATGTCAAAACAAACTTGTTTTGGAATTTTGGCAAGTTTACTTAAAGGGATGGAGAATCAATTGACTCTTACTACTCCAGGTTTTATAAGATGATGAATGACATGACAAGAAATAATCTGCAAGTCTCCACCATGCAAGTCAATGTTCAATTTCTTCAACAACTTCAACCCGAGTGGACACGGTTCGTCACTTTGGTAAAACAACAAGAAAAGCTAGACGAGGTCTCATATCATCGACTCTTTGATATATTGAAGCAATTTAAGAATGAAGCAAATGAGATTCGAGCTGAACGTATTGCCAAGACGGCTAATCCACTTGCTTTAGTGACTACAACTCAACATGTTCAAGGTCATAACTCTCGTGCTCCTAAGTCATATTCCACTACATCATGTTCACCACGATCTTCCACATCATCTAAGTCTTCATCATCCACAATATCTCGAGGTAAAGTGCCAAGAGCACCATCACCACCATCTGAGTCATCATCTGCAGAAGATAGTGATGAAGACCAAGATCAAAAGAACCGAGAGATGAAACAACAAATTGCTTACATAATGAAGACTTACAAGAAAATCTACAAACCCACCAACAACAATCTTCGTACTTCATCTAACACAAAGAACCGATATGTTGAGAGTCCTCCAAGGTATGACACACGTCGACGTGGTGAAAGTCCTTCTAGGTATGATCGACATAATCCAACACATGTTGAGGATTCTGCAAGGTATGATCGACAAACTGCCAAGTATGATACTCAGAGGATTACTGCTGCTACTGGGAATAGGGAAACTGTTGGAAGTCATGTGGTTCAGCAGAGTGGGATTCAATGTTTTAATTACCAAGGTTATGGGCATATGGCAAAGGAATGCAAGAAACCAAAACGGGTTAGAGATTCTGGTTATCATAAGGAAAAGATGCTGCTATGCAAAAAGATGGAAGCCGGGGTTAAATTGTCAGCTGAGGAAGGAGCAATGCTTGATGATACTGATGATGAAGATTCTGATCAAGAGCTCGATGCACATTACTCGTACATGGCAAAGGTTGAAGAAGTTCTCAAAGTCACTGAAGATGACAATGGCCCTATCTTTGACACTGAGCCAATCGATAAGGTACACACTACTGATGAATATAATGTGTTTGGTGACATTCCTGAGCATAGTGATCTACCCAATGCCATTAATGACACGTGTATGATGGAAACGGTTGATAGCAATACCACACCCGATTCATCAGACATGTGCAATAATGAGTCTGAGGATGATCAACATGCAAATGAATATGATGAAGAGGAACGTATTGCGCTTGCTAATTTAATTGCTACTTTACAAAAAGATGTCACTGAAAATAAAAAGAGTCAAAAGCAATTAAATAAGGCAAACGCTACGCTCACTCAAAGCTTTGAAGAATGCAAAGCTGCTCTTATCAAATCTACTGAGATGACTGAAAGCTATAGAGATGAGCTCCTTCAGAAAACCAAAGAGCTTGAGGGGTACAAGGGAAGTGCGTTAAAAAGTCAAAAGGACGATTTTGAAAACAAATATAATACAACTCTTGAGTTATTAGCCAAAGAGAAGCGTCAATATAATGTTTTCTTAATGGATGAACGTCAAAAAACGTACCTTGCCAATACCAAAGTTAATGAACTTGAACAAAAGCTCTCTATGACCACTACTGATTCTGCTAAAATTCTTGAGGATAAGAAACAAGAGGTAGATGCGTTAAAACACGACTTCAAAAGTAGATATGATAAAGAAACTAAAAAAGTAACGAAATTAGAAGCACAAGTCGACTTTTTGAAGAACGTTGTTTATAAAACGCATGATTCTATTCAATCTGTAAGAATGCTAGTACCTCCATCAATGTTTAAGGGTCAAGCTAGCTTTGCAAGTCATGCGTACCGTGCCAAAGCTCAAGCTGCAAACCCGCATCTTTATCTTGATGAGACTGAAAGAACTGATCTTGATTGCATGCATGTTAGTGCCGATAGTGACGAGACTGCCCTTTGGGATGATGATAGTCAACCACTTGTCAATAAGGAGTTTGTGAAACCATATAATTATGCTTATGAGAATAGTCTTTATGGTCTTTTCAACAAACAAACTCAGAAAACTCATGAGGAAGTGTTTCTAGAATGCAAACAAAAGAGAATTCAATGGAAGAAAGCATTTGCCCCTAAGAAATCTAATGTTTACAAATACATAAACTACCTCCCTCTAGATAAATCTAAAAGCAAGAGTAGGAAAACATTAGGTATTCTTAAACACCACATAGATAATGTTAAATCTATTGTTGAAAGAGACTGGGCAACACATGAAAATGCTGAGTGGACACGTCCGATTCCTCAAGATATTACCTTGCTTGTGAAAGAACTCTTAATTCTAAACACGACTTTGATTAAAGAAACTGTCCTTCAACTTGAGGAGTTCATTCGGACTGAAATGTATGATGATTTAAAATACGTTGAATCTCTTGAGAAACACATTGAAGATCTTCAAATGGAGAAGTCTGATTTTTCAGATGAATATGATTTACTCTTGCAAGAATGCGTTTCTAAAGATGTTATGTGTGCTTATTTTACATCTTGTGATGATATTGATGAATATTCTGAAATTGCATGCCAATATCTTGATAAAAGCAAAGAATGTGAACGTCTTGAAATTGAGCTTTCGAAACGTAAAGAAAATGTTGACAAAAAGGCTTTTGAGTTACTTCAACACAAACATAATTTCCTTCAAAAACATTGTCATTCACTTGAACTTGCTTTGCAAAAAGACGTTGGTAGTTTTCCACATGATAATAAATTGCAAGAAAAACTTTCCCAAACGTTTCGAGAAATGAATGAACAGAATTTGGAAATTAAAGGGTTGAAAGCTCAGTTACAAGACAGGGACAGAGCGATAGCAGAGTTGCAAAAACTCGTTGCTAAAATGTGTGGGAAAATCGTGGAACCGAGCATTAAGAAACCTGTTGTTAGACAACCAAATGCTTCTAAGGTGAATAGATCCTCTATCTTGGGAAAACCATCTGCTTTATCAAATTCCTCGTTTGCAAAACCTGTGTTTGCCCCCAAGATGGATGGAAACGAAAGGTTACCACAGAATCAACCCATAAGGAACCCTATAGAACCAAGCGTTAAGCACAATAATGTGATTAAACCAGGGATGTATAGAATGTCCACTAAGACCACAAACAAAGATACTCACTCGCCTCAGACTTCTAGAAACACTAATATTCGTGTGTCTTCTACTACAGGAATAGTCACCACTACTAGTGTTAGCCGGCCTCAGCTTAAGAGCACTCAAGTGAATGATAAGGTCTGGAAACAAAAGAATCAAGGGAAGATGAAGCAAGTAGAAGAACACCCTAGGAATTTGAATGTTTTTAAGAATAAAAAGTCTGTTATCGCATGTAATGACGATTTGAATGCTGTGAATGATTTGAATGCTATGAATGTGAAATTTGTTTGTGTCAAATGTGGAAGTTTGTTAATGCTAATCATTCCATGTGTGCTATGAATAAAGTCAAAGGCGTAGAAACTAGAACTAAGAAGCAAACTGTGATGCCTATTAGTGCTAGTAAACCCAAACGCAAAGTGAACCATTCTGGTGCTACCCCCACTACGAAAAGTAATGCATCAGACTCCACCACTAAGAACCCTAGAAGCAAAATTAAGGAATTATATGAGTCTGCTAGTAAGTCTTGGAAATGGTGGTTTGCTAATCAATGTCCTCCCGGATATAAATGGATGCCTAAAGTTAGGACAGAAAATGTGACTAAGAGTGTTAGTATGCCTTTAAATGTTGCTAAGGACACTAATGATTCTATAATCACAAATACTGTGGTATCCAATTTAGCAAATGCTCCATCGTGTTCTAACTCTTCTGTAGGTGATACAAATAATTCTCTTCATACTGGACTCTGGATGCACGAAGCACATGACGGGGAATCTCAAGCTTCTAATTAACTTCGTGGAGAAGTTCCTGGGTACGGTCCGATTCGGAAATGATCAATTTGCACCGATCCTATTATATGGAGATTTGGTTCAGGGGAATATCACGATAAAAAGGGTATACTACGTCTAAGGGCTCAATCACAATCTTTTCTCTGTTGGTCAATTCTGTGATGCGGATTTGGAAGTTGCTTTCAGAAAAAAGACATGTTTTGTTCGTGATTATGATGGGAATGACTTACTTACCGGTACACGGGGTACTGATCTTTACACAATTTCACTTCAAGACACAACATCAACAACTCCAGTTTGATTCATGGCTAAAGCTTCATCGACTCAGGCATGGTTATGGCATCAACGTCTTTCTCATCTCAACTTTGATACCATTAACTTGCTTTCCAAGAAAGATATTGTGAGAGGCCTTCCAAGCTTGAAATTCATCAAAGATCATCTTTGTTCTTCTTGTGAGCTTTGTAAAGCTAAACGAAGTAGCTTCAAAACAAAGACTACACCAAGCTCTAAAGGACGGTTAGATCTTCTTCTTATGGATCTGTGTGGTCCCATGCGTGTTCAGAGTATCAATGGAAAGAAATATATTCTGGTCATAGTCGATGATTACTCAAGGTACACATGGACTCACTTCTTGAGGTCCAAGGATGAAACACCCGACGTTCTCATCAGCTTCCTTAAATTGATACAACGTGGTCTTCAAGCTCAAGTTAAAGTGGTTCGTACTGACAAAGGTACAAAATTTTTGAATTCAACACTGAGGAAGTACTTTGAAGCCGAAGGGATTGAACATGAAACATCAATTGCTCGAACACCCGAACAAAACGGCGTTGTTGAAAGACGAAACCATACTTTGGTTGAAGCTGCTCGAACATTATTATCTGCTTCAAAACTTCCACTGTACTTTTGGGCCGAAGCCGTGTCAACCGCATGCTACACACAAAACCGCTCCTTAATTATCCCAAGACACGAAAAGACACCATATCACATAATTCATGATCGAAAACCTTCACTCAAACACCTTCATGTTTTTGGATGTACTTGTTACATTATTCGAGATGGTGAAAATTTGGATAAGATGAAAGAAAAAGGTGATGCATGTATTCTTGTGGGATATGCAACTCAGTCTAAGGGATATAGAGTTTACAACAAGAGAACAAAATTGATTGTCGAGACTATTCACATACGATTTGATGAATTACAAGAAATGGCACTTGAACAAAACAGTTTAAGTCCCGATCCACAACGACAAACGACTTCCGTTCACAACCGAACATAACTCGGAACTCAAGACCACAACAATGAACCGTCAAGTTCAACGCTGGTTCCAGAACATGTTCCTAGAGCTGATATGACAGTCGATACGACAATTAAAGAGTTGGAAATGTTATATAATGTATGATGAATATTTCACGGGGGAGAAACAAGTTGTATCGAAGTCTTCCGCTGTCACACATGATATGAATGATGATACCGATCATCGTCAACAAATGGATACAACTTCATCTACTTCAACACGGGTTGCTGCAGATTTACCTCCTCAGAATATCACTTCAACAATTGATCCTACAACATCCACAACTACTGTCATTGCTCCAGAGAACAGAAATCAAGCAGAAAATGCATTATCTGACGAAGAAGAATTTATCAACCCATTCGGTACACCGGTACACGAAACTGGAGAGTCTTCTACTCGCCATGTTGATCCGTCAAATATGCACACGTTCTACCAACGACATCCTTCAAAACATCACTGGACCCGAGATCATCCTTTGGTTCATGTCATTGGAAACCCTTCACAGCCCGTTCGCACAAGACGACAACTTAACACCGATGCTGATGTTTGTATGTTCGCACTCGTCGTGAGTTCAGCTGAACCGAAAAACATCAAAGAAGCATTAGCTGATCATGCTTGGATTGAATCGATGACGGATGAACTTCAACAATTTGAAAGACTTAAAGTCTGGGAACTTGTTGACAGACCATACGATGTAACACCATTAAATCTTCGATGGATCTGGAAAAACAAGATGAATGAAGAGAACACGATCATCAAGAATAAATCTAGGCTAGTGGCTAAAGGGTATGGACATAAAGAGGGTATTGATTTTGAAGAATCATTTGCACTAGTAGCTCGAATGGAAGCGGTCAGGATTTTCCTTGCTTATGCTGCACATAAGGGATTCATCGTTTATCAAATGGACGTAAATACGGCGTTTCTTAACGGTCCTTTGAAGGAATAAGTTTATGTCACGCAGCCGGAAGGATTCGTCAATCCTCATTCTCCTGACAAGGTGTATCGTCTCCACAAAGCACTATATGGACTCAAGCAAGCTCCAAGGGCGTGGTACGACGAACTCTCGAAATTTCTGGTCTCCAAAGGTTTCTCAAAAGGTTCCATTGATTTAACTTTGTTCACTTATAAATATGGGGATGACATTTTGCTTGTGCAAATTTATGTTGATGACATTATTTTCGGGTCTACAAACCCAAAACTTTCAAAATGGTTTGAAAAAGTAATGCACAGCAGATTTGAAATGTCTATGATGGGCGAACTAAAATTCTTTCTAGGAATTCAAGTTCACCAATCCCCAAGTGGTATCTTTATTAACCAAGCTAAGTATTGTCAAGAGATAATCACAAAGCATGGTATGACATCTTGTGACCCCGTTGGGACACCATTATCAACCACATCCCTAGATGCTGATTTGGAGGGATTTCCCATAGATCAAACGAGATATCGTTCCATGATCGGGTCCCTCATGTACTTGACAGCAAGCAGACCTGATATTCATCATGCTACATGTTATTGTGCACGATATCAAGCACGACCCACTGAAAAGCACCTCAAGGAGGTTAAACAGATCTTTCGGTACCTTAAGAATACCATTCACATGGGACTCTGGTATCCGAGGGAAACCGGTTTCTTTCTAACGGCCTATTCAGATTCTGATCATGCAGGGTGTCTTGATACACGTAAAAGTACTTCTGGTGGTGCAAAATTTCTAGGTCAAGACAAGCTTGTGGGATGGTCTTCCAAGAAGTAGGATTGCACATCATTGTCATTAGCCGAAGCGGAGTATGTGTCTTTATCTGCGTGTTGTGCTCAAGTTCTTTGGATGAGAACACAACTCACGGATTATGGCTTCCATTTTGATAAAGTACCTATGTACTGTGACTCAAAGTCGGCCATAGCCATCTCCTGCAATCCGGTACAACATTCCCGCACGAAGCACATTGATGTCAGATATCACTTCATTAAGGAACAAGTTGAAAAGGGTATTGTTGAATTATACTTTGTTGGAACTGATTACCAATTAGCTGACCTGTTTACAAAAGCTCTTTTGAAAGAGAGGTTTGCGTATCTTGTTAGGCAAATTGGTATGAGATGTTTGACTCCAGCAGAACTGGAGGTTCTGGCAAAGAAGCCTGCTTGATTCATCTATCAAACATCTATCTATAAATATTAATAAAAAAGAAAAATACAAAACTAAAAAATATTTGAAAATCCAAAAATATTCTTCTCGACATGTCTTTCAGTATCGATAATATGGACGTACCTAGAAATGTCGCTCAATAACGACACGGGTATGTATATAAAGCTCGAATGAAAGTTGTAAATATTTTTCAAAACATGTCATTTCTATCTTTTCAACAGGAAATTGTCTATTTTGGACAATATTTCCAACAACGGGTAGAGCAATCTATCTTGGGTTGAGCTTGTCACAAAACATTCAACGTTTTGAGCTCAACACAATGGCTTGTAATCACTATCAGATTGCAACCCGGAACCATATTCACGGGGGAGTGTGCGATTTCGTGCTCTTACCCTTCGCAAAAGAAGTTAACTCTTCTTACACTTGAGTGGATTCATCAAGACATTCAAAGTCTATGAACTCAAGTTTATGCTTTAGAAAAACCTCTTCGACAAAAAGAAATAGGATTTTTCAAAATGCGTTGAACACAATTTTTTCAAGAATTTCTCAATGATTATTCAAAATCTTTCAAAAATTGTGTGTTCAACAACTCCCATCCTCAAAAAGCGAAATGTGGATCATATCCTCACAATGACAATTCAATTGGATCAATTTTTGAGGGGGAGCATTTTAACTTCATGCAACAGATTAACACATCTTTCTCCCGGAGATTTTCAAGACTATTTTTCAAAATATATTTTAATCAAATTTGGTATCTCTAATATCAAAAGATTTTATATATTAGAGATAGGGGGAGAAAATGTGATTAAAATGTGATCTTATTTAAGACTCAAGCAATTTAACTCTTACCTACATGTGCGAAAAACTTTCGATTATTGATGCACATGGGAAGGGGGAGCATTTCTGAAACGACAAAACTAGCAAGGTGTTAAATGTTTTTCAAACACTTTGTTAGAATTTAAAGTGGTTTTCATGGTTACGATCAAATACCCACAACATCTTTAAATTCACAACGTTATTGGTGTCAAAAGGGTGGTTAGGTTTAAGTCCTGTGATCCAACCAGAACCGGAGGGATCTTCCCAGGGACAATCCAATAGATTATTAGAAGTCCTTAGGAAAGATGGAGTAGAATGTGAATGTAGCTGAATGCCGACTAAGTACTGATGATAGCACTGGAACAATCACAACAAGGTGCTATTAATGATGTCTTGGTAAGCATTGAAGGGGTTGAAGAATGAAAAAGAAATTTAAGGATAAAGGGTCTAAAGAAAGAAGCCCTCCATACAACTTAGGCAGAAACCGGGTCAACACATCATGAAGACAACTCATCATGGACCCAGTGATGTGAAGCACAACCCTTTCCTAGCTACTCAGGCTTCTCTCAAAAGAAGTTTGTTTTATTGTCACGGAGATCAACACGACTTCTATTGACTTTATCACTCCGAGATAGTTGATATTGAATAGGTGGCATCTGCTCCAGCCTCCGACCACTAAAAGTGCACAAATCGAGTCTAGAGCCAAGAGATCAATCAAATCTCGTTAGGACACACGGATGAAGATCAAGAGAGTCCTACGCTATATCCTTGTGATATTGCTAGAACACTCAGAGTGATACTACTTAGTATTCACAATGATGAGTGGAAATCCTTCCAGTGTTAACATCAAACAGCACTGCGGTAGGTCATATGTAAGATTCTTTATGAATTGAACATATGTAAAACTGAAAAGCAACAGTGGTTTGATTCTGAATTGATTCAAACTCGTTTCAGGTTTCTACGCAATATCTTTATGGTCTTGCCAGAACATTCAGAGTGATATTCATTAATATTCATAGTGACGAATGGAAATCCTTCTAGCGTCAACATCAAACAGCGCTACGGTAGGAGACTTGTGAGATTCTTATGAATCAAACTTGTGTCAACTGGAAAGCAACAATGGTAAGATTCTTAATGAATCAAACTTGTTCCAGGAATTTGAATTGACGACTTTAATCAAGCGGATATTCATCCAATTGATTCACTCTTTTTTTGGTAAAAGGGTAACAATGACCCCGGTAAATAGAACCAAAAAAAGAGTTGAAGTACAAGGAATGTGACTGAAATGCCACATTAACCGCAAGCTACAAGCAGCTTGTTAAACAAAATGTTTATGATAGGCCATAAACATTAACTAGTCTAGAATACTGGAAATATATAAACTAGACAAAAACCAAGACAATAACATAAAGTTACGAGGAGCATAATAAAATGTCAACATGGGATCAGCCAGTAGGAGTGCTTGCCCCAAAATTAGTGTTGAGAAGATTCACCGATTCATCAAAGACGACCTCGACTCCCTCCTCATTATCTTCCTCGCTTACTTGAACCTCTTCATCAATACCAGGCATGGACAAAGATGAAAATTTATTAGATGTAGAAACATTGCTCATTTGAGCTTTACCCTTGTTCGAACCATTAGGATTTCTAGACTGCTGCAACTGACCAGATTTAGTATTCAACTTACTACTATTATCACCACTCGTACTTGTAGTATCCAAGTGAGTTTTTGGACGAAAAACAACCGTCTTACCTGTTTGGAAACCCTTGCTCAATGGAACACCTCTCGGAACTTGATTCCCTAAATTACCTTTGTACTTCTTCCTCTTGCTTTGCACTTGTTGGAATCCATCATTATCAACATGAGTTGGCACATTTTCAACCGTTTTAGGTTTAACATTTTTTGGACAAGAATCAAAGGAATGACCAAAAATATTACAAGTATGACATCTAGGCGGTTTCCATTCGTATTCAACACGAATTAATTCCTTAGTACAACCAAAGCCTTCAAGATCAAGGACACCAATAGTAACGTTATCTATAAACTCCGAATCAGCATTCATCTCAATAAGACAACGAGCAAAACTACAACGACCCCAAGACTCTTTGCACATATTATCAGTATAATTATCCATCCTAATAAGCTTACCAAGAAACGAAGCATTTAAACTAATACCTTCCTCTTCAAATACCTGTAGCGGGACATCATGAAACTTGACCCATACCGGAATACAAGTTAGTTCCTCCTTTAGAAGATTCGTTTTCATAGTCCATTTCTTAAGAAAAATTGGTGAATTACGAACCATCCACGGACCACCTTCCAGAACCGCATTAAGACCCTCACTAGACCTAAATTGAAAAAAGAAAAAACATTTCTCATTCATCATGATACGCTTAAGACCATGTTTTGCCCAGTTATTCTTAGCAAAATACTCGACCACAGGAAATGAAATCCTTTTACCAAGAAAGTAACCATATAAAGTGTTGTGGTAGCGAGTATTTACTTTTTCAACGACCTTCCTAGGAATAGAGATATTAACCCCTTCACAGACATTTTCAGAATTAAACGAAGAAGAGACTGCATTAATACCTCCATTAGTAGACGTAACCATATCAGCTTCAAATTTGCAAAGTAACTCCAGAATTTCTTTAGCACGGTCATGTGAGATCAGTTCCCACAAAGGATGTTTCTTCATTCTTAATTCATGCATAAATTCACCCGCATCACCAACCGTGCGCATCATTACACCAAATAATTTCAAAACCTCATGTAGATTACACGGTTGCAAACCATTAATGGTTGCATCCTTAGCTGCAAGGTCCAAAGATACATCACAAGAAGAGGAAACATTTGTAATAGGGTCATCTGTTTCCTTAGCCATTTGTGCAAACTGCATTGATTCACTTTTTATGTTCGCAGTCTTGCTTTGAGACGGTCGAGTAAAGAGAACGGCTAGTACAGCGGCAAAACCCTGTCAAGGAGATTCTTAATTGGATCTACCTAATCACAGGTACGATATTTAATATCGTATAACGGTCTTCACCGACCGGAGGTAAAACGCTACCGATTTAGGACGAATGTCAAAGCCATTCAGTCCGTGTCTATGTTTTGTCTCGAGAAGGTGGCGTCATGGTGTACTCAGCAAAGTCAAAGATTCATAACCACATATTCATGCCCAAAGACTTATCCAACAATTGATAGTGTGAGCATGTGGATAAAGACACAAGATCGCAAGATGGCAATGACAAGTCAAGGATGATTTGAAGATCTCAAGACTAAAAGACAAAGTCGAAAGACAACAACAAAGGCTCAAAGATCATAGCATGAAGGAACAAAACTACTGTTACACGTTCAAGGCTCATTTATGACGAGATTAGTAATCTCCTTTGATCTTCAAATATCAAAAGGGTATGACCTCACATTGGGGGAGATTGTTAGCCTCAAAATATTGAGTCAAACAAGAATGCTCGGTCATAGGTTATTATTGTAACATTAGTTAGAACGTTGTAATAGGTAGTTAATTAGTCGTGGTTTACGGGCTTGGATTTAAACTAATTAAAGTCCAAAAGACAAGCCCGACCCAATATATAGTCCATTAAAGCCCGCATGTGGGTGGACTATATATACTACCCTCCTAGCATGTTAGGAGGGTTGGTTGTTCATTTTTCTCACTTTTAATCTAATACTCCAAAAGTTAATCCTCTCCTCCTCTCTACTTTCTCTCACTACTTTCTCTCTCTAGGAATTCATTTCTTCTTCATCTATTTTTCTTTCTTTCTTCATTGCTTAATCATCACAAATATATGGGACAACAAAATCATTAACATGTTGAGTGATTTTGAGGCTGAGCTTATTGCCAACGAAAAACGATTGCAGACAACTATGACTAGGGTTTCATCTCCTCCTGTTAACACGTTTGTTACTAAAAGGCAACCTAGAGAAGACCCATTGGTGAGTACGATTAGTGTATCAACTCCGATGGTATCTAAGTTACTGGATGATGAGTTTGAAGGGGTTGAACCTAATGTGAATAAGGGAATCAATGATGCTGAATTCTGGTCTAACCCTTTGAATTCTGCCAGTACGTATGTAGGTGTTATGGCTCCTAAACCTAATGGGAGTTTTGATTTTGGACATCGTGTGGCTGAGAAGGTGTATGATGGTGTCAACATTTCAATACCACGAAAGGTTGTGGATAAAATGAATTCTAGGTATGAGAATATGTTGTATGGTTACTTTATTGGGAAGAGGCTTGCATTCCCGGTGGTGGAATACTTTGTTACTAGTAATTGGGCTAAGCATGGGTTACGTAAGATTATGATGAATGAAAAGGGTTCTTCCTTTTGAAATTTGATACTCTGGTGGGATAGGAAGCGATCCTAGAGGGAGGTCCAAAGATGATCAAAAATTCTCCTATCATACTTAAGAAGTGGTCGGTGAAAACAAGCCCTAAGAAGGAGGAACTAACTACGGTGCCGGTCTGGGTTAAACTCCATGATGTTCCTTTACAAGTGTTTGATGAGGAAGGGTTGAGTTTCATTGCTAGTTATATTGGCAAACCGGTCATGCTGGATTCTTATACGAGTACAATGTGTAAGGATTCGTGGGGTCGCTGTAGCTTCGCTAGATGCCTCATTGAGGTTGATGCAAATACTGATTTTTTGGAGACTGTTACTGTTGGAATTCCAGCTCTTGAAGGGGATGATTATACTAAAGAAGTTATTCAGGTTGAGTATGAATGGAAGCCTCCACGTTGTGAAACGTGTAAGTGTTTTGGTCATACGTTGAGTACTTGCCCTAAAAAGGGTTGTAGTAGAGCCTAAACCTACGAATTCTACAAATGCTGGAGCTAGTGGCTCTAATGTGGATAAAGATGGATTTCAACAGGTGGTTAACAGAAAACGAAACAACAAAAAGGCTAATAACAACACTATTCCAAGAGGTGTTTCTGTTGCTAAGGGGTTTAATGTTGCAAAAGAGTTTAATTATAAACCGAAAGCCTCGACTTCTGGTTCGAAAATTAGAGGACGTCTTAGTACAAAGACGCAGTTGCATACGGGTAACACTAATATTACGAGTCCACAAACAGTGATTGATAAAGGTAAATCTACTAGTGATGTCTCTACTTCAAATGCTATTTCGGCTTTATCTGGTTTGGCAGGTGAGCAGGATGCAGATGATGATGAATCCGTAGAAAACATTTACGATGAGTCGATTAATATCATGAATCCAATAACAGGGGCAAGCACTCCCGATCCTAATGTTTTTAATGTTTAGTATCGCCTCATGGAATATAAGGGGCTTGAACCAGTCCCTTAAACAAAAGGAGGTTCGTCAGGTTGTTCGTGATAATAACTTGAGTGTGTGTGCTGTGTTAGAATCTCATGTTGATGCTACTTGTGTTTTTGATGTTTGTAAGAAAATTTGTCGTCGTTGGAAGTGGACGTCGAATGGGGGTATATGTTCTAAAGGTACGCGTATTATTCTTGGTTGGAATGATGATAATGTGGATGTTATGGTTATGTCTCTTACAAATCAGGTAATGCACTGTCAAATCAATACTCGCTTGGATAATAAAACATTGTTTTGTTCCTTTGTTTATGCGGATAATGCTTATCAAGATAGAAGTGTTCTGTGGAGTAATCTTGTTGCGCATGCTTCTTTTATGTGGGATAAACCTTGGGTTGTTCTTGGTGATTATAATGTTGCGCTTAATCCTAAAGACCATTCATGTGGTGGGTATCGACCCAACATTGCTATGCGTGAATTTAAAGATTGTGTTCGGAGTATGGAGGTCACTGATGTTAATGCTACAGGTTTTCATTTCACTTGGAATGACAAGCCTAATGGTGATGATGGTATTCTTAAAAAACTTGATAGAATTATGTCTAACTCGAAGTTTATGGATGATTTTCCTGGTTCTTTTGCTATATTTCAGCCTTATAGGATTTTGGATCACTCCCCATGTGTGCTTCGGTTACCTACGGTGTCTAAACCTAAACCTAAGCCATTTAAATTCTTTAATTTTCTTGTGCATAAGGACAGGTTTAAGGAGATTGTTTCTAATGGATGGAATTTGGATGTTCATGGATGTGCGATGTTCCAAATGGTTAAAAGACTTAAGGGTCTTAAAACTCCGCTGCGTAAGTTGTTGCATGAACAAGGTAATTTGCATACACGTGTCAATTTGCTTCGTGATGAACTGGATGAGATTCAACAAGCTATTGATTTAAATCCATCTAATGCGTCAATTCGGGAAGATCATGCTCATTTATTACTTTCGTTCAAGGAAGCTATTATGGATGAGGAACGATTTTTGAGACAGAAAGCTAGGATTTAGTGGTTGGAAGCGGGCGATTCTAATTCGGCTTATTTTCATATTATTGTTAAAAGTAAAAATGCTCGAAACAGGATTGATATGGTTAAGGATATGTCTAATGTTATTCATGAAGGTGGTGCGGTTTCGGATGCATTTGTTTCTCATTATGAGAATTTTCTTGGAGTTGAAGGTTTTACTATTCCTATTGATTCTCATAATTTGTTTACTAATATTCTTGACGGTTCCAAGGATTTATCCATGGTTCGTATGGTTTCTGATGAGGAGATAAAGAGTGCTTTGTTCTCTATGTCTGATGATAAAGCCCCGGGTCCTGACGGTTACACAACTGCTTTTTTCAAAAAGGCATGGGATACGGTGGGGGATACATTCACATGTGCTATTAAGGATTTTTTTCGTAATGGTAAATTGCTTCGGGAAGTTAATCATACTATTATGCTTTAATTCCTAAGGTATCTACTCCGTGTGCTATTAATGACTACCGTCCAATATCATGTTGTAATGTTAGTTTTAAATGCATTAGCAAGATTATTGCTAATCGTATTAAAGGTGATCTTGGTGATTTGGTGAGCATTAATCAGTCTGCGTTTGTTCCGGGTAGAAGAATTTCAGATAATATTCTCCTTATGCAAGAGTTAATGAGAAGCTACCATCGTAACTTTGGTCCTCCTAGATGCTCGTTTAAGATTGATATCCAGAAAGCATATGATGCGGTGGATTGGGGTTTTCTTAGAGATGTTCTTGTTAGGTTTGGTTTTCATCCTACTATGATCCATTGGATTATGGTTTACGTTACTACCACATCTTATTCGGTATGCATTAATGGTAATCTTTGTGGTTGGTTTAATGGTAAACGGGGGCTGCGACAAGGGGATCCTCTATCTCCTTATTTATTCACTCTTGTTATGGAAGTATTAACGCTTATGTTACAAAGAAGGGTTGATACAACTGAGGATTTTCGATACCATCATCAGTGTGAGAAGCAGCGATTAGTAAATCTTTGTTTTGCTGATGATTTGTTTCTTTTCTCAAAGGGTCATTTGGATTCTGTTTCTGTTCTTATGGATACGTTGGAGGAGTTCAAGAATGCTTCAGGAATGGTGCCTAGTATTCCTAAGAGTACAACTTATTTTTGTAATGTTCCTAGTGGAATTAAATCTGATATACTTAATCTCACGCCTTTTGCTGAAGGAATGTTACCTGTTAGGTACCTTGGAGTTCCCCTTATCTCTTCAAGGCTTCGGTATCGTGATTGCAAAACTTTTGGTTGAGAAGCTTGAAAACAGGGTTAATGACTGGCGTAATAAGTTTCTTTCTCTTGCAGGGAGAGTGCAACTTATTCGTTCTGTTCTTTCGTCTATGCATATTTATTGGGCGTCTATTTTTATACTTCCTGCTAGAATTATTAATGATCTTGAACAGATTATGCGTGGTTTTTTATGGTGTCAAGGAGGGATGAAGCGGGGTAAAGCCAAAGTTGCCTGGAACACTATTTGTAAGCCTTTGAATGAAGGTGGACTTGGTATACGTAGGCTTGATGAATTTAATGCTGCATTAGTGACGTCGCATGTATGGAGTATTCTTGCTAAAAGAGATTCTTTATGGGTGCGCTGGATTTATGACTATAAGTTGAAAGGTAGAAGTTTTTGGGACGTCCCTTGTATCGGTGATGTGAGTTGGTGTTGGCGAAAGCTGCTTCAGCTAAGGATAATGATTCGTCTGTTTTTTTGGCACCAAATTCATGATGATAGAGATACTTCTATGTGGTTTGATAAATGGGCTGCTGAATGCCCGATTCGGGATACTATTTCGGTTCGACATATTAATCGTTCAGGTTTTGCATTATCGGACAAGGTAAAGGACTTAATTCTAAATGGAGCTTGGAGATGGTCGTTGGATTGGTATGATAGATTCCCGAATATTGTGTCTATTCCAGTTCCTATGCTTTGTGATAACCGTAGAGATAGTATGGTTTGGCGGGACCATAATGGTATTAATCGACCGTTTTCTGTGGCTATTACGTGGGAGTCTATACGAGTGAGGGCTAATAATGTTGATTGGTTTAATGTTGTTTGGTTTCCACATTGTGTTCCTAGACATGCGATTCATTTGTGGTTGGTAATGAAGCAGAAATTGAAGACGCAAGATCGCCTTAAGAAATGGGATGTTGGACCTAATGTTGATATATCTACACTTATGTGCCCCATGTGTAATCAGGTTCCTGACTCGCATAATCATATTTTCTTTGAATGTCCTTATTCTACTCATGTATGGTTACAATTGCGAGATAGGTGTGGTATGCAATATATTCCTCCTCGGATGAGTGACATTGTGGCGTTTATTACACCCTTGGCTAAGGGATGTACGGTTGTTAGTATTATTGCTCGGGCTGTGCTAGCGGCTTCGGCTTACTTTCTTTGGCGAGAGCGAAATAATAGACTTTTTATCAAGAAGTCTTTGACGGTAGCTAAGCTAGTGAGCTCTATCTGTGACACGGTTCGGCTTAAGCTTATTACTTTTAAATTTAAGAAGATTTCTTCGGCGTCGCTAGTGATTCTTGAAGATTGGAAGATCCCTGAGATGTGTATTGATCATGATGGGGGTGTCGGGTAAGGGTCATACTCTTTTTTCCTTTGTTGGGTTTTTCCCGTTGGGTTTTTCTCGTAATGGTTTTTAAAGGAGGCGGCCTTACTTGGATCCTTAGCTCCCATTTTGCTGCTGTTGGAATGAAGAGTTGGTCGCGTGGTTTCAAGATTTTTTCTTGATGGTCTTTGCTAATGTTGCATTTATGTCTTATAGTAGATGTATGTATTAGTATTAGTTTTTGGTATTTTATAACCAATTGTTAACAAGCTGCCTGTAGCTTGTGGTTAATGTGGTACTTCAGCCACATTCCTTTGTACGTTCAACGCTTTTTTGGTTAATATATTTACCGGGGCAACCCTTTACCAAAAAAAAAGTATACTAAATTGCCTGAGCTTTATATACATGCATGATCAGTTATAACTAGTTACGGAGGTACCGTAACCATGACACTTGAGGCACCAGTGTCATGAATCCTCTGCGGGAGAGTGATTTCTCGCAGCGTCCCTTTTATTTCTACTTGGCCATTTTATCAGTATTATCAGCGGGGCGTATGGATGCATCCTAGGTTATCGGTTTACAGCTTATCAGGTGAATGTGGTGTGTGCTCTGCATCCTTCACATTGGAGTTGATCCCACCACCCAGCACATCAGTTAGAGGTCACCCCTCCACAGCATGACGAGGTCACCCCTCTACAGCATGACGAGCTCACCCATCTATGTATTCATGCAGACGTTGTTACAGTACATGACCTATATAAGCTCTTGGCACTTAAAATATAGTAAATGCATGTTTTCAGATTTAACAGATAATAGTTCAGCTTTACTAATTATAAACCAGACTTTTCAGAACATACACAGTTTTATTTCGCTGCTTATACTTATCAGTCTTATAGTTTCAGTATTCTATTATCTGCTTCATTTCAGTTTTCTTATCATGCTTTGTATCCGTTCACTGGGCGTTATGCTCAGCCGTAGTTCCTTTCATGTTCTAACGGCAGGTACACCAGGACGCTCTTAGGATTCTAAGTGTACGTGCATTTAGATGGAAGCTATCCAGACTTCTTTACTTTATGAACTTCATACATTTATTTGCCTATTTGGACGTTATTTAGTCCTTTCCTTCAGTACTTAATCTTTTTTATTTGAGCTTATGTTTGGATTACCGATGTTTGATTCCGGTATTTCCGTTATGGTCAGTTAATGTTTCAGGACATTTGCCTTACATGCTTTGATGACACGCCATAAATACACGTAACAATCCACTTACCAAAGTGGGGGTGTTACAATTATGGTATCAGAGCGCAAGGTTTGACCTGTAGGCTCTAAAACTTGACCTGTTGCTAGTGGGTAGTCACCAGGAACTCCCTAGATTTTGGCGTTTGTTATCTTCCATGTTTCTCATGCATTTAGCAGTCAGTTTTCTTAAAATTTTGAGTAAGTAAAAGGTTGGTACAGGACTGGCCATATTTAGTCGCATGTGCTTTTCAGTTGAATTTTGTTTTGGTGAACCGACCCATAGGCGTTCACCTTTGCTCATTCAGATTTTGTTATGGTAAACCGACCTATAGGCGTTTAGCCTAACTCATGTCATATTCATGTTTTTAGTCGATGTTATTTGGTGAACCGACCCATAGACGTTCACCGTTACTCAGTTCAAATTTCATGTTTTTCAGTCGAATGTTGTTTTATGAATCGAACCATAGACGTCCACCTTTGCTCATATCATGACGTTTTATAAAAAGTTTGACAAGTATGGATTGGACTACAACCAACCATATTTAGTCCCAGATTGTAAATTTCTATACATGGCAATTCTCATAAAAAAATTTGACGAGTATGGATCGAATCAGAATTGTTCATACTTAGTCACATGTCTTCTCCTTCAAACTTTGTGGATTTAACCGTAGTCATCCCCACCAGTTGATGTTAAACCTCAAATGATTATCCTTTTAAGTTATTGGAAACAGTCAAGCTTTTATACTCTCATGTGGATGTCGTTTTCATGCTGATTAAGTTTCATGTCTCCTTATGAGGATGATGTTTTCAACAGGGTGATGATGTGTTCATGCTAAGATGCGTAAATGAAACTTCGTTTGAATCATATTTTTTTTAGCCCTCTATACCAGCATTTAGTCCTCGCAGGAATTGTCAGCCTATAATGTTACTCGTTTCAGTTCAGTTTGTTAACCGGTTAAATCAATTTAGTTCCTTTGATCATGTGAGACGGTTGACACCAGTATCGACCATCTCAAGAAATTGCCATCGGAGCCATGAACAATATCTCAGGTATACTACATGTACAGTATTCCACGTGTACTTCATGTGCAGTATTCCCGGTGTACTCCATGTACCTTACACCATGTGTATTGTTAATCGATCCTCAATCATCTCAGGCGTTTCCACTTGTCAATATTTTACCAGATACTGATGTTGTTTATATTATGAAGACTCTTCAGAGCAAGGACAAAGACTATAGATTTGAAACTCAAGACAAGAATATACTTCAACCATTAGGCACTACCATCCCATTCCATGCCCTTTACCTCCTCAGTTAAATGCCACACGTCACTCATCTATTTCTTTCAGCCAGAAGAGTGAGAACCGGTACCCAGCCGACCACTCAACAAAATAGTACATGAACCACGGCTAGAATGACAACAGTCGCAGAACTGATGGACAAGGCAGTAATGACAACCACCGTGCTAATAATTTATCAGTCAGTAACCATCTGAACTCCGGAACGGATGTGACCAAAAATACAGAGGTCAACAGTCTAACCGGTCCGCAAATCCTAGCAGTTACCAAAATTTCTCAACCTTATTCGTATTCCCCTACCAAAACACATGTCAAGACATCAGTCAAGACACAGGTCTCAAGTATCATTTCGGAAACACATGTCAGGACACAAGTCATGGTACATGTCATAAGAATATTCTCAAGGTACGAGTCAAAACTCATAACTCCAGTGTGTCTTCTAAACCAGGCCCTCAAAAATTCAGGGTACCCTCGAAGGGGGTATACCCGTTCTTTTATGCCACACGTAAATCAGACCATTAAAAATTTAGTTACCACCACAAGAGTAGTGTCCAAGTTAGACACGCAGTGATCGTTATGTGAGATTACCAACTAACGCATGTAGTGGAAGGTGCCACGTTTACTTCGCGTATTCACACGTCAACTTTATCTTAAATCAGGTAATTCCTACCTTCCAGCCAGAAAAGACTCCACTGTATCACCCATATTTATTAAGGTTTTCCTTTCAGTTGAAGACGATATATGTATTACTAAATCCTATATACTTTCATTTTGTTTCCTGTCAAAAGAAATAGAACAAGTTGTTTCTGCTTTACAAGCACGTGAGCTATTACCCTATAGCTGCGAAGACCTCCTAGCTACCAGTTATGTCCCGATTTTTGAAGTTCCTTAAATCCATGGTCAGTAGATTATTCCAGAGTTTTCAGATGTATTTTCATAAGGGTTTCCAGAAATTCCTCCCTAACCATGAGACGGAGTTTAACATCGAGCTTGTTTCAAGTACATAACCTGTTTTCAGAACTCCTTATCACAAGGCTTCAGATGGAAGTGGACTTCTAATGGTGGTTTGTGTTCTAAAGGGACACGTATTATTCTTGGCTGGAATGATGATAATGTGGATATTATGGTGTTGTCCCAAACAAGACAAGTTATGCATTGTCAGATCAATACCCGTGTGGATAACCGTACTTTGTTTTGCTCTTTTGTTTATGCAGATAACTACTATATTGATCGGCGTGTTCTTTGGACTAATTTGATCTTTTATGCTAATTTTATGCGTGATAAACCGTGGGTTGTTTTGGGTGATTTCAATGCTGCTCTTAATCTTGAAGATCACTCAAATGGTGGTTATTCTCCTAATATTGCCATGCAGGAATTTAAGGAGTGTGTTAATCTTATGGAAGTTATGGATGTTAATGCTACTGGTCTTCATTTCACTTGGAATGAGAAACCCCAAGGAGATGATGGTATTCTTAAAAAGATTGATCGCATTATGTCTAACATTAAGTTTCTTGATGAGTTTCCAGGATGTTTTGCTATTTTCCAACCTTACAGGATTTCTGACCATTCTCCCTGTGTGTTACAGATCCCTTCTGTTAGCAGGCCCAAGCCTAAACCGTTTAAATTCTTTAACTTTCTTGTGCATAAGGAGGGTTTTCATGATGTTGTTGCTAACGGATGGATGGCTGAGTTTAATGGTTGTGCTATGTTCAAGCTTGTTAAAAGGTTAAAAGGGTTAAAGGCCCCGTCACGTAAGTTACTGTTTGAACAAGGTAACCTTCATGATCGTGTCAACAAGATTCGTGTGGAATTGGATGCTGCACAGCAAGCTCTTGATTTGGACCCATCAAATGTTTTGCTGAAAGAAGATCATGCTCATTATGTAGTTGCTTTCAAAGAAGCTGTGCTTGATGAGGAACGTTTTCTTCGGCAGAAATCTAAAATTGAATGGCTTGATGCAGGTGACTCTAACACTGCTTACTTTCATAATTCGGTAAAGAGTAGGGTTGCTCGTAATCGCATTGAAATGGTTCGTGATTCTCTTAATGTTCTTTATGAGGGAGGTGCTGTGCCTGGTGCTTTTGTTGCTAATTATGAGCAATTTCTTGGTCAATCAAGTGATTAAGGTGAATTTAATACTTCTAACTTATTTGTTCGCAAGCTTGGTCCCCAAAATGCTGCCCATATGGTTCATGCTAGTTCTGATTCTGAGATTAAAAGTGCTATATTTTCTATGGGTGATGACAAAGCCCCTGGGCCGGATGGTTTTACTGCTGCTTTCTTTAAGAAGTCTTGGGATATTATGGGTGTTGATTTTACTTGTGCTATTCGGGAGTTTTTCTCTAATGGAAAACTACTTAAAGAGGTTAATCATACCATTATAGCTCTTATCCCTAAGGTTACTGTTCCTGACAAAATTACTGATTATCGCCCTATCTCTTGTTGTAATGTTATCTTTAAATGCATTAGCAAGATTATTGCTAACCGTATTAAAGGGGGTTTGGGGGTTCTGGTTAATATTAATCAATCAGCTTTTGTCCCGGACCGTAGGATCTCAGATAATATATTATTGACGCAGGAATTGATGAGAAACTATCACAGAAATTCTGGTCCGCCAAGATGTGCTTTTAAAGTTGATATTCAAAAGGCTTATGATACGGTGGATTGGCAGTTTCTCCGTCACACTCTGATTGGGTTTGGTTTTCATCATATAATGGTTGATTGGATTATGACATGTGTTTCTACTACGTCGTATTCGATTTGTATCAATGGTAATTTATATGGTTGGTTTCAAGGTAAGAGAGGTCTTCGACAAGGTGATCCGTTATCTCCGTATCTTTTCACTTTGGTTATGGAAGTTCTTTCTCTTATAATGCAGCGAAGGGTTCTTGATGCTGATGACTTTTATTTCCATCACCGGTGTGAGCAGCAACGAATTATTAATCTTTGCTTTGCAGATGATCTTTTCTTGTTTGCCAGGGGTCATTTGGGTTCTGTGCAAGTTATTGTGGATGCTTTGGAGGAATTTAAAATTGCTTCTGGTTTGGTTCCAAGTATCCCTAAGAGCACTGTTTTCTTCTACAATGTTTTTTTTGGGTAAAGGGGACTACTATCCCGGTAAAATATATTACACCAAAAAACATTGAAGTACATATGGAATGTGGCGGAAGTACCACATTAACCTCAAGCACAATCGCTTGATAAACACCTAAACTAGTGTATATACTCTTCTAGTAAAATAAAAACATTATGACTTAACTTTGGCTTTGTCCCTATTTTCATAGAACAAATTAGCAGTTTCATCGTAAATATTCTCAACTTCTTCCTCGTCAGATTCTTCGTTCAACACGTGATAAGAATTAAAAGTATTAACATCCCAAGAATTATTCGTATGTTTAGGAACAGACGTAGACGACGAAGGGATATCCGCAGCCTTAGTAGATTTCTTTGGATAAACTTTAGGAGGTATATTAACCTTAGGCACATACAACATGTTAGTGCCAACCTAAATACCACCTTTCTTCTTCTTACCTCGTTTCTTCTTACGAGTCACATTTTGAAAACCATCATTAGCATCTTCACCAAATGTGTGCTCCCCTGAAACTAGAGTAACTGGAATACTAACCTTCACCGATTTGGGACATACAGCATGATCATGACCAAAAAACTTGCAATGCTCACACCGAGGGGGTTTCCATTCATATTCAATGGTAACCGTCTCTGTTGTATACCCAGAACCATCAGCCAAAGGAACCCCAAAGATATGCTCTCCTTGAGCACATCATCCGCACTAATTTCTATCAAACAACGAGCATAACTGCTTCTTCCCCAAGAATCAATACACATAGCACTCGTAAATGAATCAAGCATAAGCGGCTTACCAATGTGAGAAGCAATGATACTAAGTCCATCCTCCGAGAAGACCTGAATTGGAACGTCATGAATCTTAACCCATACAGGAATACGAGTAAGATCCTCCTTTTGCAACCTCGCATCTAAATGCCATTGCTTAAGAACAATCGGTATTTTCCGAATCATCCACGGTCCATTCTCTAAAACATCCTCCATTCCCTTCTTAGTGTTGAATTTAAAAAAGGAAAACCCTTTCGAATTCAACATGATCCGAGTAAGCCCAAATTTGGTCCAATTTTGTCGGGCAAAATATTCAACCACGGGAAACGCAAGACGTTTTCCAAGAAAGTATCCATATAACGTATGTTCAAACCGAGAGTTTACCTCATTAACAACCTTAATTGGCATATTGAACGCGACACTCGCTCTCGGACCAGGTTTTACTGATTCAACAAAGCGAAAGTTTGCCTTAGGAATACGAGCAGCCATAGTAGCAATACCATTCGCACTAGCAGCTATATGTTTAGTAATCGCTGGAGTAGTAGTACCAACACCATTCGCTGTTTGCACAGCCTCCTTAAATGTAACCTTATTCGTTTGACATGTCTGGATCGTTGCATCAACAGCTATTGAATCTGCTACGCGAACATCACCACCAGCCATATTACCCACCATCGAGTCCTTGGACGTCCGAAGATCAGACCCCGCGTTCTGATCCTGATGTAGGTCATTTACCACCTGTGTGACATTCACACTGGGCCGTATTGCAGCAACTTGTGGTGTATAACCAGAAACAGCAGCATCTATATTAGGGTTTGTTATAACCCTAGCAGCCGTCACCCTATTGACATCAACATTGCTATCATATCCATGTTTCAAACGCTCCATACGAGCAACTAATTCCCCCATATCAACCTTATTCATACCTTCCATCATCGTGAAACCTAGAAAAAAAACTTTATAACAGAGTCGCACAGCAGCCACACAACGAACACCCAAACAAACCCTAGTTATTAAACTAGGGTTTTATGCAGATCACGAAATTCCTAACCAACCTCCATGATAAAGAACCACATAAAATCCTTGATATCACGTCACTTGGATAAAAAAACCCGAACAGCAGCACAAAAAGAAAACCCTAATCAAATATGAAATGCAATGTTTCCACTGCTGTTAAAAGCACTATTTTAATTATAATGCCTTTTGCTGAAGGCGAGTTACCTGTCCGATACCTTGGTGTTCCTCTAATCTCTTCCAGGCTTTTGTATAGGGACTGTAAGGTCCTTGTAGAAAAACTTGAGAGTAGAGTTAATGATTGGCGCAATAAATTTCTTTCTTTAGCAGGAAGACTCCAGTTAGTTCGTTCAGTCCTATCTTCTATGCATATTTACTGGGCGTCAGTTTTTATTTTACCTGTGCGGATTATTCATGATTTGGAACAGCTTATGAGAGGCTTCTTATGGTGTCAAGGTGAAATGAAGAAGGGTAAGGCTAAAGTTGCTTGGGACTCTGTCTGTACTCCATTTTATGAAGGTGGCCTTGGTATTCGTAAGCTTGCTGATTTAATGCTGCTTTAATGGTTTCTCATATATGGTGTATATTGACTCGTAAAGATTCTTTATGGGTCAAATGGATTTATTCTTACAAGTTAAAGGATAGAAACTTTTGGGATGTTCCTTGTATTGGTGACATGAGTTGGGGCTGGAGAAAACTTCTCCAAATCAGACCACGTGTTCGTAAGTTTGTATGGTATAATATTAATAATGGTAGAGTTGCTTCTATGTGGTTTGATAATTGGGCAGATTTATGTCCTTTACGGGACACCCTCACGGTACGTAATATCAATAGATCGGGGTTCTCTTTATCTAATAAGGTGAGGGATCTTATAGTTGATGGTGCTTGGCAGTGGCCGCAGGATTGGAATACTAGATTTCCGAATATTGTTTCTATACCTGTGCCTATTATTAATGATGACAAAGATGATGAGTTGCTCTGGAGGGATATTAGTGGTATTTCCCGGCCGTTTTCTATGGCGTTAGCTTGGGATTCCATACGTGATCGAGCTATGGAAGTTAATTGGTATAAAGCTGTCTGATTTTCTCATTGTATTCCTCGTCACTCTATTAATTTGTGGCTGGTGGTTAGAAGGAAATTGAAGACGCAGGATAGGCTTAAGCAATGGGATGTTGGCCCGTTGGTGGATTTAAGCCTTCTTCGGTGTCCTTTGTGTAGTTTGGTGCAGGACTCCCATGACCATCTTTTCTTTGAATGTTCTTATTCTATGCAGGTATGGTCTAAGGTTCGTACCTTGTGTGGTATGGATACTGTTCCCCCTCGTATTGATGATATATTAGCTCATGTTATTCCAATTTTGAATGGGAAATCATGTGTTAGCATTCTTGCTCGTCTTGTGTTGGCTGCTACTGCTTATTTTATTTGGATGGAACATAATTCACGACTATTCAAGAAGAAGCGGATGTCTGTTGATCAGCTATTTTAGATTCTATGTGATACTATTCGTTTGAAGTTGATTTATTTCCGTTTCAAGAAATTATCTACCAGGTCAAGTTTGCTGCTTGACAAATGGAGGGTTCCGAGCTCAAGAATTGTTCCATGATAGGTGTGCCGGGTGAGTGTTGTACTCTATTTTCCTTGACCAAGGTTTTTCCCACTGGGTTTTCTTTGGTAAGGTTTTTTAAGGAGGCAGACTCATTTGGATTCTTCCTGCTCCTCTCATGGTGGTGTTGGATGCTGAAGAGTGTACGCGGTTTCATGTTCACATCTTGGTTTTTATCTAGTTTACTTTTGTCTTCTAGATTCGGTTAGGGCTTTTGATGTTTCATAGTCCTTGTTAACAAGCTGCATGTAGCTTGAGGTTAATGTGGTATCTCAGCCACATTCCTTTGTACTTAAACGCTTTTTTGGTTAATATATTTACCGGGGTAACCCATTACCAAAAAAATTTGCTGGGACGAAGCTTTATTCGCCCGAGTGCACCACCAGAATGTGCACTGTTTCTGTCTGTCAGGAAGAAGGCCGGTAACACGAGGTCATGTATCGACCACCAAAAATTTGACAAGATCACCGTTCATAATCGATATTCATTCCACATATAGAAGGTTCATCCGATCTGCTACGAAGTCTTAAACATTTTTCTAAGAACAATTCACGATCATGCTACCATCAGTGTTGAGAGAAAGAACAGGACATCTCCAAGAATGCTTTTGCACACGTTATGGTCTCTCTAAAATCTTACGAAATTGATGAATCAAACTCTCCACGAATTCTTAGACAAGTTTGTCAGTATATCATCTATAACATCCTGATCTACTAAATTCTAGAAGAACATGAGAATCATCTTTTCATGATCCTGCAGATTCTCCGATAGAAGAAAATTATATACGCAGCTTTCCAGAGGTGAGTTTCGGTTGCACAGGGTGGCATTTTCGCAGAAAGAAATTTCAGCAAGAAGAAATTCCAGAAATAATACGAAGGTGGACGCCATCATCAGATGGTCAAGACGGACGTCTGTGAGTGAAGTACGAAGTTTTCTAGAATTCAGTTGACCATTACCGCAGAAATTGCTGACAGTTCTCACGATTAGCTTTACAATGACTAAGATTACGTGTAAAGAAGAGAAACTACACTTTTTTTAGGGTAAACGGGAGAATGTCCCCGGTAAACATATTACACCAAAAAGCGTTTAAGTACAAGGAATGTGGCTGAAGTACCACATTAACCGCAAGCTAATAGCTTGTAACCAAGTGTGTATGACATGCCATAACCAGACAACCAAAAATAAAACTACATTGATCTAAGGAACTTTACAATAAGTAACATCAGCTCTTCTAGCTCTCCAGCAGCAACATAGAGGAAGCAGGAGACCCAAATAAGGTTGCCTCCTTAAAAAACCTTCCTAAGAAAAACCCAAAGGGAAAAACCTTGAAGGAAAAAAGAGTACAAACCTTATCTGGAAGTCTGTTTGTTAAACAATCTAGCATTTCTCTCACGCCATAAGTAATAAGTCGTAGCTCCAACAAGCAAGCGCGTGATAATACTAGTAACAGTCTTTCTTCGAGATAACGCAGTAAGATGAGTAGAAACATCACCAAGATGATGCGAAACACCCTCCATACTAGCCATATCACGAACAAGAGACCAAACCTGTGTAGAAATAGGACACTCAAAAAATAAATGAGAATGTGAGTCACGAACCATACTACACATAGGGCAAACAAGGAGGTCCAAATCAACATTCGAACCAACATCCCACTAACGAAGACGATCTTGTGTTTTCAGCTTCTGATTAACAACTAACCACATGTGAAATGCAAACCTTGGGATACATTGAGGAAACCAAACAATATCATACCAATCCACCTCAACAGCTCTAACACGAATAGATTTCCAAACCCCCGTAACCGAGAAATTTCCCACATTTTCACGCCATAACAAAACATCATTATTTGAATTAAGCATAGGGATAGGGATGTTAACCAGCTACGGAAATTTGATTGACTAGTCATCAAGACAACACCAAATACCATCAAGAATAAGATCACTAACCTTAGTATACAAATTAAAACCAGAGCGATGAATTTCTCTAGGGGCAATGAAATTCTGTAACGGGCATATATCATGCCATTTATCAAACCATGCAGACGTTGTAGCACCATTATTAACCTTACTCCATACAAAGGCCCGAATAGAGGGCCACATCTGCAACAATTTCAGCCAACACCAACTCATATTCCCAAGACATGGCACGTCCCAGAAATTCCTCCCTTTTAGCTTATAAGATTGAATCCATTGCACCCAAATAGAATTTTTAGACGTTAAAATACTCCAAACATGCGTAACCATAAGGGAAATATTAAAATCCTCAAGACTTCGAATACCAAGCCCACTCTCAAGTTGAGGTTTACAAACACAATCCCAAGCAACCATAGTCTTAACCCTTGTCATCCCACCATAGCACCATAGGAATCGTCGCATAAGTTTTTCTAAATCATATATAATCCTCATTGGGAGGATAAAAACAGAAGCCCAGTATATATGCATAGATGAAAGAACAGACCTAATAAGCTGAAGACGACCTGTAATTGATAGAGATTTATTCCGCCAATCCATAATACGAGCTTCAAGTTTTTCAATAAGGACCTTGCAATCCCTATATCTAAGCCCAGATGAAATAAGAGGAACACCCAAGTACTTCACAGGAAGGGTACCTTCTGCAAATGGTAAAGTATTCAAAATATAGGACTTAATAGCATTAGGAACATTACAGAAAAAAGCAGTACTCTTCTGTATACTCGGAACAAGCCCAGAACATGCTGAAATCAACCAAGCCCTGTATAATAACATTAACTGAGGATTGATTACCCCTAGTAAACAAGAATAGATCATCATCAAAGCATAAGTTAATAATTTTCTGTTTGTCACACAAGTGGTGATACTGAAACGAATCACTCTCAGCAACTTTCTTCTTAAGAATTAATGTGAGAACTTCCATAACCATTGTAAAGAGATAAAGAGACAAATGATCTCCTTGTCTTAGCCACGCTTCCCTTGAAACCAGCCATGAAGATCTCCATTAATACAAACAGAAAAGGAGGCAGTAGATACACACATCATAATCCAATGCACCATTTTTTCAAGGAACCCAAAACCCACAAGAATAGATCAAAGAAAACCCCAATCAATAGTATCATACGCTTTTTGGATATCCACCTTAAATGCACACCTTGGGGAACCATTATTTCTATGATAGTTATGCATCAACTCTTGAGTAAGCAAAATATTATCTGAAATACGACGACCCGGAACAAACGCAGATTGATTAATGCTATTAATATCATCTAGATACCCCTTAATCCGATTAGCAATAATCTTGCTAATGCATTTAAACAACACACTGCAACAAGATATCGGTCTATAATCATTTATCTTTGCTGGAGTAGAGACTTTAGGTACAAGAGCAATAATTGTATGATTAATTTCTTTAAGAATCTTACCTGTTGAAAAGAATTTCCGAACAGCAGCAATCACATCTAATCCTACCACATCCCATGCTTTCTTAAAGAAAGCAGTAGTATACCCATTCAGACCGGGAGCTTTATCCTCTCCCATAGAAAACATAGCATCCTTAACCTCCAAATCCGAAATACTTCTAACCATAAATTCTGCTTTCTGAACAGCAAATGTATTCGAAAATAACAAAGGATCAATGGGAGTCGTAATACCCTGAACACCAAGAAAATTTTCATAGTGTTTTACAAAAGCCTATGAAACTTCATTACCTTCACAAAAAACATTAGAATTATCAAGTATCATTTCAATACGGTTACGTGCACATCTACTTTTAACAACTTTGTGGAAATAAGCTGAATTAAAATCACCAGCTTCAAGCCATTCAATCTTTGCTTTTTGTTTAAGAAAACGCTCCTCATCTAGGGAAGCTTACTTAAACGGAAGCAATAAGTGAGCATGAATATCCCGAAGCTCAGAATTATGCGGATCTCGATCAATAGCTATTTGGGAATCATCAAGATCTTTTCTAAGAGTAGTAACTCGTTTATGAATATTACCATGAGCAATTAACAACTTACGAAGAGGTGACTTCAAGTTCTTAAGACATTTAACCACACGATACATATGACACCCCTCCACATTAAGTAACCACCCACTAGCAACAACATCCTGAAAACCCTCCGTATACACCAAAAAATTCGAAAATTTAAAAGGCTTTGGGCGCAGTTTTCTAACAACATGAATGCGAAGAACACAAGGCGCATGGTCAGATATTCGATAAGGTTGAAATATAGCAAAAGAACGTGGGAAAAGATCACAAAACTTGAGATTACTCATGATTCGATCAATCTTCTTAAGTGTTCCAACATCCCCTTTAGGTTTCTGAGTCCATGTAAAGTGCAAACCCGTAGCATTGACATCCTCAACTTCCATGGCATTCACACAGTCCTAAAAATCACGCATGGCAACAGTAGGTTGATAACCACCCATCGAATGATCCTCAAGATTAAGAGCCGAATTAAAATCACCCAATAAAACCCACGGATGATTACGTATAAGACCTGAATGCCCAACAAGATTATCCCAAAGCTCTCGCCTGTCAATATAATAGTTAGCTGCGTAAAAAAAGAACAAAATAAGGTTTTATTATCCAATTTTGTCTTCACTTGGATATGCATGACTTGATTCGTTTGAGCCATAAGCATCAACTACATCATCATTCCATCCTAAAATAATACCGGAACCTTTAGGACAGATACTTCCATTCGAAATCCATTTCCACCTACGACAAACCTTCTTACAAATATCATAAACTACGGAAGCATCAACATGAGATTCCAATATAGCACAAACACTTAGGTTATTTTCACTAACAACTTGACGAACCTCCTTTTGTTTAGGGGCGTGATTCAAACCCCTAATATTCCAAGAAGCCATACTAAACATTGGAAACCAAAGCAGCAGGAGTGCTTGCCCCTGAAGGAATATTAAGATTAGCAGATTCATCATAGATATTTTCCACATCATCATCTTCTTCATCCATCAAAACACCAAATGAATTAGATGTAGAAACTCCTTGATGTTTATTCATAACCGCATCCTTACTAGCTTGACCATGCATTTCACTAGCAGCCTTACCTTTATTAACATCCTTATCAGCATTCTGAATACTAGGTTTAGCTACTTTAGCAGATGAACTAGGTTTAGACAAATTAACACTACGATTAGCACCATGATTACCACCTTCAGAATTTTTAGGTTTGAATGCAAAATTTTGGCCAACTTGGAACCCCTTACTATTAGGCACCCCCTTTGGCAAAGGAATATTACCTTTACCTGTATTATTTCGTTTTCTACCAACCACTTTCTGGAATCCATCATCAGCCTTTTCAACAACCGGAATAGGAACCACACGTTTTGAACAATCATCAGTCGTATGTCCAAAGATACAACAAGTAGGACACCGAGATGGTTTCCATTCATATTCAACACGAATGGTCTCTTTAATAAACCCAGGACCATCAATTTCTGGTATACCAATAGTAATAGAATCCTTGAGCTCCTCACTTGAATTAACCTCAATTAAAACTCTAAGCAAAACTGCTACGACCCCAAGAATCTTTACATATACCACTAGTATAAGAATCAATCATGATAGGAGTACCTAGATATGTAGCTAACAAGCTAATTCCCTCTTTCTCAAAAACTTGTATCGGAACATCATGGAGTTTAACCCATATAGGGATACGACTTAACTCCTCCTTTTGCAGGCTCGTTTTCATAGTAAGCTTCTTAAGAATAATAGGCGAGTTACGCACCATCCATGGTCCTCCTTCTAAAACAGATTCTAACCCTTCATTAGTATCAAACTTAAAAAAGAATAACCCTTTAGCATTCATCATTATGCGTTTTAAACCAAACTTAGCCCAATTATTTTTCGCATAGAATTCAACAACGGGAAAAGCCATTCGTTTACCAATGAAATATCCATACAATATGTTCTAAAGTTTTCCACTAACCTTTTCAACCACAGTTCGAGGGATCGAGATATTAACACCTTCACACGCATTCTCCGAAATCATTGGTTGTAAATAGGTTCGTGTGTGATTACTAGCACTAGCATTCGTACCAGCCGTACCAGCATAAGTGGCATTCAAGACATTGATATTCTTACTCGTTGTAGGAACACCAGCAAACGAAGTACCTGTAGGTTTTGACCAAGCACACTCCTCCACAGCCTCCTCAGTCACAATAGTCTCTAAGTGAGTAGTAAACGAAAAATCGTCTCCAAACATAGATTCACCTTCAGTAGCATTTAGACCCATATTAGGGTTTCTAGCAGCCTGCGCAAAACTAGTATCCCCATCCAGTAACTTAGACACCAAGGGCGAGGACATGCTAACAAACTCATCATGTGGATCCTGCAAGTCAAACGAAGGGTATGAAGAACCCCTAGTTGGTTTCCGCATAGTAACACGACTATACACGTCCTCGTTAGGGTTTGGAGAAACCCTAATCGGATCAACATTTGAACTACCCACCTTCGCAATCAAATCAACTTCATACTCTCACAACAAAATAAATATCTCCTTTGATCATTCACAAGAAACCAACGACCATATAGCAAATTTTTTCATCTTTAGGTTGTGCATGAAATCACGAACTTCCTTCACCGTATTCAATGGTATTCCAAAAACCTTCACAATCACTCTCATCATACAAGGCTGCATATTATTGAGTAACACAGCCTTTTCTCCCAAATCCATCTTAGAGTAGTCGTTAGATTCCATACCATGCAAAAAGAAACCCAAACCAGCGAAGATGTAAAAGAAACCCTAAACCGAGAAACAAACCCTAATTTACGATAACAATGGAAAACTAAAAAACAAATCATGCAGGTACCGATAAAATTGATTATCAATGGTGCGCATTAAATTCACTAATCCAACAAGCAGCTCACGAACCCCAATAGCAAGAATCCAAAAGAATTATTGAAGTTAGGGTAGTAATATGTAGTGGAGTTAATGAATAAACATAATAAATAGCGAATAAACAAAACCCAAGACAAAAGTCAATCAGCTAATCCCTAGGAACCGAGTAATCTACCAAACAAAGCAAAGTATACAATTACAAAGAATGTAATTCGTATAAAATACCGTGTCAACAGATCACACTGACTAAAAGTAGAATTAACAAATCAAAATAATGAAACAAGGGGCTTCGTACATCTTGGCCGCCATTAGATAAAACTAGGGTAGGGCTACTGTGCTATAGCAGAATACTATGACTATGAGAGAAACTACACTAAAATATGTGTTCGAGAAGATCCTACGTTAGGAGAGGTCTAATTCACCAAGACTCATAGTTCTTCCATGACTATTCATCCAGATTCCACAAGAATGTACCATGATCCTAAGCACGATTTTGATAGAACACATTGATGCAGCTATGTTCATATCTAAATGCCTGACATACCAGCAGGTTTAAGATAGAACGACGACATGCTAGTGAGTTATTGCAACCATTAGAAATTTCTGAATAGAAATGAGACAAGATTCCCATGGAGTTGTTATCAGATTACCACAGACTCAGAAGAAGCGTGGTATTGTCTAAGTTGTTGACCATTTAACCTAGCCTACACGTTTCCTTTCATCAGAAAGGATTACGCAGTTAGCATATCTGTAGGAAACTCAACATGAGATCGTACGATTTCATGGTACTCCATCTACAATCACGTCAGATAGAAATTTACGTTCGCGAATCACGCTCACGTTCATGTTCACGATCACATGTACGTTCACATTCACGTTCATGTTTACCTTCACGTTTACGTCTCATGTTCACATTATGATGTTGTTTCAGTCCATATGTTGTGCTATCTCATGATTTAAGTTTACGTTCGCGTTCAAGACATTGTTCACGTTCAGGTTCGTGTTCCATCTCACGATACACGTTTCACAGCTTGAAATTGAATATGATTACAGAAAGCTTAAGAAACTAGACTCAAGTTTAGCATAGCTTTTCCATACCCAGGAAGACATTTCTGGTCTCAGGTTGTATCGTTTGGCATTCCTTCCTCCGTCAGTATACGTTCATAATATGTCCTAGAGTCACGTTCACGATATGTTTCACGTACCACGTTCACAGTATGTTTCACGTATCACGTTCACGATATATTCCATGCACAATGTTCCTCGTATGATCGCGCACCACGTTTACAATTGTTCACATAGTTCGTTCCCCATATGTTTTCAGTAGCTTTGATCAGAGATATAAATGTCATCGTTTTCATGTTAGTTGTACGTATAGTTTCATGTATCCTACATGTTATATCTTATTTATTCGATCAGATTCAGAAATCCATCTCAGTATGGAACCAGAAACTATTTAGCATCGTCAGGACAGGGTCATTAAGACTAAGATTGTTCATTGTGTCAAGATCGTTTAGGGAACCGTTCTGAGCGGGAAGCCACTTGAAACGGAGGAGTCCATCCGGACATCTCATTTTTTTTCCTTCCACCATTCAGTTATGTTCTTTCAGTCATGTCACGTTCCATGTTCTTTTCAGTCATGTCACGTTCGTGACCTTTCAGCTTATATGTCTTCTGAGCTTATGTGTCCTTTCAATTTTTAATTCTATCAGTTTATTTTACCTTAATTCGAGGACGAATTTTCCTTTTTAGAGTGGAAGAATTGTAAAACCGCAGCATTATCGTGTCTCTAATTTGAGGAAGAATTAATTCTTTCTAGAGGGGAAGAGTTGTAAAACCCGCATGAAAATCCATAACATGTTAATTACATGAAATCACAGATGTATTAAAACAGTCTATTAAGAAATTCACGACAAGTATCTCAGTATATTAATTTGTCACGACAAGTTATTATACGAAATATAAATTCATGAAATTTATAATACACGAGAATGCAAGTTAGACACGAACTAAATAAATGATAATAGGCTAAGGTTGAGATAAAACTTACAAGACTTTTTAATAAACCTTACAAGACTAATATTGACCCAAGCCCAACCCATTCAAGAAATAACTAACAAAACACCTTACTTTTTATTCATTGGCTCTAAGTTAAAAAAAAGAAAAAACAAAAAGTAGTTATGAACCGTTTAAAAAGTGTAGAAATGAAAAGCTGCATTCCTCTTTAGTTTCGGTAACGTATTAGCCAGAGATATATGTCAATCAAATAAATATAGAAATCTCAATCACTCTTGAATCAAATATAGTAAATTAATATTCGGTCATAAACCTTCTTTAAAACGCCCGCTTATTACGGCAAGATTGATGGACATATTAACCACATAATCAACATCTCCTTGATACTCCTTTCAGAAACTCTTGACACAAAACCAAGCCTAGTTCCTGCTGTAATTCGTTTTTATAATCAAGAGGTCTTGGAATAGAAGAATCCAAGTTGGATTCACGGTGGCATTAGTGTTCGGACTTCTGTTGGCGTATATTAGTACATCACATGATTATCGGTTTCACTCGTTCTAGTTCGATTTCGTTTTCGGGTTTGTTCGATAGCACGCGATTGATCGAGTTCATGTCGATTATGACAACTCATTCAGGCAGAGTTTCTTTATAGTTGGTGATCGCGGCAGAATTGAGTTCGAGTTAGGGGTCTGCTCATGTTAGGGTCGATTGTGCCATGTTCGGGAAGACGGTTCAGTTTTGTTCTCTGTGGGCATGGTTCTTGACATCTGTTCGTATATGCGTAAATGTTGAGGTTCAATTTGATAGCATCTCGTCAGCGCTATCGTTCATGTTCGATTTGTTGTTCATGTGTGTATTTGATTCTGATTTGTCCTTTCCCCTTGATTCGGAGGTAAGCATGCATTAACATTAAGCCTATATTATTCATGGTTTGATGCATATGACTCTAAAAAACGCTAGATGCTTTATCGTGAATCACCTTTCAAAGATTATGCATGCTTGGTCTAAAACGAGGCCATATTTGAGAGATATATAAAAGTGTTTATTTAAGAATTTAAAACAGAAAATCCTTTCATTTTTTTCAACATAAGAAAAAGAAGTTGCTCGTTGTTGTTATCTCATACAACCTATGGAAATGATTTTAGTATCAAGCTTTTAAAAATGATAAATACTACTGTTTTGATAAAGTATAAGGCAAATATTATCATATGTATTTAGTAACTAGTATTTAAAAAAGTCATATTTAATAGTGCCATTTACGATTATGAAAAGTTTAGTAAGCAAAATTTACATCAAATCACTACTAGTAAGCAAGGCAGTTAATATGATGTATCTTGTGTTCGTATATAGAGTGAATAAATGGACCTAAATTTGGACTTTGTTTTGGCGTCAAGTTTTGCTAAGGTACGGATATTCTCATCTCTCTATTTTTTTGTTTCGAGTACGGATTTCCCGTCCTTTAGTATGGACTTCATTTTCCTATGCATGATTAAGATTCCCCGTTTGCAACCAAGTGTTTTTCCCAGTATATGTTATGAACTTTACATTAATTACCTTGATAAGTATATTAAATTGCCTGAGTTTTATATACATGCATGATCAGTTATAACCAGTTACGGAGTTACCGTAACCATGACACTTGAGGCCCCGGTGTCATGACTCCTCTACGGGGGAGTGATTTCTTGCAGCGTCCCTTTTATTTTAGCTTGGCCCTTTTATTAGTATTATCAGCGGGGTCTATGGATGCATCCTAGGTTATCAGTTTACAGCTTATCAGGTGAATGTGGTGTGTGCTCTATATCCTTTACATTGGAGTTGATCCCTCCACGGCTCCACCCAACACATTAGTTAGAGGTCACCCCTCTACAGCATGACGAGGTCACCCCTCTATGTATTCATGCAGACGTTGTTATAATACATGACCTATATAAGCTCTTGGCACTTAAAATATAGTAAATTCATGTTTTCAGATTTAATAGATAATAGTTCAGCTTTATTAATTATGCACCAGACTTTTCAGACATACACAGTTTATTCTGCTGCTTCTACTTATCAGTCTTACAGTTTCAGTATTTTATTATCTGCTTCATTTCAGTTTTCTTATCATGCTTTGTATCCGTTCACTGAGCGTTATGCTCAGTCGTAGTTCCTTTCATGTTCTAACGGCAGGTACACCAGGACGCTCTTAGGATTCTGAGAGTACGTGCATTTAGATGGAAGCTATCCAGACTTCTTTACTTTATGCACTTCATACGTTTATTTGCCTGTTTGGACATTATTTTGTCCTTTCCTTCAGTACTTAATCTTTTTTATATGAGCATATGTTTGGATTACCGATGTTTGATTCCGGTATTTTGGTTATGGTCAGTTAATGTTTTAGGACATTTACCTTACATGCTTTGATAACACGCCATAAATACACGTAACGGTCCACTTACCAAAGTGGGGTGTTACACAATTTGTATTTTCTTTCCTTCAGATCCTATCCTCAGGGAAGGCATCAGCTGGTGTGTTTGATTTGAGCAAAATCAAAGCAAGTAAGGCTTTGGACCCCCTAGCTTCGTGGTTTGTGTTAGATTACTTGAAGTAATTTGTGAGATTGAGTTTGGTTGTTCTTAGTATAATCATCTTTATTAATTTGGGTTTCTTAAAATGTTCATGCTAGATTAAAGTATCTTTTAATTGATTTGTGGTTTAATTCTTTGTTAATTTCATGTCAACGAAATTTAAGGGAGTGCTTGGCATTGTTTTTATAAGACTATGAGTGACACATAGGGTATCGTGCATGCTCTGAGCTTAGTCACTTAGGTTAGTGTGAGTGTTGTTATGCAAGTTATTTGAGTAGTTTAGTGTTTAAAAGGAAGTTGTATTGTTCAAGTAAAATCTGTCAAGTCAAACAACCTAGACTATAGGATTGAATTTTGAAATTTTGTGGATTGAAATCTTTGTTATAGCTAGGTCTAGTATTTAAATAGGCTTGTGTGCATTTGAAAGTGTGTTTGTATGGCTTAAAATCAAGCTTGGTGGTGTAGAAACTCACTGATTTGGTCAATTAAACCAGCAACCCCCACTTTTCTGTGTGCACAATGCATCAGCAGACTATTAGGGGTTCTTTAGTAGGTTTTGTGGCCTTAGAATTGGTACACACTTAGGATTTAGGGAATGCTGTGATTATCTGGTATTGTGAGTTTTGCTAAGTTTTAGGTGGTCAAACAATCAATATAACCTCATTGTGTGCCATAGGCAGTTCACAGACCTATGTTTTATGTCCAACTTGCTTCTTTTTTGCTGATTTATATGGTCTATTTGTGTTTGCATTGTGTGTTTGTGCTTTCTTTGACTCCCCAATAGCCTACTGCTATTGGGTTGCCAATTGTATCCAAAACTATAAGAAAACAGGCTCAAAACAGCCCTAACTCACTTTTTGTGACTAAGCAGTGGGAACTTGGTTCCCACTGTCTTCAATATCTTCCCACTGTTTGACCTAAAACCGTTTAGTCAATAAGTGTCACTATCAGTTTTGGTTTTTGTCTTTTGTGGGTAAAATCATTTTTTTCTTGCAAATTTATTTTTTCGATGTTTGGTTGAGTAATTTAGAATTTCTGAAAAAGAAATTTTATTTTTTACATTATTTATTATTTTTTTAACATTATTTTAATTAAAAATTATTTTTAGCTTATAAAAATAGAAAAATAGTTTTTAAAATTCAGGAAAAGTACTTTTTAGTTTTTAATTAATATAAGTATGGTATTTGTCTGATAAAATATTATTTTGTACTTTTTGTTGATTTTATTTAATTTTATGGCTTTATTACCATTTAAAATTAAATATTAAATCGATAATAAGTTTTAAAATATACTTATTGAATTTTTATTCTTATTTATATTACTTTTGACTTGATTGATTTTTTTAATTAATTTTTAGTTTAAATTTTTTTAATTTCGTCACGTTTTACGTTTTACGTATACGTTTAGTTTTACGTCGTAGTGTAATTTAGCGTAACTCGTCTTTATTTTCCAATATTGCTCAACCAAAAACGTAACTAATTCAAACTTGATTTTATATTATTTGCACATAACACATACACCTCCTTTGAGAATGAACTTTCAATTGTCGAGTTTCGCGTTTTCCTAAGCGTGATACTTAATACTTGCCATTATACGTCTTTTTCCTAAAAGCGTATTCATACTACTATCATTTTGGCGCCGCTGCCCGGGAGGTGTTTTAGTACCATTATATTATCGTGTTTGTGTGAGTAGTGCGTTTTTTATTTTTATTTTTTGGAAAGCGTAAATATCGTACATACTCGTTTTTATTTTTCTTACTATATTATAAATATCCAAATAAATCGATTTAAGCCTTCTTCGATGTCCTTTGTGTAAATTGGTGCCGGATTCTCATGACCATCTTTTCTTTGAATGTTCTTATTCTGTGCAGGTTTGGTCTAAGGTTCGGGTCCTTTGTGATATGGATAGCGTTCCCCCTCGAATTGATGATATATTAGCTTATGTTATTCCAATTTCTGAAGGAAAGTCTTGCCCTAGTATCCTTGCACGTGTTGTGTTGGCTGCTACTGCGTACTTTATATGGATGGAACGTAATTCAAGACTTTTCAAGAAAAAGAAGATGGCGTTTGATCAGCTTGTTCAGATTATTTGTGATACTATTCGATTGAAGTTGATTTCATTTCGTTTTAAGAAGTTGTCTACCAGGTAGAGTTTGCTGCTTGACAAATGGAGGGTGCCGAGCTTTATAGTTTCTTACGATGGGAGTGCCGGGTGAGGGTTGTACTCTTTTTTCCTTGTCCAAGGTTTTTCCCACTGGGTTTTCTTTGGCAAGGTTTTTTAAGGAGGCGGACTCATTTGGATTTCCTTTGCTCCTATCGTGGTGCTGTTGGAAGCTGAAGTGTTGGGAATAAAATATGGGTCAGATCACCAAACGCTGATAAGAAGAAAGTCAACGCTGATAGATTGACTTTGGACGCTGATAGAAGTCAACGCTGACAGCCTTGAAGATTGACACTGATAGAATATCTTTTGTTTATTTGTTTCTTTATTTATGTATGGTAAAGATAAGCACGACATTGTATTTTCTATTATTATCTTTACCTAGAATAGTTGATTCATGGCTTATTGTACAAGACTTCTTGTTCTATAAAAGAAGGTCTTTTAGGTTAAAGTCATATATCAGTTTTCATAGTATTCGTTTGTTAAAACTCTTTCATTGTAACCAAGTACGATTATTCTAATCAAAGTGAAAGTTTGTTTAACATCATTGTGTTTTAGATCAAGTGTTAATTCCGCATAACACTTTGTTACTTTACTCATAAGCAAAGGTTTCTCTACGTGTAGTACTTGATCTAATCTCGTATACACAAAGCTAATCGATCTAAGTTTGGGATCAACAAGTGGTATCAGAGCTTGTTGAGAAACTTTTGATCTTTAAGTAACGCAGAACCCTAAAACACCAAACCCTAAAAACCCTAAATTCTCAAAACCCTAAAAACACCATGTCTGGCACAAATCAACCTCCTGCTTTGCTTCAAAACAACTTCTCAAACCCTAGCATCAAAATTCCCATGTTTGATGCCAGGAACTTTGAACTTTGGAAGTCCAATTTTGAGCAATACATAGCTATTCATGACTACACTCTTTGGGAAATTATCGAATATGGGAACACATTCGATAAAGCAGCAAAGATTACTGCTGCTATTGAGGCAAGGTCAGCTATTCCTAATTGTCCAGAAGCTGATAAAGTGGAAAAGCCTGATGATGGGAGAGCGGTAGCTGTTGAAGACATAGCCAAGAAGAGGGTGGACATGAAAATTTTGAACATCTTGAAACATGCCCTAGGTCATGAGAATCAGCATAAGTACAAACATTTTGATTCTGCAAAAGAGCTTTGGGAAGCTCTTGAAGTAGCACATGGTGGCAATGCTGACACAAAAGAAGAAAAGAAGAAGCAACTCTTGCATGAGTATGCTGTCTTTAAAGCTCAACCTAATGAGAATCTCAGCAGTGTGAGAAGTAGACTTCTTGACATCACAAGTCAACTTTCCTTCATGGGAAAACAGATTGATGACCCTGAATTGAATGCTACTTTTCTCAAAAGCCTTGGTGATGTATGGAAGATTGAGACAAGATCTATTCTTGTCAATAACACCCACAAGACTTCCAGGTTTGATGACATCTTCAACAAGTTAAGGCTGTTGGAGAATGAATGGCAATTGGAGAGTGATAACAAATCTTCCAGCAGCAACATGGCTTTCTTTTCACAAAGTGAAGGCCAATTTGATTCCATGAACTTTTATGGACATTCAGCCTCTGGATCTCAAGGTGTCAGTGCTGGATGTCAATCTGTCAGCGCTGGATCATATCCTGTCAACGCTTTGTACTCAAGCGCTGACACACACAATCATGGCGCTGATAGAATTAAACCTGCTGGTTTTGATCTTGATACTGTGTGTGCCTTCATTGCTTCTTTGCCTAGTGATTCAAGAATCACTTATGAAGATCTTGAGCAGATAAGTGATGAACAATTGGAAGAGATGGATATAAAGTGGACTATGGCTCTTGTAAGTTTAAGAGCAAACAGGTTCAATAAAAGGTTCAAGAAGAAGATGACCTTTAATGCTAAGGATGTTGCTGGATTTGACAAGTCCAAGGTGGAGTGCTACAACTGTCATAGGATGGGGCACTTTATGAGGGAATGTAGATCTCCAAGGAGATCTGATGCTGGGAAGCCTTCTAGCCAAATGATTAAGAACCCAGATCCCAAGGCCATGGTTGCTGTTCAACAAATTGATGGCGTTGGAGAATGGGATTGGAGCTGGATGGCTAAGAATGAGGAAGAGGACAGAGCTTTGGTTGCTGAAGTTAAAGAAGAGCATGCTGAATATGCTCTCATGGCACACTCCTCCTCTTCATCAGATAATGAGGTATATGATGATGCTTTCTGTTCTAAGGGTTGTCGTTTAAATACTGAAAAATCAAAACAAGAGATAGTTAAGTTATTAGATGAAGCAAGTACTCTAAGGTGCAAATTATCTAACTATCAAATTGCTCTTACCCAAACAGAAAAGACAGTATCTGAGTATAAGAAAATGGAGTTTGATTTAAAGGATCAAATAAATATCTTAAAACATGAGTTACATCAGAGTAAGGATGTTCAAGATATAGTAAATAGGGTTAATCTTGATTTGATAGCTCAGTTAGAGGAGGCTAACAAAAACAAAGATAATGTGAGTCTTAAAATCCAGAGATTTGATAAGGCCACACAATCCCTAGGAGAGTGTGTTAGTAAACAAAGAGACTCTAAGGATATGAGTGGGATTGGGATGAATAATTATACTGTTGTTCCACCACCAGCTGGGGATTTCTATGGTGTCCAATCAAAGGACTTATCTTGGACTGGCTTGCCAGAATTCCAAGAGGAGGAGTTTATTCCTCCACCTAGAGTGACTTCCCCAGTTGAGGAATATCAGCAAAAGCTGACTGACCTAGAAGAGTGGAAGAAAGCAAACCACACTTTGTTTGTTAAGGGAGGGTTATTGTGTGAAAGTCCAAATGAGCCCACACCAATCATGATACCAATTGTGGAGTCCTATGATCCTAAACCTATTAAGATCACACACCCTACCACTGGCAAACCTGTTGACCTTGGCCCACAAAATGTTAGAAAACCTAGTGTTAAATATGCAGAGATGTATAGAAATTCTAGGTCACCAAAAAGCCAAGTAAGTAATCATGGAACAGGCTTCTTTGCTTCTAGACCTAAGACTATGTCTAGAAAAGCTTGTTATACATGTGGTAGCTTCTCACATTTGGCCTACAAATGTGTCAATGCTTCCAATGTCAACGCTGACAGGAACCATTTCAGCGCTGACAAAAGTCAACATAGGTCAAACACTGTCAGACCCAATACCTTTGTGAACAAAAGTTCACAAGTTGTTAGACCAGCCCCATTCTTTTCTAGAGGGTCTAACACACAAGGCCTAAGACCTTTTCAAAAGTCAAATACTTGGTCAAATAGGCAATGGGTTCCTGTAGCAAACCCTAGGTTCAACGCTGATAAGAGCAATCGGGGCGCTGACAGGAGTAATTTCAGCGCTGATAGAAACACTGCTAAACCTAGGTATTTGCAGCCACAGGGAAATAGGTCTAAAGCTTCTACTAGCTTAACATGGAGACCAAAACAAGACCAGAACCCTAATAATGCTGGTATTTCTATGACATGCAACAGGTTTCATTATATTTCTAAGGCATTGTCAACACCAATTGGGGTTAACTGGGAATTTCATTCAAACAGGGATGAAAATGGGGTTGTTATGAGAACCAAGTCTGTTCTTGTTGAACAACCAAATGAATCCAAGTCTTCCAAGGCTTGGGTTCCCAAAGAAAACTAATGTGTTTTCTTTATGTGCAGGGCATTCAGAAGAAGATCAATGACTATGGATACTGGGATAGTGGATGCTCAAGGCACATGACTGGAAAGGAAGACTATCTGACCAATTTCTCTCCTATTCAAGATGGTGATAAGGTATACTTTGGGGGTGGATATGGCACAATCACAGGAAAAGGAACCCTTGTCACCAACAATCTTAGGTTTGATAATGTCTTCTTGGTGAAAGACCTAGATTATAACTTGTTTAGTGTATCACAAGTGTGTGATAACAAAAATAAGGTTCTTTTCACAGATACTGAGTGCTTGGTGTTAAGCAAAGATTATAAGCTCCCTGATGAGAAATACATAGATTTTAGAACACCAAGGCATAAAGACATATATAATGTGAATCTTAATGGAATTAAGGTAAATAATAAAATGTCATGTCTGTATGCTAAGGCCTCAGTAGATGAAAGTAATCTTTGGCACAGGAGACTAGGGCACATAAACTTTAAGAATATTAATAGACTTGTGAGGCTTGGTTTAGTTGATGGTTTGCCTGAAAAGGCTTTCCACAATGACCACTCTTGTGTTGCATGCCTTAAAGGCAAGCAGCACAAGGTCTCATTCAGGTCTAAACAGGTGCACTCTAGTTCTAAACCCCTTCACTTATTACATATGGACCTCTTTGGTCCAACTAATATAGAAAGTTTGAAGGGTAAATCATATTGTTTTGTCATTACTGATGATTACTCCAGGTTCACATGGACTTTCTTTTTAGCCAAGAAAAGTGAAACTGCCCTAAGTCTGATTAATTTTATTACCCAGATTGAAAAGAAAAATGGTAATGAGGTCAAAATTATTAGAAGTGACAATGGGGGTGAGTTTAGAAATCAGTTATTAGATGATTTTTGTGCCAAGAAAGGGATTACTAGGCAGTTCAGCATAGCTAGAACTCCTCAGCAAAATGGAGTTGCTGAAAGGAAGAATAGGACCCTTATTGAAGCAGCCAGAACCATGTTGGCTGATGCCCACTTTCCTATAGCTTTTTGGGCTGAAGCTGTTAACACAGCTTGCTATGTTCAAAATAGGGCATTGGTCAACAAGATACATAATAAGACACCTTATGAATTACTTTGGGGAAGGAAGCCAAATATTGGTTTTCTGAAGCCTTTTGGTTGTCATGTAGTTGTGTTAGAAACTAGTGAGGCCCTAGGTAAATTTGATTCAAAAGGTGATGAAGGCTACTTCATGGGTTATTCAGTGCAGAGTAAAGGATATAGGGTTTACATTAAAAAGGAAAAACGTATACTTGAAAAGGTACATGTTAGGTTTTTAGAAAGTAAACCTAGTGATCCTGAGAGTGGTCCAAATTGGTTGTTTGACTTAGAACCTTTGTCTAGAGCTTTAAATTATATGCCTGTTACTGATCCAGACATTGTGAAGGTAACTTCAAGTGTTTTGGAAAAGAGAATTGGTAATGTTTCAGGTATACAGGTTGCTAAGGAGGATGGACCACCAGCAGTTATATCATCTCCCACACAAGAATTTGTTACACTTCCTATATGGACAGATGAGTATTATGCTGCTGCTACTGCTGCAAGGAAAGATAATGGTGGTGTTCAGATACCACCAACTACAAACATGCATGATTCTTCAGGCGCTGACAAAGGGAAATCAAGCGCTGACACGACCAATTCAGACGCTGATGGCTCCAACGCTGACAACACCAGTTCAGGCGTTGTTAGCCCAAACACTGACAAACAAGGATCAGACTTTGGAGACACCTTTACACAGCTTTTCTCTTCTCATTTTGAACAGGGTGGACCTTCCAATATCCATGAAGAGATTCCTGTTGATGAAGAAGAATCTGAAGAAGATATTGGCAACATGGAGCGTGAAATTGAGGACACCAGAGTTATTGAAGGAGGAGTTCTCACTTCCACAGCTAAAGATCACCCCACATCTCAAATCATAGGTGATGTTATGGCTCCAGTACAGACAAGAAGATCCCATCAAGGTCTTGGTGGATTTATTGCCAATATCCACAAGAAGGTTGATACCCCTCTTGTACAAGCATGTTTGTTTGCCTGTTTTCTGTCACAGGAAGAACCCAAGAAGATTTTTGATGCTCTCAAAGAACCAAGTTGGGTGGAAGCAATGCAGGATGAGCTTCACCAATTTGCTATACAGGATGTTTGGGAGCTGGTTGATTGTCCTAGATATGTGAGACCAATTGGGACAAGATGGGTTCTAAGGAACAAGAAAGATGAAAGAGGCATTGTGGTCAGAAACAAGGCACGTTTGGTAGCTCAGGGCTATACACAAGAGGAAGGAATTGATTATGAAGAAGTTTTTGCACCAGTTGCAAGAATTGAAGCTATAAGAATTTTTCTAGCTTATGCCTCTTGTATGAATTTTACTGTTTACCAGATGGATGTGAAGAGTGCTTTCCTCTATGGGACAATTGTTGAGGAAGTATATGTCATGCAACCTCCTGGTTTTGAAGATCCTGAGAATCCAGACAAGGTTTATAGAGTAAAGAAGGCAATGTATGGCCTTCATCAAGCCCCAAGAGCATGGTATGGTACATTGTCCACCTACTTGGTGGAAAATGGTTTCAAGAGGGGCACCATAGATCAGACACTGTTTACAAAGAAGAAAGGAAAACATGTGTTGCTTGTGCAGGTCTATGTTGATGACATCATTTTTGGGTCTACTGATCCAAAAATGAGTGAGGATTTTTCCAAGCTCATGACAGATAAATTCAAGATGAGTGCAATGGGTGAGATGAACTTCTTTCTAGGTTTACAAGTTCAGCAGAAAGAAGATGGTATCTTCATCTCTCAGGATAAGTATGTAGCTGAAATCTTGAAGAAATATGGTTTTTCTCCACATGAGAAGGAGGCTTCTACTCCTATGGACAGACAACATCCCTGGGGAAAACTTGGAGCTGGAAAGGATGTGGATGTTAGGCACTATAGATCAATGATTGGTTCATTGATGTATCTTACAGCCTCAAGACCTGACATCATGTTTGCTGTGTGTACATGTGCACGCCATCAAGTGACTCCCAAAGAATGTCACCTTTTTGCTGTGAAGAGAATTTTTAGGTACCTAAGATGCTATCCAGATCTTGGATTATGGTACCCAAAAGATTCTCCATTGGACCTTATTGCTTATTCAGACAGTGATTATGGTGGTGACAAGTTTGATAGGAAATCCACAACTGGTGGATGCCAATTTCTTGGGAGCAGATTAATATCTTGGCAATGCAAGAAACAAACAGTGGTGGCAAACTCTACAACTGAAGCAGAATATGTTGCAGCAGCTGCTTGTTGTGGACAAGTCTTATGGATTCAGAACCAGCTGTTGGATTATGGGTATAATTTTATGCATACCAAGATTTTTGTAGACAATAACAGTACTTTATGCATTATTAAAAATCCTGTACATCATTCTAAAACCAAACACATAGAAATTAGACATCATTTTATAAGAGATTGCTTTGAGAAAGGTTTAATACAACCAGATAGGGTAGATACTGACGATAATGTAGCTGATTTATTAACTAAACCTTTTGATGCTGGAAGATTTCAATATTTGGTAACAAATATTGGAATGGTTAATCTCACTTAATATGTGTTTTGGAATATTTTTGTAAAAGTATGTACAGGATAATGCATTGTTATTGGTCTTTGTGATGATTTAGATTTTCCACATTCTTTTTCTAACACTGACAAAGGTAAATACAACGCTGTCAAGTGTTATTTTGCCGTTGTTGGAGATATTATGGTCTAACGCTGACAAGAGTTCTTTCAACGCTGATAAGTGTTGTCGGGACGCTGTTAGCAACAAGTGTTAGTTTTGTGGTTTTCATCTAAATGTGCAGGTAATGGTAGCTTTATGCCATTGGATACAGAGTTGCTTATGGAACTTTGAAGAGCTATTTGGACGTGTTTTGTTTATGGATGATGGTTGGAATATTTATATTCCTATCTTGACATAAATTTTTAATGTTTATATATATATTTTGAGAACTCATGTATCATAGTTTAAGGGGAGGTTTAAGGAACCTTTAGGACTCTTGGGTATTCTTAGAATACTCTCATCACAATTCTAGATTGTGTCCACAGGTGAGTATGGGTTAGTTTTACTAAACCATGAGGCACTGTAGCATGCATAGTATATCAACTTTGCATGCTGCCAAGACATTTTTGACTTAGAATTGGTTATGGTCTGATGGGAGACTTGGGAATACTTTGGATATGGGTTTACCTGGGAGTTACAAAGAATTTTATGAAATAACTTTGTTGGTAAGTATTTTGGTTAGCAAGGGACTCTAGAGGACATTTGTGTCTATCTTGCTTATGCAAGTGTGTATAAATGGACAGTGCTTGCCGCCCAGTAATTATTATCAACTTGTAAGATATTTCCCTTAGGATAAATTACTTTGTTAAGGTCTTTTTCTTTTTAAATATTTTTATTTTTACTTTTTCGACGCTGACAAGTTTTTCTCCAAACGCTGTTACGTCCAATCGTGACGCTGACAAGGCTTTAGGCAAACGCTGACAAGAAAATATAGCCGTTGGGCGCTGATGGGCTATTTTTGACCGTTGACACCTAGTGGGCCCTACCCAGTTGTTATTTTTTTGACTAATTTTTGGCCGTAATTTTGGGGAGAAGTTACTTTTAATTAATGCATGAGATAAGTTATATTTGATTCAAGATTTTCATGATTGCTCTTTGAATATAACCGCCTCATTTTTGACCGATCAAAATCATGCATCTCTCCTATAAATTTGGCTAATCTTTTTATTCTGGGTATTCATATTTTCTTGTCTAACACTTTTCCTCCTAGATTTTTCCCATATCATATAACCTAAACAGCTTTAAATCATGGCACCCAAATTCAACTCAAAGAATTTAACATTGGAGTTCAAGAGCCAACACAATATGATCGCTTACTTGACTGCTGATGATGCTTTATTTCCTCAGTATTCACAGATGGTGGCATTTTTAAATGCATCTTCATTGAGGTATGCACTTTCTCATACACCATTAGTCCCTGTCGCACACATTAGACAGTTTTGGAACAATGTTAGTTCCACAACAACTAATGGAGTGACCACATTAACATCTACTGTTCATGGAAGAACATGGGTGGTCACTGAAGCTTTGGTTCGCCAAGCTTTGCGTCTTGATGACGCTGATGGTGTGACTACTCTTGCCATAGCAACAATAGAACAGGGTCTTAGGGAATTGGGTTATCCTATTCCTGCTGATGTCACTTTAAATAAATATCATAAGCAGGAATTTCCCTCTGACTGGAAATATTTGATACATGTCCTTTTACAATGCTTAAGTCCAAAATGTACTTCTTTTAATGAGATAAACAGGTCAATTGCAAGTGCTTTGGTTTGTATAACACGTGGGCTTAAGTATAATTTTTCAAAAATGATTTTTGAAGGGATGTGTAAAAACAAGGGAAGTAAAATGACTTTGGCTTACCCTAGATTTTTGCAAATGGTCTTTGATTTACAAGAATATTGTTCTAGGGATCATGACACTTTTTATGAGATCCCTAAACAACAGAAAACCATTTTTGCTAAAATGAGCTCCACAAACGATCCCATACCTCTTACCCAACCCATGCTTGAAGTAATTCAGGCTGCTCAACCACAACCAGACCCACAACCAGACCCTGAACCCCAACTTGAGCCTATTCATGACCCATCACCTTCACCAGAAAACATGGACATTGACCAACCCAGCGCTGACACTCACAATGTGGGCGCTGACACAGCCAATCCCAACACTGATACACTTCCTGAACAATCCCAAACACCCCTTAATCAACCCACACCCACACAATCTACTTCATCTTCTACCCCATTACAATCTCGGTTGACTAAACGCCAAAGGGTTACTGGAGTGTTCTCCTCTAGTGATCCTAGCCTTGTAGCAGAGAGAACCACCTCCACAAGTGTGGCTGGTGAAATGGGTGAGGCTGGGGCTATTGACACAGGCTTAGAAGCTGGTCAAGACAGTCCTAACATCATTAAGACCTCATCCATGCCCCATGATTCTATTTTGGGAGGTCAAATCCCCATTCTAGCTGAGGGCAGATTGGAACCTATGACCATAATTGAATTGACGGCGGCTGTCATTAGCTTGCAAAAGCAAAATGTCAGTCTTGTACAAACTGTCAACAAACAGGGACAAGAACTCCAAGCTTTGAGGGAGAGAGTAACTGTTTTGGAGAATCCCAGTAGCAGGAGTCTAATGGAGGAATCTTCCAAAGGGGAGGAAAAAGAGGATGAGGAGGATGAGTTGATTCACACAGCTAGTGAAAAGAGTTCAGAAAAGAGTTCACAATTTAGTGAATCTTTGCAGATTGCTGAAGCTCTCACCAACTTGAAGAAGCACCCAGTTGTTGATATATCCAAGGTGACACCAAAGAACTTGGAAGGGTCTTTCAAAGAAACATTGGGCGCTGATACAGGTTTGGACGCTGACACATCCAGCGCTGATAAAGGTAATCGTGGCGCTGATAGGAGCAACTTGGACGCTGACAAAGTTGCAGATGATGTTGATGTATTCCAGCCATCAACAATCATTAAAGATGTGTCCACACAGGTTTCTTCTTCTACTTTACCAATTATTGATCCAAAAGACAAAGGTAAAGGTATTTTGTTTGAAGAAGATGTTCCAAAGAAAGATGCAGCACAAATAGCATTTGATGAACAGTTGGCTGCACAACTTGTGGAAAGAGATTTGAGGAGGAGTAGAAGATCACCATTTGTTGTTTCTGAGAGTGAGGAAGAAAGTGGTGATGGAAAAGATGATGATAGCTCAGATTCAAGCATTCAAATTATTGAAGATCCAGAAAGGCTTGAATATGGGGATGAGCTAGCAAAGGAAAGGTTGAGTGAGTTGAAGAATCAGGTTGATTGGGACCTACCAGAAATCACCAGAATGTACCATGCTTGGGAAGACCAGGTGATGGACAACCCAGGTATGAGTTTATCAGATCAAATTTGGGGGTTGGAAGTTCTTCTTAGGGTACAAGAAGACATAAAGGTGATTATGAGATTTAATGCACAAGAGGTCAAGACCTGGCTCAAAAGAGATAGAAGGCAGTTGTACTATAAGTTGCTTAGATGTCATCAGCCTAATTGGACATCAAAGAAGTTGCTGGCCTTGTCTTTTGAGGAGTTAGAGTATAGGGCACATCCTATTTGGAGGAAGGTGCAAGAACAGAATGTCTACCAATTTCTTTCAGAAGAAAGAAAACAAGAGCTTGCAGAAGAGATGCAGATTCAGAAGGAAATAAGGATTGCTCAAAGACCAGTAAAGAAAGGAGATCCTTTTCAATTTCCTAAAGACATGGATGTGTATTTTCCAACTGAAGGTGTCATAAGGAAGCATCTCAAGCTTTCTCCTTTGGAAGCTTCAGATTTGGTAAATGTAGTACCTCTAGATGACAGAAATCCAATCATCAGTTTTGATGAAGATGAGTGTGGATTTTGGAAGGTTGGACGATTTGGAAAGGAGGTACATACTTTCACTTCAGTTATTTCTATATTTGCAAGCATAGACAGGGAAGACTTGGTGCATCTATGGAGGTTAATAGAGGCCAAGTATACAGCTGAAGCACCTACTTCAGCTAATGGAATAAGACTTTGGAACACATTTATGACTTTGTGTGGTCCAAAAGAAGCAGATCCTGCCATTTGGAAGGATCTTGAAGATGATCTCAGTAATCTTCATTGGAGGCTATATTCTACTTGTGGTGTATTTCATATGAGCTCTACAAAGTTTTCAGAATATTTGCTTGTGGATGCTGACTATTTCTTGTCCAAAGAAGTATTGGAGAAGATGCTAGAGACACCCTTGGAGATTGATTATACGAGTGATGTGGCCAAGGACTTGATCAGATATGTTTATCACCAACATAAGAAGTTATTGAAAGATTCCTCCTAAGCTTTTAGTTTTTATTCAGAAACTTGATCATTGGAATGGATATCAAGTTTAGGGGAGGATTGTTGGGAATAAAATATGGGTCAGATCACCAAACGCTGATAAGAAGAAAGTCAACGCTGATAGATTGACTTTGGACGCTGATAGAAGTCAACGCTGACAGCCTTGAAGATTGACACTGATAGAATATCTTTTGTTTATTTGTTTCTTTATTTATGTATGGTAAAGATAAGCACGACATTGTATTTTCTATTATTATCTTTACCTAGAATAGTTGATTCATGGCTTATTGTACAAGACTTCTTGTTCTATAAAAGAAGGTCTTTTAGGTTAAAGTCATATATCAGTTTTCATAGTATTCGTTTGTTAAAACTCTTTCATTGTAACCAAGTACGATTATTCTAATCAAAGTGAAAGTTTGTTTAACATCATTGTGTTTTAGATCAAGTGTTAATTCCGCATAACACTTTGTTACTTTACTCATAAGCAAAGGTTTCTCTACGTGTAGTACTTGATCTAATCTCGTATACACAAAGCTAATCGATCTAAGTTTGGGATCAACATGAAGAGAATGCGTGTCTTCATGTTTGCATCTTGGTTTCTATCTAGTTTACTTGTATTGAAGTTCTAGTTTAGTTAGTGTTTATGTTATTGCATAACCACGTGTTAACATGCTGCCTGTAGCATGCGGTTAATGTGGTATCTCAGCCACATTCCTTTGTATTTCAACGTTTTTTTGGTTAATATATTTACCGGGGAAACCCTTTACCAAAAAAAAATATCCAAATAAATCGTGTTAAGTTGTTCCTCAATTAACACACAAATCTTTTTCATTTTATCGTTTTCATTTTATTTTTGTGAATACTATATTATATTACGCAGAAAAATCAATACAAAGTATTATCCAAATACGCGAGAAATCGCACCTCGATAGTGGGCGTTCCGGTCATTATCGAGTGTATTGATTTCAAACAAAAAATCAAAGGCAAAATAGATAAATGATCTTAAGAAATTTAATGTCAATTGATACAAACTATAAGGTGGGTATAAGGCGGGTGTTATAAAATACACCCTAAAGAAAAAGGCTCTTAAATGCTTCGCGCCGCCTTGTTTCTCCGCTTGCTTGTGCGTATCGATTTAGTGACGATTGATTAAGGATATGCCATTAAAGTATTAATACATCTATTTTTGTGAGTTTACATTATTGAACCTCGAAACGTTTTGGCGTTCCGCCAACGTTTCAAAGTCGACGAAGGTTTTTACTTCTCGTAATTGCCTTCATTCCTCTTTGGATTCATTAATCAAGACTTTTATTTTTGGATAATTATTATGGATTAATTTTTACGTAATACACTGAAAATAAAAAAATAAAAAAAACCATCAAAAACAAAACTTTTTTTTGAAAAATAAAAAAACCCCAAAAATAATCTTCTTTGCTACCCCCATTCTTTACGTTAGTGCATGCGCACTCGATCAAAGGATTATTCTAATTCTAGCGACTTTTAGAATCGACGCAGTCAAAATAGAAGGAATCGACGACGAAATTTAGAAACTGACGTTCCTAATATCGTTGTCGAAACCGTAGACGAGATGTCCGAGAATCGTACGATGATGGAGTTGCTCCAAGCACCCACCGAGGGTTATGGAGACGCGATCGTAGTTCCCGCAATCGAATCGGAGAATTTTGAAATCAAGAGCGGAATGCTTCTTTGATTCAAGCGACAAAGTTTAGAGGTCGTGAGGCGGATAATCCTCACAATCACATTCGGAATTTTGATCGTCTTTTAGCCACGAGCAAGTTTAAAAACGTTGACACCGATGTCGCTTAGCTTATGCTTTTTCCGTACTCGCTCGATGGTGCCGCCAATGATTGGTACGAGAAAGAGCCACCTAATTCCATAATTACGTAGAATGATCTCGTTTCTAAATTCGTTAATCATTTCTTTCCACCGTCTAATACCACGTTTTTCAAAATCGAAATCACGAGATTCGAACAAAAGCCGAATGAATCGTTTAGAGACGCGTGGGATCGTTTTAAGGAATTGCTAAGGCAATTTCCTCACCATGGATTTTCCGAGTTACACCAAATCGATACTTTATATAACGGTCTTAATTTTCAAGAGCAAGATTCGTTAAATTCCGCCATCGGTGACAATTTTTTGTGTAAAAATCTGAAAGACGCTTGAATGATTACCGAAAATCGATCCAAGGTTTTTCAACTCCGTAGCACACCGAGTGTTGCCAATGTCGCCAATGTTAGTAATTCTAATCGCGATATTGAGAGGGTTGACGCAAAATTCGATAAGTTGACGAATGTTTTTACGTCGTTTCTCATTGAGACGCAAAAGAAAGACGCCCCCGCTACGGTGAAAGCGGTTCAGGTTTCATGTACGTTTTGTGGTGGACCACATAATTATTACGAGTGTGCGACTACGGATGGCCAAACATCGAGTGTAAATGCGTTAAATGGGAATTTTTCAAATCAAATTCAAAATAACGCCGGTCCATCGCAACAAACAAATTACAACAATCAAGGCAATAATTTTAATCGTGGAAATGATTTTTCAAATAAAAACCGAAACAATTTTCAAAGAAATAATCATGGTAATCAAGGTTATAAAAAGGGTCGTAATTTGAGTTGGCAAAATCGAGATAACAACAACAATCAAAACTCAAATTTTGAAAACAACAATCAAGGAAATTTTCAAAGAAATAATCAAAACCAAGGGAACTTTAATTCTCATCAAAATAGTTCGTCAAAAGAGTTTCAAGATTATATGAAAACGAATGAGGCTAATATGAGACGATTAGAGGGACAAATTGGTACTTTGAAAAACAAATTTTCCAATACGTTGAAATGTTGAAATACTAAAATTGAACAAGGACAAATTGACATTAGAAAGATGTTTTCGACTATAATGAACAAGAAATCGAGTTCGTCTTCAAGTACGTTACCAAGTGACACCGTACCAAATCCGAGGAACACGTTAAAGCCGTCTCGTCTCATGGAAAAATTCGTGTGATTACCCCTAACCTAGATGGTTTCAAAGTTGTTTCTTCATCTCAACCCTCGACTTCTAAAACGGCTTCATGTTCTAAAGTAGAGGGAATGAACGTGGTGACCAAGGAAAAGAGTGCACACCCTCGTGCACCTCAAATTCCATCCACGGTTCAAAAAGAGAGCTTTATCGACCTTACCAAAGTAACCCTTGAGGAAAATTGTGCTTCAATTCTTCTTAAAAACCTAAAAGGCATATGCCGAGAAAGAAAGAGGATCCGGGCCAATTTCTACTACCTTGTGATTTTTCTGAGATTGAGGGATGTTTAGCTCTTGCCAATTTAGGTGCTAGCATCAATCTCATGCCTCTTTCTCTTTGGAAATTGATGAAATTGTAGAGACTTACGCCACAAACATGACAATCAAGCTAGCAAATTGTACACCATTAAAACCAATTGGAATAGCTGAGGATGTCTACGTTAAGATTCAAAAGTTTAGTTTTTCCGCGGACTTCGTCATTTCCGATTATGAGTGTGATCCTAAAGTCCCATTATTTTAGGTCGACCCTTTTTATCGACGGCTCGAGCCGTAATCGACGTTCACGGTGGGAAATTAACAATGAAATATGGGGAGGATGAAATGAACTTTTTCGCGAGTAGATCCCAAATTTCAAATGATCAAAGCAAAACTGATGTTTCCAAAAATGATTTCAAAACGTTGACTTTAGCGGATAATATGAGGCTTGATGCATGTTTTTAAAGAATTAAAAAGACCCGATTTTAGAGATGAAGATTTTAATGATCGTGAATATGTTTACTTAATTGAAAAAGGTTTAAGAAAATGTATGAATCAAAAATCATTTTGGGATGTATTCGGCGAAACAAGTGAACAAACAGTTCTGAAGGGAGACGTTAATATCTATTGAGACGAAAGGTTTTATTGATATCGATCAGCTCATTATTGTAGAGTCACCTAAGCATAGTTGATCGACTTGTAAGCCATGGTTGTGAGTGCTCACATCGACTCTTTCTTTGATGATGATGATGGCTATTTTGCCGAAATTGATCACATACACAAAAATCCACAAGCTATTTTTTATTCTCCCAAAAATAATTCTTCGTGTGGTGAGTATGATGATTTTGAATTCGAGCCCGAGATTGAGGAAATTATTGAACGAGAGCTATCTCTTTTACCTTCACTTCCACCTACAAGTGAGGTTGATTTTTCCAATATCGAGGCCGAACTTGATGAGTTGGAACGTCTCATTCATTATGACGAACCAACTCACGTGTAAAACCCGCTTTAAAATCCCTGGAACATTAATTACATGAAACTACGTATAAATTAAAGCTTCACGACGAATTAATAAACGACACGCGATACGAACACTTCACACGACAATCACGTATGTTAATTAAGTACAACAAGTAGTTACGTATACTATTATTATTATTAGTTTACGGTATGTATTTACGTATAACACGTATAAAGCAATCCAAGAAAAATAAGGCATGACATGTAAAATTTACGAACACGCGTAGGTATAAAATTACTCACGAAACTAAAACAAACAAAAAGGGTGTGCTGTGTGTGATGTTTGGGCTGGCGTCCAAAATAAGAGACTTGGGCTCAAGGCCCATTTGTGTCCCAGTCCAAAAATAATAAAAGTCACAAGGGAGTTTATGTTATTTTAGAAACAGCCTAGAAACCCCTAAAACAAAACAACATCACAACGATCCTTTCTTTTCCTCCTTTTCCTACCGTCGACCTCAACATCAAGAGAAGTGGATTTCGTGGCTTTTAAATTTAGGAATCCAAGAGTTATGTTCGTGTTTATAATTCCTAAACCCTAAACGAATTCAGGTAATCATTGCACTCCTTTTCGTGGCTTTTAAATTTAGGGGAGTTTATTTTATTTTAGAAACAGCCTAGAAACCCCTAAAACAAAACAACATCACAACGATCCTTTCTTTTCCTCCTTTTCCTACCGTCGACCTCAACATCAAGAGAAGTGGATTTCGTGGCTTTTAAATTTAGGAATCCAAGAGTTATGTTCGTGTTTATAATTCCTAAACCCTAAACGAATTCAGGTAATCATTGCACTCCTTTTCTCTTATTTGTTATAACAAATTAATCAAGAACACAAAGAAAAGGGATTTAAATTATGATAATAAACGTTGGTAAACAAGATTTATGGGGGGGAGCGTGTTTGTTGTGGTTTACATTCGGGCTACACAAAAGCTGAGACACTTATGTTTCTCGGTGGTGATTGATTACCACCAGTCGCAAGGCCAGTTTGGTTTTTGGTCTAACAGTGGCGTTCAGCAGAAAGGCAGGAGGAACGAGCCCTGCGTAGTGGCAACCAAAGCTGCTGCTGCAGGTGGGAGTTCTGCACGGCCAATGGGAGCCACGACTGGGCAGTGGGCAAACCACACAACCGGTGGCACAACATCACACAACAGGGGGGCTGTGGTATAGATGGTTAAGGGGGTGTTTGGTTCAGGGTTTAAGGGACTATAAATGGGTGTTTGGCAAAGTGAATATAAAACATGTATTTTATATTTTATTCAGTTAGTTTAATTAAGCATGTTATTTAAATTATTATTATTCACGACTTAGGATATACATTATTGAAATAAAAACCATGGTTAAATTATGTTCATTTTATTTAAATAAAACTTATGATTAGATAATTATTAATTTAATTATTTCATGTACATTATATTAATTAAACTTAGCTTAATTAATTTATATCTTTTAAGGTAAAGTTTAATTATTAAATCATGGATTATTATTAATTAATAAATACATATGATATCAAGAAATATTTTTTTTTTGGTAAAGGGTTTCCCCAGTAAATATACTAACCAAAAAAACGTTGAAGTACAAAGGAATGTGGCTGAGATACCACATTAACCGCATGCTATAGAGAGCGTGTTAACACGTGGTTATGCAATGACATAAACACTAACTAAACTAGAACTTCAATACAAGTAAACTAGATAGAAACCAAGATGCAAACATGAAGACACGCATTCTCTTCAGCTTCTAACAGCACCACGATAGGAGCAAAGGAAATCCAAATGAGCCTGCCTCCTTAAAAAACCTTGCCAAAGAAAACCCAGTGGGAAAAACCTTGGACAAGGAAAAAAGAGTACAACCCTCACCCGGCACTCCCATCATAAGAAACTCTAAAGCTCGGCACCCTCCATTTGTCAAGCAGCAAACTCGACCTGGTAGACAACTTCTTAAAACGAAATGAAATCAACTTCAATCGAATAGTATCACAAATAATCTGAACAAGCTGATCAACCACCATCTGCTTTTTCTTGAAATTCTTGAATTACGTTCCACCCATATAAAGTACGCAGTATTAGCCAACACAAGACGTGCAAGGATACTAGGGCAAGAATTTCCCTCGGAAATTGGAATAACATAAGCTAATATATCATCAATTCGAGGGGGAACGCTATCCATATCACAGAGGACCCGAACCTTAGACCAAACCTGCACAGAATAAGAACATTAAAAGAAAAGATGGTCATGAGAATCCGGCACCAATTTACACAGAGAACATCGAAGAAGGCTTAAATCCACCAAAGGGCCAACATCCCATTGCCTAAGCCGATCTTGAGTTTTCAATTTTCTTCTAACCACTAACCACAAGTGAATAGAGTTACGAGGAATACAATGAGCGAACCAAACAGCATGGTACCAATTAATCATCACCGCCCTATACCGTATGGAATCTCATGCTAATGAAACTGAAAAAGGATGTAAAACCCCATTTATATCCCGCCACATCAAATAATCATCCTTATCATCGTTAATAACAGGGACAGGGATAGAGACAATGTTCGGAAATCTAGCATTCCATTCCTGCGGCCACTGCCAAATACCATTAATGATAAGATCCCTAACCTTATTAGAAAGAGAGAGCCCCGATCTTGTGATGCTACGAACTGTAAGAACGTCCCGTAATGGACACAAATCTGCCCAATTATCAAACCACATAGAAGCAACCTTACCATTATTAATCTTGTACCAAATAAACTGACGAATACGTGATCTAATCTGGAGAAGTTTTCTCCAGCCCCAACTCATATCACCAATACATGGAATGTCCCAAAACTTCTATCCTTTAACTTGTAAGAATAAATCCATTTAACCCATAAAGAATCTTTACGAGTAAGGATTCACCAGATATGAGAAACCATTAAAGCAGCATTAAAATCAGAAAGCTTACGAATACCAAGGCCACCTTCATAAAACGGGGTACAGACAGAGTCACAAGCAACTTTAGCCTTACCTTTCTTCATTTCACCTTGACACCATAAGAAGCCTTTCATAAGGTGTTCCAAATCATGAATAATCCGAACAGGTAAGACAAAAACAGACGCCCAGTAAATATGCATAGATGAAAGCACTGAACGAACTAACTAGAGTCTGTCTGCTAAAGAAAGAAACTTATTGCGCCAATCATTTACTCTACTCTCAAGCTTTTCTACAAGGACTTTACAATCCCTATATAGAAGCCTAGACAAAATGAGCGGAACACCAAGGTATCTGACAGGTAACACGCCTTCAGTAAAAGGCATGATATGTAAAATACTACTTTTAACAGCAGTGGATACATTACAAAAGAAAGCAGTGCTCTTGGGGATACTTGGAACCAAACCCACCTATCATGAAATATTATTATTAATGAATAATTATAAGTTTAGACTAAGTATTTGGTCATTTTTAAACTTTACGATATAATTATACAAGACATATTGTAAGCTTATTAAAACTATATGTTATGTCATTTTTATTATTTAATAAGCCTATTATTATGGTATTATATTATATATGGAAACATGTAAATATAGAAGTGCGTTATTTATGGCAACATGATAAATATGGAAACACACTAAATATGGTAACATGCTATTTATGGTAATACATTAAATATGGTAACATGCTATTTATAGATTCATGCTAAATATGGAAACTTTCTATTTTTGGAAACTCACTAATTGTGAAAACATTCTATTTTTAGAAACATACTATTTAAGGAAACTTATTATTTTTGGAAAGTTACTAGATATGGAAACCTACTATTTTAGAAAGTTACTGTATATAGAAACCTGCTATTTTTAGAAAGTTACTCATTATGTTATAACAAGTACTATAACACTTAAAACATGAAATACATGAATCTAAAACACATGAAACATTAAGAAATACATGACTAAAACATGAAATAATAAGACAAGACAAGAACAAGTATAATAAGTAAGAACACGTCATGTAAAGTAACTAACAAGTATGTATAAGTAAGAGCGACTCTTATTCATGTCCCTTCATTATGTAGCTATTGTGAAGTCGGAGTGATCGTCTACGTTCGTTTTCGTCTTCATTTACTGGGCATAAGGTACGGATATTCCGTCCTTCAGTAAGGACATCTTTCTTCCTATATTAGGATATCCCGTTTGCAGCCATCTGTTTTCCCCAGTAGTTTAAGTGACTTAAACACATCATTATATGTATGATTATTTTAGATTGCCTGAGCTATATACATGCATGCCAGTTTCACCTAGTTATGGGGGTTCCATAACTATAACACTAGAGGCACCGATGTTATGGCTCTTCTGCGGTGAGAGCGATTGCTCGCAGCGTCCCTTTATAGTTTTGGCTAGTATTATTATTATCATGTGGGGCGAATGGGTGCATCCTAGGACAATTAGTATGATTTCATGGCAACTGCGGTGTGTGTCTTGCATCTGTTACAGGAGCTGATCTTATTGTATATATTTATTAGAGGCATCCTCTCTAATTGAATGACGAGGTCACCCCTCTATGTATTCATGCACGTTGACATATCATGATCTATATGGGCTCTTGGGCATATTTAAAATACAGTTTTCAGTACAAATAAACATAAGTCTTTTCAGAATAATAAATCAGTTTATTTAGGTTTTCCAGAACTTACATTATTCTGCTGCACTATCATTTCATACTTCCAGTTTACTTTACTTATGTTTATGTTATTCATTTCATTGTCATGTATCCGTTTACTGAGCGTATTGCTCAGCCGTTACATTCATTTCCATGTCCCAAAATGGCAGGTACCCATGGACAAACTTGAGCATTTGGAGGACGTGCATAGGATGGAAGTTGCCTTAGACTTCTTCTCCTTTTGCCTTCTTATACTTATGCTTATTTGGACACCTGTTTTGTCCTTCTCATTTCATTTACTTTATTTATGTTTTGGGCTTATGTTTAGGAACCGATGTTTGATTCCCGTTTTCTCTTTTGGTCATGTATCTTTGTACATAGTACCTTGCATGCTTTGATGACACGTCATAATTATCCTGTGATATTCCATTTATCAAAATGAGGTGTTAAAATTATGGTATCAGAGCCAAGGTTTTGACCTGTAGGTTCTAAAACTTGACCTGTGACTAGTGGGTAGTCACCAGGAACTTCATAGGCCGACACTTGTTATTCTACGATTGATATTTTCAGCATCTTGATGTTTTAACCATGATGTTTTCCTTGGAATTGTTTTTACTGATATGGATTGAACAACCGTTATCCATACTTAGTTACATGTCATTGTTTTATGCATGATGTTTCCTTGTGAACTTTGGCTAATATGGACTGAACCAAAGTAGTTCATACTTGGTCACGCGTTTTCTGTTAAGTTTTCAACAGTTGATTTTCATTTATTTATTTTCATTTATTATTGTTGCAGGTATTTTGACTAAGTAATGGTTGGTACATGACTGGCTATATTTAGTCTCATGTGCTTTTCATTCGAATTTTGTTTTGGTGAACCGACCCATAGGTGTTCACCCTTGCACATGTCAATTTTATTTTGGTGAACCGACCCATAGGCCTTCATCCTTACTCATGTCAATTTAGTTTTGTGAACCGACCTATGGTCGTCCACACTGTCGAATTTTCAGATTTCATTTAATTACAGACATATTTTTCTCATGACCCCTCATTAATTGTTATGTTCTTTATGCCAACTATGTTTTGATACTAACTTCGTTTTCATGCTGATTATGTTTTATGCTCCTTCATGTTAATTTTGTTTCATGTTTCTTCATGTTGATTTCGTCTTCATGTATATTATGTCTTACGTCTCTTATGTTGATTATGATTTCATCATGCTGATTATGCTTTCATGCAAGACATTGATGGATTTCATTAAATCCTGCTTACATGATAGACATGGTTGGTTTTCATTAATCATGCTTTCATGCTAATCATCGTTGAATTTCATTTAACCACACTTTTAGCGTTTTCTCTATGCAACCATAATGATGTCTATGTTGGAATGGCTAGGCTATCATGATGCTCATTCCAGTTCGGTTTTCGAACCTTTTAACAAATTAGTTCCTTTAGAATCATGTCAGATGATCGACCCCACACCGATCATTTCATGTGAATTCCATGTGCACTCCATGTACCATATTCCGTGTGTACTCCATGTGCTATATTCCATGTGTACTCCATGTACCGTATCCCATGTGTATTACACGCACCGTACTCCATGTGTATTTCAATTACAATACTCCACAAGAAACCGCTAGCCGATTCTCAATCATCTCAGGCGTATTCCACTTGCTGATATTCTACAAGATGTTGATGCTACTCACAAGTGGTTACTAAATGTTGATGTTCCTGATCATTTGGAGACGCTACGAGATGCTGATGTTGTTCACAACCTGGATATCCTACAAGACGAAGACAAAGGCGTTAGATCAAAGCGATCGGACGAGAAGATGCTTCACCACCAGACAATTTCCATCACAATCCATGTCTCTACCTTTTAGTTATATGTCACACGTCAATCAGTTGTCTTTTCAGTCATATGAGTGGGAACCGGTACCAGCCGGCCACTCAGCTGAATAGTTACATGAGTCACCATCATGAGAATGACCCATCATGGAACTGACAGACAAGACGATAGTAACCACTACGGTGACAGTAATTATCCTAGCAATTACAATAGAACACCGGTCACGTACGTGATCAGAGATACAAAGGGTCAGTAGTCCAACCGATCCGCCAATTCTGGCATAATAACCTAAAATTTTCAATTTTATTCGTTTCATACCTCGAAACGCATGTCAAGACATCAGTCAAGACACATGTCATAAGCATATTTTCTCATGACACGAGTTAAGACACATGACTCACGTCCTATCTTCTGAAATAGCCCTAAGAAATTCAGGGTACCCTCCAAGGGGTATATCCATCTTGTTGTGCCATGTATTAATCAGGCCACAAGAATTTCAGTACCATCTCTGACTTATTGTTCATAGTTGGTCACGAAGTGTTGGTTCTATATGAGACAAACAAAACACATTCAATGGAATCTGCCACGTTTACTTTGTGTGATGACATGACACTTTCATTTCTCGACTCATGATTCGGATATTCATGCCCATCTAAGAAGCCGTTGTATCATCATGTACATAGAGGCTTTCATTTTAGTTTGACGACAAGATCATTCATTTCTATAATGGATTGTTATTCGTATCATATTATATTCAGTGATGTTCAGATTCCTGAATACATTCATCAGGGTTTTCCAGCAAGAAAATCGGTGAAAATTTTGCTTCTGCCGTACAAGCATATGTTATTGGTTTCGATGGTTTTCTAGCTATCAATCATGACACGACTTCTGAAGTTCCTTTTATTCATCATCAGTCGATTACTTCAGAATTTTCCCAGATATATATTACCAGCAGGAACTACCAATCATACCACCATTCATAACTGTATTTTTCCCTTCCAAGTATTATTTGTCTAACCAACCAACTACCAGACTCTAAACACCTTCCAAAATCGATTTTCGATCAGGCTATCCACAGTTGTGAGTGAAAGAGCAGGACACTTTAGTGACTGTTCTTCGCACACGTTATGGTCATTATCGATTCATATTTGTGTCTTTTGATCTCACGAATGCCCAGAGTTAATTATGAACTCGATAAATCGAACTTCATGAACTCTGGACAAGTTCGTCATTTTGTTCATTGCTAACATTCTGACTTTCTTCAAGTCTAGAGAAGAGCATGAATACCAGCTTCACTCTATGTTACAAGAGTTACAACAGGAGAAATTCACACTAGAATTTTATGTACGTATCTTGTTGATTACAACGACACTCTGAAACGCATTGTTCCCACGGTAAATTTTACCATGACTAAGCATACGCGTAAATGAGAAAATCCTACACTAAATTATGTGTTCCAGAGTATCCTACGCTAAGAGTAGTCTAATTTCAAAATTCATAGCTTTCCAAGTTCCTGTGTATCCAGTTTCTATAAAACAAGATGCAGTTATGTTCATATCTAAATGCCTATCTTATCAGCAGGTTAAGATAGAACGCCAACACATTTGCAGTCATTCCAACCTTTAGAAGTTTTTGGATCGTCGTTCGACCATTTAACCTAGCTTACACGTTTTCTTTCATCCGAAAGAAGTACGCATTAACAAATTATCAGATATCTCCCAGCCAATGATCGTACGATTTCACGACACTCTCTCAACTTATTAGATCAGATAAGTGTTCACGTTCACCTTCATTATTTACGTTCACGTTCGTATGACTATTTTAGCCCGCTAGTACGTCTCACGTTAGCATTCACGACTTTCTTCACATTTATAGCCTATTTCATTGTTATGATTTGCTTTTCACTTCCACGTTCATGACATCATTCACGTCGATGATCATATCCTATCTCACAATTTACGTTTCACTTTTCGTTCTGGAAAGAATTGCAGAAAACTTGGGAGACCAGACTCCAGCTTAGTATGACTTGCCATCCTCAGACAGACGTTTCACGTTATATTTCACGTCTCATCTCGTATCGTTCATCGTTACCTCCTCATTTATCGCACGTTCACGATATGTTCCCATATCATGTTCACCCTACGTTCTCATATCACGCTCACGATACTTTACACGTATTAAGTACATTACGTTCACCATATCTCCACATATCACGTTCGCAATTGTTCATGTGTCACGTTCACAATTGTTCACGCACTACGTTTCAGTATGTCTCGCGCATCGTTGCATAGACATTACTAACGTTAGTTATTCCAGATTATTTCACATTATAACATTTCGTTATCTTTGCACGTTATTCCTTATCCACTCAATCAGATTCATGAGGATACATGTTATAATGATAAATCAGAAACTATCAAGACAGAGTCATGAAGACCAAGATTATTATTTCGCCAGGATCTTTTAGAGGACCGCTCATCATTGTAGAGTCACCTAAGCATAGTCGATCGACTTGTAAGACCATGGTTGTGAGTGCTCACATCGACTCTTTCTTTGATGATGATGATGGCGATTTTGCCAAAATTGATCACATACTGAAAAATCCACAAGCTATTTTTTATTCCCCCAAAAATAATTCTTCGTGTGGTGAGTATGATGATTTTGAATTCGAGCCCGAGATTGAGGAAATTATTGAACGAGAGATATCTCTTATACCTTCACTTCCACCTACAAGTGAGGTTGATTTTTCCAATATCGAGGCCGAACTTGATGAGTTGGAACATCTCATTCATAATGACGAACCAACTCACGTGTAAAACCCGCTTTAAAATCCCAGAACATTAATTACATGAAACTACGTATAAATTAAAGCTTCACGACGGATTAATAAATGACACGCGATACGAACATTTAACACGACAATCACGTATGTTAATTAAGTACGACAAGTAGTTATGTATACTATTATTGTTAGTTTACGATATGTATTTACGTATAACACGATAAAGCAATCCAAGAAAAATAAGGCACGACATGTAAAATTTACGAACACGCGTAGGTATACAATTACTCACGAAACTAAAACAAAAAAAAGGGTGTATGATGTTTGGGCTGGCGTCCAAAATAATAGACTTGGTCAAGGCCCATTTGTGTCCCAGTCCGAGAATAATAAAAGTCACGGGGGAGTTTATGTTATTTTAGAAATAGCCTAGAAACCTTAAAACAAAACAACATCACAACGATCCTTTCTTTTCGTCCTTTTCCTGCCGTCGACCTCAACATTAAGAGAATGGGATTTTATGGCTTTTAAATTCAGGAATCCAAGAGTTATGTTCGTGTTTATAATTCCTAAACCCTAAACGAATTCAGGTAATCATTGCACTCCTTTTCTCTTATTTGTTATAACAAATTAATCAAGAATACACAAGGGAAATGGGTTTAAATTATGATAATAAACGTGGGTAAACAAGATTTAAGGGGGAGCGTGTTTTTTGTGGTTTACATTCGGGCTACACACAAACCGAGACACTTATGTGTCTCGGTGGTGATTAATTACCACCAGCCGCAAGGCCAGTTTGGCTTTTGGTCTAACGGTGGCGTTTAGTAGAAAGGCAGGGGGAACGAGCCCTGCGCAGTGGCAGCCAAAGCTGCTGCTGCCGGTGGGAATTCTGCTCGGCCAGTGGGAACCACGGCTGGATAGTGGGAAAACCACACAGCCGTGGCAGACCCAGCCACAGCCGGTGGCGCAACATCACACAGCAGGGGGGCTGTGGTATAGATGGTTAAGGGGGTGTTTGGTTCAGGGTTTAAGGGACTATAAATGGGTGTTTGGCTAAGCGAATATAAAACATGTATTTTGTATTTTATTCAGTTAGTTTAATTAAGCATGTTAATTAAATTATTATTATTCACAACATAGGATATACATTATTTAAATAAAACCATGGTTAAATTATGTTCATTTTATTTAAATAAAACTTATGATTAAATAATTATTAATTTAATTATTTCATGTACATTAAATTAATTAAACTTAGCTTAATTAATTTATATCTTTTAAGGTAAAGTTTAATTATTAAATCATGGATTATTATTAATTAATAAATACATATGATATCATGAAATATTATTATTAATTAATAATTATAAATTTAGACTAAGTATTTGGTCATTTTTAAACTTTACGATATAATTATACAAGACATATTTTAAGCTTATTAAAACTATATATTATGTCATTTTTATTATTTAATAAGCCTATTATTATTTATGGTATTATATTATTTATGGAAACATGTAGTTATATAAGTACGTTATTTATGGCAACATGATAAATATAGAAACACACTAAATATGGTAACATGTTATATATGGTAATACATTAAATATGGTAACATGCTATTTATAGAAACATGCTAAATATGGAAACTTTCTATTTTTGGAAACTTACTAATTATGGAAAATTTCTATTTTTATAATCTTACTATTTAAGGAAACTTACTATTTTTAGAAAGTTACTATATATAGAAACCTACTATTTTTAGAAAGACTATATATAGAAACCTGCTATTTTTAGAAAGTTACTCATTATGTTATAACAAGTACTATAACACTTAAAACATGAAATACATGAATCTAAAACACATGAAACATTAAGAAATACATGATTAAAACATGAAATAATAAGACAAGACAAGAACAAGTATAATAAGTATAAATATGTCAGTAAAGTAATTAATAAGTATGTATTAGTAAAACCGACTCTTATTCATGTCCCTTCATTATGTAGCTATTATGAAGTCGGATTGATCGTCTACGTTCGTTTTCTTCTTCATTTACTAGGCATAAGGTACGGATATTCCGTCCTTCAGTAAGGACATCTTTCTTCCTATATTAGGAGTTCCCGTTTGCAACCATCTGTTTTCCCCAGTAGTTTAAGTGTCTTAAACACATTAGTATATGTATGATTATTTTAGATTGCCTGAGCTATATACATGCGTGTCAGATTCACCTAGTTATGGGGGTTCCATAACCATAACACTGGAGGCACCAGTGTTATGACTCTTCTACGGTGAGAGTGATTGCTCGCAGCGTCCCTTTATAGTTTTGGCCAGTATTATTATTATCATATGGGGTGAATGGGTGTATCGCAGGACAAGTAATATGATTTCATGGTAACAGCGGTTTGTGCCTTGCATCCGTTAAAGGAGCTGATCCCTCCACTCATTAATTATATTAATTAGAGGCAGTCCCTCTAATTGCATGACGAGGTAACCCCTCTATGTATTCATGCACGTTGACATATCATGATCTATATGGGCTCTTGGGAATATTTAAAATATAGTTTTTAGTGCACATAAACAAAAGTCTTTTCTGTATAATAAATAAGTTTATTTAAACTTACACCAGGTTTTCTAGGATTTACATTATTCCGCTGCACTATCATTTCATACTTCCAGTTCACTTTACTTATGTTTATCTTATTCATTTCATTGTCATGTATTTGTTCACTGAGCGTATTCCTCAGCTGTTACTTTCCTTTCCATGTCCCAAAACGGCAGGTACCCTTGGACCGACTTGAGCATTTGGAGGACGTGCATAGGACGGAAGCTGCCTTAGACTTCTTCTATTTTTGCCTTCTATTTTTGCCTTCTTATACTTATGCTTATTTGGACACCTGTTTTGTCCTTCTTAGTTCATTTAATTTATTTATGTTTTGGGCTTATGTTTGGGAACCGATGTTTGATTCTGGTTTTCCCTTTTGGTCATGTATGTTTGTACATAGTATCTTGCATGCTTTGATGACACGCAATAATTATCCTGTGATATTCCATTTATCAAAATGGGGTGTTACACACGTGACCCAAAATCCCATTCTCGAGGAGTTATCTAATCAACGATCCTCAAATGAGAATGACGTTTACCACATTCGTGAGGATCTAACTTATCAACGATCCCCACCAAAGAATGATGGTTTTGTACTTGATCGTGATCTCTTCGAGAGAGTTTCTAAAATCATTTACGAAGGGAACGAAAAACCTTGGTTGGACGAACCCATCTACGATGAAGAAATTGATGAGATCGACGTTCTTGAGGATGACGTTTATGTAGACCCCGAGGGGGGGGGGGGGATGAGCTTTTAATTAATCAGCGATTTGAAAATTTGTACAACCCCCCTCCCACCCGCGACTTAAATGTGAGGATTTTTAGCGTGACTAATATTGATTTTGAAACGCCAAATATTTTCGACATAATTATATCATGTTTTTATAAAGAGTTTGAAAATGATGAAAAAGGAAAAGATTTTAGAATTGATTTAAATGATTTTTCTACAATTTTAACTCCCTCGTCACTACGTGTATTGAGTGCTACAAGCTCGTCTACTCCTTTTGACGATGCTTCGTGTTGATCTAGTGTGGGGGAAGCCCCTTATGTTCCCTCACATTTCTCCACCGAGGACGAGATATTCGATCTCGGAATCCCATTTAAAGGAAAATCTCGGTCTTCCACCAATGTAATAAATGGAAAATCTTTTCGTTTGCTTGGTGTGAGTCTACCTCTATTAGCTCATTATGTTGCCCCAACCATTGACCCACCCTTCTATTTATTCTCATCTATTTTCTTTGACCCTCTCGGGTTTTTGGTTGGAGTAGCGTTGTTTCGTCTTTCATCCAAAAACGAGGACGCTATCTTTGACCCTGGGATTTTAATATCGGGTTTTTATGTACTTTACATACTTTTTGGGCCTTGTTTATCATGTAAGCCCCACCAAAAATGACCAAACCATGATAATCCCTAAATGATCACATTTATGGGGATTCAAGCCGAGCTTTTGACTCGATTATCAAAAATAAGGTGCCTCGTGGGGGATTCTCATGCTTATCTTGTAAATATTATCGTTTTCTAATAGTGTAACGCGGGAACTTGTGCTCTTCCAACCTTTGTTTCGTGGTTATTTGTGGTTGTGATTTATTAGGTTCATCTTCATCATTACAGCCTCTTTTGTTCGTTTTACGTATCACTCGAGCTTCGATCAATGCCTTTGAAGATTCCGATATCCGATGATATCCTTTTACATTCAAAAGTTTATTCTTTTAGCATAATTCATAAACGACTTTTAGATTATTCGTTTTACCCTTTCCATGCTCAAGATTAAGCATTCGACTTTTCATCTCTAGTATGGGGGTGTTTCACCCTTAGACTCGAAACATTGAGGACAATGTTTAGTTTTAGTATGGGGGTGAATAGATGCTTTACATTGCTTACGTCATCATGCAACCCAATTTTCATCTTTTTGTTATCGTTTTGTTGCAAAATAAGGCTAAAAATGAACAAATTTTAAAATTTTTCTTTTTTTCATAAGTGTTTAAGACACCAATGTAAGTTTTTCGCTGTTGAGAATAAGAGTAATTTTTGACTCGACCATGCGTGTTGAGCACTTAGCTTCGATTCCTTAACTATTTTTAGGCTAATTCTCATTAAATGAAGGACGAGAAATGATAGCGTTAATTATAAGTTACTATGCCAAACGTAGAGTATTCGTATTCTTTCAAAAACTCATGTGTCCTAATTATTTGCTTATTCTCCCCACGCTTTTATGTAAATTTCGTTAATAAATAGGTTTTTTTGTGGTTTAGTCTTAATTGTTGGTTTCAAATTGATTCTCGTAGCTTCCATGTAATTAAATTGGGAAAACATTAAGGATTCGTCAGCGTCACGATTTTAAAGTATTGGCACCCGAATAATCAAAGACTTCCCCAATAATAATTTTAAGTTCCTCTTCACCTAAATCTAGCAAAAAATTTAAGCTCACAAGGCCGAAAAATCTATGCAAAAATTGAAAGTGAATGTCTTAAATCTTGAAGCCTTAACGATCCAAAATTCGCCTCAGCGTGAGGATATACGTCAAGTCATAATAAACACCTCATGGCGAGGTTAAATCAAAGACAAGGTCAAGACCGAAGTCATAATAAAAGCTCCACAGTGGAGTTGAATAAAAGATGGAGGTAAACCATGATAATCAAAGCTACCAATGATGAGGTGGGTAATAAAATTCTTGGTAAGAAGTCTCAGGTTTAAAACCGTTCTAAAATCATGTTCATCGATCCTTTTTGTTGACTTAACTTTTTGATATCGTTGTCTATTAGGAGAAATTATTAATTCGATGATTTTGATTACACCGTTAAGGCTCTATTTTTGGACCTAATACCTATCTACACATAAGTAAAAAATGTATCCTCGTGATCATTAAGACAAAAATAAAGTATAAGAGATACACCTTAGGAATAAGGGAGTTTAGGTACGTGATTAGAGGCTATGAGTAGTGTTAGCACTACTAACTTATAATGACAATGATCTTGTTTCACGCTTAGCATGGAATTGGGTGAATATCAAGGATGATGAAGTTATCTCTATGAGACCAATCGGTCATTTTTTTGAGAAAAACAAAAAGGAAGGGAACTTCTCACCGAAGGAGGCAGTAGGAATGAAGGAGGCGGGAAGTTACCGCTTCTAGAATGTTTGCTTATCCTTCACTTTTTTTAGAGCGTATCGCTAAAAAAGGTTTATGTAATTGAAAAATGGTTACTGTTGCGGAAACCAGAGAAAGTTGGGAACCAGCATTCACGTGTTCTTATTCTTTTTTTGGTAAAGGGTTGCCCCGGTAAATATATTAACCAAAAAAGCGTTGAACGTACAAAGGAATGTGGCTGAAGTACCACATTAACCACAAGCTACAGGCAGCTTTTTTTTGGGTAAAGGGGACTGTCCCCGGTAAAAGATATATTACACCAAAAAACATTGAGGTACATAGGATGTAGGTGAAATCCTACATCAAAGCCCGTTACATAGGCAGCAACCAAAAACATAAAGTGTTAGAACCAAATCCCTACATGAGAGGACATGCCCTCACATGACATCTAGAAACAAATTCTACTTCCTACCACTATTTGACAATTGAAAATCACGAAACGCTTCGACCTGACCCGACAAATCCCGAATCTGGTCAGCATAATCATCATCATCATATAGATCATAGTTCTCCGCTACATAGTGGCTTCCTCCTTCTTTTGATGACATATATGCTTCATATTCTTCCTGAGATGCAAATACCTCATCATCATCAGAATCACTAACATCGCCAAGATCTTTATATCCAAATGATAACGAAGGCTTACTTGTAGACTGTCCAACCTCCTTAGTAACCTCCTTATCATTTTCTGACTTTTTAGCACTTGACAGTTTAGTTTCAGCTTCCTTATTATCAGTCTTCTCAACCACATCAAGAATCTTGTCTTCTTCTCTTAGTTTATCAAAAGAATTCCTTAATTCCATGATAGAATTGTTAGAGTATTTCTTTTCCTTAGTAGGTTGTTTTTTCGACGATACCTTAGAATGTGGTTGTTTCATAACCCAGATTCATTTGGGCTTTGAAAACTTCAGCCCTTCAATTTGGCGAGGTCTAAATGTAGCAGTCCGTTCCTTTCGCTCAACTTGTACGAACCCGTCGTCCTTAATAGGAGCAACACGTTTCGGCTTCATTAGGCAATGAGCATCCGTATGATCAAATACCTTACAAGAATCACAACGCGGTGGCTGCCACTCATATTCCAATTCAAGCGACTCCAACGAATGTCCCAACCCGTCTTCCAATGGAATAGCTACTACTAACGACTTCACAAGAGGCCTATCTGAAGACACTTCTATTAAATCCCGCGCATAAGTGCATTGTCCCCACGGATTGAGGCATAAATCACTTGTATAACTATCAAGCATTATTGGCTTTCCAACTTTAGAAGTAATCAAACTCAACCCCAATTCCGAGAAGGCAAGAATAGGCACATTATAGATTTTAATCCATACCGGCACTGATTTGATTGCCTCCTTAACCAACCTAGTATTTGGTTTCCACACATTAAGAATGATTAGAGCTAAACGAATAAGCCATGGCCCTGTTTCAAGCACACGCTCCATACCCTCCTTTGTAGCAAATTTAAACATAAAGTAACCATTACGGATAAAAACCCCTTGAATACCAAATTTCGCCCACGTATTCTTAACATAACTTTCCACAATAGGGAATGCAAGCCTCTTACCCATAAAGTAACCATATAAAGTATATGCAAACTGTTCCCTCATATTTTCAATTGCAGCCTGTGGAAGAGTTACATCCGCTACTGAAACAACTTCATCATTCGCTACCAACGAGATATTAACCTTCGTTTTAGGTATAGTAATAGAAGTGCTCATTGGTGATTGTTTAGACACAGTCCCATTCATAGCCACGGTTTCAAACGTAACATTACCAGCCCCCATCTCCTCGTTAACACGCTGCAACTCCCCAACTTGCTCTCCACCAATCGCATCTCCTATACTCCCCTCAACATTCGCACCTTTTTTAAGAATAGGTTTTAATGGCCTATCCTTGGGATTGTGTGGTGCCAAAACAGTAGAGTCCTTCCGTTCAACCTCGTGTGTAGCATTAAGCAATTTACCAGCAGTCTTGATGATCTTCCCATCAATATTCTTTTTATTCTTAACCAAATCTCCCAGCAAACTCCCCGACTTTTTAGTACCATCATTCAACGTACGAGGACTGTTGAGAAAGCCTTTTTCCATCTCTCTAAACCCACAGCCAATACCACCAGCACACGTCCACCAAAAAAACCCAGGAAACCATAACGTTTAGAACGTTACAGTTTGAACGAATCAGCACCAGTAGACAAAACAATGGACATACGGCTAGAATCACAACCCCTAAACCCTAATAAGATAAAAAAACCCTAATAGGAATAGAGGAACTGAACAGCCACAAGGAAAATGAAAAGACGGCAGAAACCCTAAAAAGAAAACCCTAAATAAAAATCACACAAACCCTAATAATCAACAAATGACATGACGAAACCATAAAGAAGAAGACACAAATACTATTCAAGACAAAAACTGACGATATAAAACCCTAACAGAATTCTACATCGCATCCGTCATAAAGAACAACATTCGTATATTGCAACTTATAAGAAACAATCATGCAAATGAGGGATGACGGGGTAAGGATGATCAATATAAGAGAGTTATGATCAGAAAAATAGGTAGGGTAGGCGGCCGAAATTCACCATCCTAAAGAGAGTTTTAAGGGTTATCTCACGTATTCTAAATCAAGCTACAGGCAGCTTGTTAACAATTGGTTATAAAACACCAAAAACTAATACTAATTCATACATCTACTATAAGACATAAATGCAACATTAGCAAAGACCATCAAGAAAAAATCTTGAAACTACGCGACCAATTCTTCATTCCAGCAGCAGCAAAATGGGAGCAAAGGATCCAAGTAAGGTCGCCTCCTTAAAAAACCTTTACGAGAAAAACCCAACGGGAAAAACCCCGCAAAGGAAAAAAGAGTACGACCCTTACCCGACACTCTCATCATGATCAATACACATATTAGGGATCTTCCAATCTTCAAGAATCACTAGCGACGCCGAAGAAATCCTCTTAAATTTAAAAGTAATAAGCTTAAGCCGAACCGTATCACATATAGAGCTCACAAGCTTAGTGTTGGGTCCACTAGATGTGAATCTTGCAGCCTGTCAGGAACGGTGAACAACTTCTGTAATCATAAGTCTATTCACAGAGAGACTCTATACACAATATAAATGCGGAATACAAATACAATAAAGAAGAACAGAATAACTATAAAGACTTGATCCTTTCTAAGGATTTCTAATATTGATAATGACTAGAACTACATTTTATGAAGGTGTCTCTAACCCTTCTGCCTCAGGTTCCTTTTATACTACAAGGAAACCCTAATACATCATTAAACAAAACGTGTAAAACTGATATGCATATCCTTTCCTAACATATCTCATGCATATCCAAACAGAATAATAAATAAATAATAAAGTTTGACTTTGACTAGGACCAGGAGCACGACTTGCTCCTACTACTACTAGGACCAGGAGGAACTACATACCTCCTAGTCTACCTATTACAATTAACTATTCCAATGGTCCTAACAATCCTCCCCTAAACTTGAATTTGACCTGTTGAGTTCAAGTTTCCTGGTAAAACGGGCAATAAAGCTTGAGGATTGAAACAGCAAAAGAAACAGCAACATCAGCAAGATAAGAAACACAAGAACCGCCGCAGCATGAAACACTAGAAGCTTCTCCAAAGCTTGAAACAAATCAGCATCGTGTTGAATCTTTACAGCAACATGAGCAGGTTTGATGAGCCTTTACCAAGTAGCTGCTCGCTCTTGGCCTAGCCAGTCTTTCTGGTGGAATAAGCATCACCCTGGGAGACCAGAACCCAACCTAACTCTTAGAACGTGAATCAATGGTGAGTGGGGGTACCCTGATGATTTTAGGCAAACCATCACAGCCGTCAATGGATTTGATATGTCTTTACCAGAAGCCGTACCCCTCTGGACTCGCCAACTCTCAGCAATGAAGCATCGGTGAGTTGAAAACCCTATAGCTTTAAGCAAGCTATTACAGCTATCAACGGATTTGATAAAATCTTTACCAAGAGCCGTACCCCCTTGGATTAGCCACTTTTTAGTCTAGGACCATGGCAAGTGAAAACCATCCAGTTTTGGGTAACCTGGCAACCATCAACGGATTTGAGAATCACACCAGGAGCCGTACCCTCAAGGTGAATCAACTCTTTCTTGTCGGTTAGACATGGTGAGTTGAGGACCATTTGTTGTGAGGACCAAGTCCAACACCAGATGAAACCAGTAACCAGCACAAGTATGAATCAGCAACCATAACCCAAAGTTTGAATCAGCAGATGGTATGGTATTCACAAGTGTAAAATCCATGATTTGTTTAAAGTATAAGCAGATATTATATAAAAAGTATATATATATATATATATATATATATATATATATATATATATATATATATATATATATATATATATATATATATATATATATATATATATATATATATATATATATATATATATATATATATATATATATATATATATATATTTAACTATAATGAATGAAAGTCACCAATCACTTTACATATTGGTGAAAAGAATTGCAGTATTAACAAATGATCAAAAACACAAAACATAAAAACTTACAAACCAACCATATCAGAGACCAGAAGCAACCACCTTATCAGCTTTCAAACGAGCTTGGATCCCTTCCACCAATGCAGTTGCCATAGAAGACTCATTCCCGGAGGGGGCATTAGAAATCTGCAAGTGACAAGCAAGCATAGCCTCCATCGAAGCAATCGTCAATGGATAATCCAAGTCTGTGAGCATGAATACCATAAGACCAGATTCCAACTCTAAAATATGCACACCACAGCCAGCATATAACTTCCATCGCTGAATAACCCATTGTGGCTGATCCTTCCAAACACCAGAGATAGGAGCATGGGTAGGGGCATCAAGCATCATCTTCAAATCAGCCCATACTCGCAGACCAGGCCAGGAGGGCACATCATTAGGATGAACAGGCATGCCGGCATCCACAAACCCATATAAATCCATAAGATCCTTACGATCCGCCCAAGACAAAATACCTTGCAGACCCGAAGCAAACCTAACAGACCCATCACTAAGAGTAATCCTATGAGATACCGTACCAGGAAGAGTCGTGGAATGCGTAACCGTCCAACCAGTAATATATCCATTACCCAAAGGCAAATCGGAGTCACTATCAGAAGCTGCATCAATAAGATTTTCAGGAGCACGCTTCTCATAGGGAACAGTCTTACCACGTCGAGCACGTCGAGCCAATTTTTTGCGAATGGAACAGCGAGGAGTGGGATCATTAGGCGAGGGTTCAACCTTTACCTTTACCTGAGCAGCAGGAGTGGGAGCAGTAGAAGTAGAATCAATAGTTTGCCCACCCAAAGGATCAACATGAGCTGCACTAGAAGAAGGAATAGGTTGAGAACCAGGCACAGGTGGTGATGGTGATGCCATAGCAGGTGTAGCAGTAGTGGTGGTTGTGGTAGCATAGGTGGTGGTGGTAGCAGGACCTAGAGAAGAAACCTGAGGAGCAACCAAAGGAGTAGGGGGTGGTACCAACTGTAGAAGCAGCAACAACCGATGGAATAGCAACAGAACCAGGAGTAGTATCAGATGTAGAACCAGTAGCAACATCAGGATTAGAAGTAGGCACCACACGTGGAGAAGGACGATAGATGAATCGCTCCGGAATTGGGGTGCTCTGATGCTTGACCATTCGTTCATAGAGCGCCTTAAGCTCATCAAAAGACAAAGCCCTAACCCTGTCCCACTTCCAACCAGTAGTGAAATAGGCAGCCGACTGATACTTCACATACCGTTGCATCTGCTTGCGCTCCTCAGCTCTCGACAAAGGCCTGTTCTTCCGCTTCTCACGAAGTTGTGCAGCAAGCGCCAATTGCTGCTTGCGCATTAATACCATGGCTCGAGGAATACAGTTATGCTCATCCACATCCGAACCTAAAAGATCAGTGAACTGGGAATAATCCTTGGTAAGAATAGTCAACACCCGCATCCAATCGCTATCATTCCAATGCATAGCATCATGCTGCACCTGTTCACGTCTGTGCTATTGAAGAGCTTCCTCCTCAGCCCGAGCAGCTTGATCAATTTCGGCTTGCATCCGTTGAGCAGCCTCCTCACCCAACCTATCCTCCTCAAGCTGTCTGCGTGTACGCTTGTGAGGTGGTGAGGGAGCATCAGACATGGGGGCCTTCCCCTTTGGATCATGAGATGGACCAGCAGTGGAACCAGCAGTAGGACCAGCAGCACCTTCCATTAGTGTGGGAACAGCAGCAGGAGAAGGAATGCTGGAGGAAGTAGGAGGAATCGGCAGATCATCATACAACTTATCAGCAAAGGCAGCCTTTGCCAACAAAGTCAAACCATCCTCAACAGGATCCTTAACCTCCTCATCAGAATCAGAGTGAACCACATGCTTCTTCCGTTGCCTTTGTTGTGTTTCCAATGCTTTGATCCGGTCAGCCATGGGAAGAACAAATTCCCGAATAAGCTTACGATGTTGATTCAAATCTGCCTCCAAGGAAAGAATCCGTGCATGATACCTGTGCATAAGATCAAGTAAAGAAGTAAGTGTAATAGGCTCCTCCGCTTTCCTACCAAGAGGACTTGGGTCTGGGAAGGCTTCATTGGAACCAGAAGCAATAAAGGGGTCATCATTTTGAGCACCAGCACCAGAAGGCTTATCAGAAGAGGGTGGAACAGGACTAGGAGGGGGAGTCTCCACAAATGGAGACGAATGTGGCAATGAAGAAGGAGCAGCCTTGGAAGTGGATGGCCTTTCAACCACCACCTCCGCAACCAGCTCTTCCTCAACCACATGAGGAGCACCACCAGTAGGATTCTCCTCCTCCATTGGGTCATCACCTAACTGAGGTTCCTCCTCGGCTTGTTCAACCAGAGGAACAACAACATCAAGAGGACCCTGAGCAAGGCCCAACATGGCATCAGTAAGGGGCCTCCACTCCCCGCTAAACCCATGGGCCATATTATAGTATACTTTAGCAGTAAGCTTAGAAGGCTCATGTTCCACCCTATCACGAGGTATACAAACAAGTATCTGTTGTAAAAACCTAGGATACATCAGAAACTTCTTCCTAGAACCAACACTGGACAGATTACTAACCATCCCCTCAAACAAATAACGAGAGAAATTAAATACCCTACCCTGTGCTAAGCATATTAGACCAGTAGCCAAAGGAGTAGGAAAAGCATCCCAACTCCTAGACTTGGGGCTTAAACAATGAATCAGAAAGTGTACTAGAAGCTTCCATTAGGGGGAAACCTATTCTTTTGGAAGTTAAACTTCCCCCCATGATTATACCCAATAGCATCCATCCCCTCCAACACCTCCGCATTGGGGATGGAACAACACCACCTTCATCTTGAAGATGAAGGGAAATACGAATAGAAGCTTCAGAAACCACGTATGAACGTCCATCTATGGTAGCATGGATTTCACGTGGGCGACCAACCACAGCCACAAGACGAGCAGAAGCCCAAAACTAATGAATGACACTATCATAAATAGTGGGACATACAGTAAAAGCATACCTGAGGTTTGAAGCCTCAATGAAATCCAGAATGTCAGTGAAATCATCACGGTGTGGACCATCTCCTAGATAGGCGACCTTGTTGTGAGCAGGTTGGTATACCAGGGCAGCCATGGATCTTGATTAATAGGAATGGAAGATGATTTGTTAGGGTTTGAGAGAGTATGATCGGATGTGTATGTGTGTTATGAGTGAGATGAATGAGTCAAGAAAGGTTAATTGACCATAAATAATGGTGGGAGTAACTGTTCATTGATCCCTAATAATGGGGGTTGCCCTTTCAAATTAGGCAGTTATTGCAAAGTAACCACTTGCCCCTTTTAACATTATTTGCAAATTCCAATTTACCAAAGTTAAATAAGATGATATATACCAGAATTTGAATGCGTTGACTAAAAGTCAAACCGCACAATGGTCAATACTAGAAGCAGAATGTGGTCAACAGAAGTCCACAAATTGAATAGTGTCCCAAACCAGTACCAGAAGACAACCACCAGTTGACAAAGAAGGATTTGCATCCACCAGAAGCCAGCTAATGATGACTAGAAGCTAACCAATAAGGACTAGAAGCCAGTCATGAATGAATATAACCATCAGAAGTGAGCAAAAACCTCCACCAGGAGTAACACACACCACCAGAACCAATGCAATATGTTGTTAAAATCTACCAATATGTTAGTCTGTGCAAATAAATATGTACACGAAGCCTCCCCTTAGGCTTAGCCTCCCCTCAATCCTAGACCTCAAGGATTGACCATCCCAATGTGAACCACCAAGTGGTTGAACCGAGGACCATCAAAGGATTTTGTCAACAAATCAGCAACATTATCATCCGTATGAACTTTAAGAACCTGTATCAACCTCTTCTCATTGGCATCCCGTATAAAATGGTGCCGAATTTCAATATGCTTTATACGTTGATGAAAAACAGGATTCTTCACAATGCAGATAGTGCTTTGATTGTCAATGAAAATTTTGGTGTTCATAAAATTGAACCCATAATCCAACATCTGATTTTGGATCCACAAAACTTGTCCACAACAGCTAGCAGCAGCAACGTATTCAGCTTCTGTTGAAGAAGTAGCTACGATCGTCTGTTTCTTGCATTGCCATGAAATAAGTCTTCGACCCAAAAATTGACAACCACCAGTAGTAGACTTTCTGTCATTATTAGCACTTGCATAGTCACTATCACTATATGCTTCAAGAACAAAAGGTGATTCTTTAGGATACCACAAGCCCAGCTTGGGTTGAGCCTTGATATACTTGAAAATCTTCTTAACTGCATTCAAGTTAGAAATCGTTGGAGCCACCTGATGTCTAGAACAAGCACTTACTGCAAACATGATATCCGGACGTGATGCAGTCAAATACATGAGTGAGCCAATCATAGACCTGTACATGTGAACATTGACCGGGGGATCTGGCTCATTCTTGAGTTTGACTTTAGCAACTTCATAAGGAGTTGCTGCTGGTCTAAGAGGATCCATGTCAAACTTCTGAAGAATCTCATGAACATATTTATCTTGACTAATGAAGATCCCATCCGACTGTTGCTTGACTTGAAGACCAAGGAAGAAGGAAAGCTCTCCCATAGCACTCATCTGAAATTCGCCTTTCATCAAGTGTTCAAACTCATCACACCATTCCTTCTTAGTAGAACCAAAGATAATATTCTCCACATAAATCTGAACAAGGATAATGTCCTTGGTATTCCTTTTAAGAAATAGTGTTTTATCAATAGTACCTCTTCTATATCCATTCTTTAACAAGAAAGTTGAAAGACGCTCATACCAAGCTCTAGGAGCCTGATGTAATCCATAAAGAGCCTTGACCACCTTGTAAACTTTCTTGGGATGAAGTGGATCTACAAAGCCCTTAGGTTGAGTGACATACACTTCCTCATCAATCTTACCATAGAGAAATGCACTCTTGACATCCATCTGAAAAACCATAAAGCCCACATAAGAAGCAAAAGCCAAAAACAGACGAATAGCCTCAATCCTAGCGACCGGAGCAAAAACTTCAGTGTAGTCAATGCCCTCAATTTGAGTGTGGCCCTGTGCGACAAGCCTAGCTTTATTCCTTACTACAATTCCCCGTGCATCTTTCTTGTTCTTGAGAATCCATTTGGTATTGATTGCTGTCTTTCCATCTGGTAAGTCAACTAGAACCCAAACATTCTGAAACAAGAATTGCTGCATTTCCTCCTGCATAGCCTCCACCCAACTTTGATCCTCAAGAGCATGAGTGACTGATCTAGGTTCCACCTGTGAAAGAAAACAAGCAAACAAACAGTGTTGAAAGTCCGTATGATTATTACGCTTTTGATCTTCAATATAGCTCACAAGAGCATGATGATCAGACGAGGCCTTCTTATGCATTCTGCGTGTCTTGACAGTAGAACCAGGATCTCCAATGATTTGAGTGGTAGGGTGATCTTTGTGTGATTGCAACACTGGATTAGAAGCTACCTCCACTTCTGGTGCCAAGTTATTGAGATCCCCAACAAAGTCAGCATCATATGAAGCAGCGTTGAAAATGCCATCTATTGGTTGTTTATGAATATCATCCAGCTTGGTAGAAGACTTCTTTTGATGGTTTCCCAAATCAGAAGGACTGGAGAATCGAGTATGAGAAGCAGACTCACTAGCCGGAATACCAATAGGTGTTAAACTAGCACTAGGATTAGTAGCTGGGGTACTAGGAGCAGATTTGTCAGTAGGCGTATTCAAGGGAAACTCAAAGCTACCTTGAGCAGCTGCTGTAGTAGCTTCTTGTTGTTGTTTGAGTAGGGTGTCAAGAGCTACTTGTGAATCCAATACATCCAATGTAGTTGCATCACTAGGAGGAGTAGGAGAGACTGTGGTGGAGTAGGATGGAACCACAAAAATATCATCCTCGTCATCTGAGTCGGAAAGACTAGAGTGGGTACCTGTACTAGAAGTTGCAAACACTTGTGGACTTGCATCATGGTTAGTTTTGAAACGAAAATATCCTAATGAATCACTAAGATAATCAAGATCAAAATACCATTCAGGACCCTTGACTTGGATGTTTGACTTCTCTTCAAAATACCTGAGATTAATAGTTTCAATTACCCGCTTGGCTTGGAGATTGTAGACACGATAAGCCCGAGAGTGAGCTGAATATCCCACAATGTATCCTTCATCTGCCTTGCCATCAAACTTTCCCAAATAGTCACTAGTATTCAGAATGGTGACAGGACACCCAAATGGCTTCAAATGAGCAATATTTGGAACTTTGGCTGTTAGTAGCTCATAAGGAGTCTTCTTGTGAGGATTTGTAATAGAAACTCTATTCAAAACATAACTTGCAGTATTAACAGCTTCTGTCTAGAACATGGTTGGAAGCTTGGAATCGGCAAGCATTGTTCTTGCTGCTTCTATTAGAGTCATGTTCTTTCTTTCTGCCACGCCATTCTGTTGAGGAGTTCTTGTTGCACTATAATCTCTTTTGATGCCTTTAGAATTACAAAGTGCTATGAGGTCTTTATTTTTGAACTCGGTTCCATTATCACAATGAATACCTTTAACCTTCTTGGACAACTGATTCTCTATAAGGGTAAGAAAATCTCTAAGAATTGAGTAGGTCTCACTCTTGGCAGCCATGAAGAACACCCACGTAAACCTGCTATATCCATCAGTTACCACCAGACAGAATTATTTGTGGTCAATGCTCCTAATAGAGGTAGGACCAAATAAATCCATGTGTAGTAGCTGCAATGGTTCAGTTATAAGGCTGAGAGCAGTAATGGCCTTGAAGGATGCTTTATGTTGTTTGCCTTTGCTACAAGCAATACAATTAATATCATTTCGAAATGACTTGGGAGGTAAACCAGACACCAGATTCATATTTGCTAGTTTCTGAATGTTCTTGAAGTTCACATGCCCCATCCTTCTATGCTATTGAGTGGTTTCATCTTCTGAGGCTTTAGCAACCAAACATGCTAGTTGACCAGTAGGGTTGACTTCATTCATCTTGATGCTATAGAGATTGTGTCTTCTAGGGATTCTGAGCAGAACCTGTGAGTCATCCGGAAGTTTAAAGTCTTTGGATAGCACAAGTGCATCAGTATCCGTAAAGAGAACAAACTGCTTCTTGTCACAAATCTGAGAGACAGATATCAAGTTGAAGTGCTGAAGTGCTTCCACATAGTAGACCTGCTCAAAATTAAGATTGGGCGTCTGAATTGTTCCTTTGCCAGTGATCCTTCCTTCACCTCCACCAAAATAGACCTTGCCGCCTTGAAATGTTACAAAGTTAGAGAGAAGACTTTTATTTCCTGGCATGCTCTTAGAGCAACGACTATCAATAATTCCTAGATTAGGATCTTGGTATGGAGTAACCTACAACAACAAGATAATAAAAATGCAAAAGTTAGTGTCTTAAGGGGACCCAAACCTTTTCAGGTTTGAGCCTGCCTTGTGGATCTTTAGTAGAGAGCCAAGAAGATTTATGAGATCCACTGTCGTTCCTTGGTTGCCTATGCATCATATTGGTATTATTGTTTGACCAAGAACAACCTGCTGAGGGCTTAACAGCAGTTCCCAAATTTCCCAAACCAAAATACATGAGGTCAAAATTATGTGGATAAATTGGATTAATATTCTGAAAATAGTTACTGGTGGTCCTATTTGTTGTTAATCCAATGTTTCTCCAATGACCAGAAGCTAATGAAGAGGTCCTTCTAGAAGAAGAAAACGATTGAGCACTAGGACTGAGTCTTCTAGAAGAATATGGAGCAACTCCTGGTGGACCAGGAGCAGGAAATGCTTGATGAACAGAAGAATATTTGTCATAGAAATCACAATCTTTAATCAAATGAAATGCACTTCCACAAACAAAACATGTTTTAATCGACCTTTTATTAGAATGACATTGTTTCATACTGCTAACTTTATTACACACAATTCTAGGAGAATCAATCTTCCTAGGACTCAATAAACCAGGACTAGACACAGTTGAATTAAAAGTAACTCTCTCTTCACACTTCCTAGCACCAATAGCAGCATGATCATTCGACTTGGAACTTGTAGGTCTCGACTCTTCACTTGAACCACTTGATGCAGAGTCACTGGCTTTGTCACTGAAAGTACACGAGACAAAGTCATTAGAATTAATAGAACTTTTTGGAGACTCATGCATCTGTGATCCATCCAAGTCAATATGCCTAGAAGTGGGCATGAAAGTTCCAGTAAGAGGTGGAGGGACAGCATGCATTTCTGCTGCTGGTTTAAACCTATTGTAACTAGGTTCTCCCTCTTCCTCTTTGTCGGCATCAAAGACACTCGTAAAAGATAAATCAAACGCATCTTCTGAATCAATATATTTATCAAATCCTAACCCTCTTTTAGTCCTACCAGACATGCTACTATTAATTAATTTTGAAAGATTTTTAGGTGCCTTTTGCCATTTTTCAAATCTCAACATTGTAGCATCTAATCTTTCTTTCATCTCCTGTTTTTCTTTGATACTGTCATCTTTTATCTTTTCTGTATATTTAAGCATATTTGTTGTGTTTTCTAAATCGATGCTCAGTATCCTAATTTTATCCTCATACTCACGTTGAGTATCTTGAAGCCACCTCTTTTGTTGTTCCAAAGTGTTTAAAGAAGCCTTATAGGCTTGAACTTCTAAAAAATACTTATCATTTTGCTCATTTACGTCATTATATTGAAACAACAATTCTGAATATTTATCATGACAACCAAGAGGACAATGTTGTACCTAAGGTGAGATGCCCATAAGAGCACACTCATCTGCGTCTTCTGCATCGGATAGATTCCCAGCAATCATTGCAAACACGTAAGTCGAGGACTCAGCTGATTCCAAAGTGGTAGTTTGATGATCATTCTAGTTGACCATAGAGTCAACAGATACCAATGCCTTTTTGTCATCTTTTACCTCCTGAACCTTAAAAGCTGAGTATCTGCTCTTCTCCTGGTCATTCTTGCTAGGGCATTCCCTTGCAAAGTGACCTTGCTGCTGGCAGTTATAGCATCGAACTTTGCTTCTGTCGAACCTTGCTGGCTCCCTTGGGTTGTAATTGAATTTTCGACCTGCTTTCTTCTCAAACTTGTGAACCCTAATAGTGAGCATGGCCATATGCCATTTAAGATCCATTTCATCCAGGTCAAGTTTATCGACCTGTTTGAAGTCATCAAAAGCAAGTTGTTGTTGAGCATCAACATCAGCCACAAAAGAATGAAGAACGACTTCTACCATGCTACCAGACTTGGCTGTAGGATCAGGAGCAGAAGTATGCTGAAAAGTATGTTGAGAAGACACAATATTGCTTGGTCTACTAGCATACGACATGGGACTGGATGCCATAGAACTCACAAAGGCAGAATTAGCAGGAGTGGGAAAAGAATCACTTGAATATCCTCTCACATGAGGTTCAAAAGTTTTGAGCTTATGAAATAAATCATCAAAGTTGAGATAGTCAAGCCCACCTTTTGCTTTTAGAGAGATTACCACCTGATTCCATGAGTATGGTAAGGCTCTAAGAAATCTTGCATTAATATCACCATCGTCAGGTTTTGACCGAAGTTGATTCAATTGGCTTAATATCTTTTGGAACCTGTCATACCCTTGATGAATACCTTCAGTTTCTGAGATTTTGAATTCTGTGAATTCATCTCTCAGCATGGATCTTCTCATTTTCTTTGACTCCTCATTCCCACCAAACCTTGCTTTTATTCCATTCCAGATCTCTCTAGCATCATCCAAATGGTAGAAGTCACCCATGTGATCATCAGGAAGAGATTGAAGCAAAATAGTTTTTGCTTTGACCTCCTTCTGAATGGCTATGATTTCTTCATGAGTTTTAGGGTCAAGAAGAGTAATATTACCATTCTTGTCTCTTCCAGTTAGCTTCCTGTTGTTCCCATTCAGAATAACCTTCCAAAGGTCTTGATCAGTGTTGGTGATCCACCATTCCATCTTCATTGACCAACTATCATACTCATCCTTTTTCAGAAGAGGGAATTTCCCATTTGTGTTGGAAACCGTAGCAACGATCTGCTGAGGTTGCACAGTTTTAGGAGTGTTGTCTTCTCCTGTTTGAGTAGAACTTGAGGCAGACATGATAAAACAAAAATGTTAGTAATAAGAAAACTTGATTCTTCTTGTACAGAGACTCTCCCAGGCTCTGATACCACTTGTTGGGTCCACTAGATGTGGATCTTGCAGCCTGTCAGGAACGGTGAACAACTTCTGTAATCACAAGTCTATTCACAGAGAGACTCTATACACAATATAAATGCGGAATACAAATACAATAAAGAAGAACAAAATAACTATAAAGACTTGATCCTTTCTAAGGATTTCTAATATTGATAATGACTAGAACTACGTTTTATGAAGGTGTCTCTAACCCTTCTGCCTCAGGTTCCTTTTATACTACAAGGAAACCCTAATACATCATTAAACAAAACGTGTAAAACTGATATGCATATCCTTTCCTAACATATCTCATGCATATCCAAACAGAATAATAAATAAATAATAAACTTTGACTTTGACTAGGACCAGGAGCACGACTTGCTCCTACTACTACTAGGACCAGGAGGAACTACATACCTCCTAGTCTACCTATTACAATTAACTATTCCAATGGTCCTAACAATTAGCTACCGTCAAAGACTTCTTGTTAAAAAGTCTATTATTTCGTTCCCGCCAAAGAAAGTAAGCCGAAGCCGCTAGCACAACACGAGCAATAATACTAACAACCGAACATCCCTTAGCCAAGGGTGTAAGAACCGCCACAATGTCACTCATCCGAGGAGGAATATTTTGCATACCACACCTATCTCGCACTAGTAACCATACCTGAGTAGAATAAGGACATTCAAAGAAAATATGATTATGCGAGTCAGGAACCTGCTTACACATGGGACACATAAGTGAAGATATATCAACATTAGGGCCAACATCCCATTGCTTAAGTCGATCTTGCGTCTTTAATTTTTGCTTCATTACTAACCACAAATGAATCGCATGTCTAGGAATACAATGTGGAAACCAAACAACATTAAACCAATCAACAGTAATAGACACAATACTATCTCTACGGTTATCACAAAGCAATAGCCACAGAAATAGCCACAGAAAACGGTCGATTAATACCATTATGGTCCCGCCAAACCATACTATCTCTACGGTTATCACAAAGCATAGGAACAGGAATAGACACAATATTCGGGAATCTATCATACCAATCCAACGGCCATCTCCAAGCTCCATTTAGTATTAAGTCCTTTACCTTGTCCGATAACGCAAAACCTGACCGATTAATATTTCGAACCAATATAGTATCCCAAATCGGGCATTCAACAGCCCATTTATCAAACCACATAGAAGTATCTCTACCATCATGGATTTGGTGCCAAATAAACGGACGAATCACTATTCTTAATTGGAGTAACTTTCGCCAACACCAACTCACATCACCAATACAAGGAACGTCCCAAAAACTTCTACCTTTCAACTTATAGTCATAAATCCAACGAACCCACAAGGAATCTCTTTTAGCAAGAATACTCCATACAGGCGACGTCATTAATGCAGCATTAAACTCATCAAGCCTACGTATACCAAGTCCACCTTCATTCAGAGGCTTACAAATAGTGTTCCAGGCAACTTTGGCTTTACCCCGCTTCATCTCTCCTTGACACCATAAAAAACCACGCATAATATGTTCAAGATCATTAATAATTCTAACAGGAAGTATAAAAACAGACGCCCAATAAATATGCATAGATGAAAGAACAGAACGAATAAGTTGCACTCTCCCTGTAAGAGAAAGAAACTTATTACGCCAGTCATTAACCCTGTTCTAAAGCTTCTCAACCAAAATTTTGCAATCACGAAACCTAAGCCTCGAAGAGATAAGGGGAACTCCAAGGTACCGAACAGGTAACATTCCTTCAGCAAAAGGCGTGAGATTAAGGATACCAGAACATTATAAAAATAAGCTGTACTCTTAGGGATACTAGGCACTAGACCTGAAGCATTCTTGAACTCCTCCAACGTATCCATAAGAACAGAAACAGAATCCAAATGACCCCTTGAGAAAAGGAACAAATCATCAGCAAAACAAAGATTAACTAACTGCTGCTTCTCACACTGATGATGGTATCGAAAATCCTCATCTGCAGCAACCCTTCTTTGTAACATAAGTGTTAATACTTCCATAACAAGGGTGAACAAATAAGGAGATAGAGGATCCCCTTGTCGCAGCCCCCGTTTACCATTAAACCAACCATAAAGATTACCATTAATGCATACCAAATAAGATGTGGTAGAAACACAAACCATAATCCAATGGATCATAGTAGGATGAAAACCAAACCTAACAAGAACATCTCTAAGAAACCTCCAATCCACCGTATCATATGATTTTTGGATATCAATTTTAAACGAGCATCTAGGAGGACAAAAATTATGATGGTAGCTTCTCATTAACTCTTGTGTAAGAAGAATATTATCTGAAATTCTTCTGCCCCCTGAACAAACGCAGACTGATTAATGCTCACCAAATCACCAAGATCACCTTTAATACGATTAGCAATAATCTTGCTAATGCATGTAAAACTAACATTACAACATGATATTAGACGGTAATCATTAATAGCACTCGGAGTAGAAACCTTAGGAATTAGAGCAATAATTGTATGATTGACTTCCCGAAGCAATTTACCATTACGAAAAAAAATCCTTAATAGCACATATGAAGGTATCCCCCACCGTATCCCACGTCTTTTTGAAAAATGCAGCTGTGTAACCGTCCGGACCCGGGGCTTTATCATCAGACATAGAGAACAAGGCACTCTTTATCTCCTCATCAGAAACCATACGAACCATGGATAAAGCCTTGGGACCATCAAGAATATTTGTAAACAAATTATGAGAATCAATAGGAATAGTAATACCTTCAAATCCAGGAAAATTCTCATAATGAGAAACAAATGCATCCGAAACCGCACCACCTTCATGAATAGCATTAGACATATCCTTGACCATATCAATCCTGTTTCGAACATTTTTACTTTTAACTAAATTATGAAAATAAGCTGAATTAGAATCGCCCCTTCCAACCACTGAATCCTCGCTTTCTGTCTCAAAAATCGTTCCTCATCAACAATAGCTTCCTTGAACGCAAGTAACAAGTGAGCATGATCTTCCCGAAGACGCATTAGATGGATTTAAATCAATAGCTTGTTGAATCTCATCCAGTTCATCACGAAGAAAATTAACACGCATATGCAAATTACCATGTTCATGCAACAACTTACGCAACGGAGTTTTAAGACCCTTAAGTCTTTTAACCATTTGGAACATCGCATATCCATGAACCTCTAAATTCCAGCCATTGGCAACAATCTCCTTAAACCTGTCCTTATGTACAAGAAAATTAAAGAATTTAAATGGCTTAGGTTTAGGTTTAGAAATAGTAGGTAACCGAAGCACACATGGGGAATGATCCGAAATCCTATAAGGCTGAAATATAGCAAGAGAACCAGGGAAATCATCCATAAACTTCGAGTTAGACATAATTCTATCAATTTTTTTAAGAATACCATCATCACCATTAGGCTTCTCATTCCAAGTGAAATGAAAGCCTGTAGCATTAACATCAGTGACCTCCATACTCCTAACACAATCTTTAAATTCACGCATAGCAATGTTGGGTCGATACCCACCACATGAATGGTCTTCAAGATTAAGCGCAGCATTAAAATCACCAAGAACAACCCAAGGTTTATCCCTCATAAAAGAAGCATGCGCAACAAGATTACTCCACAGAACACGTCTATCTTGATAAGCATTATCCGCACAAACAAAAGAACAAAATAATGTTCTATTATCCAAGCGAGTATTGATTTGACAGTGCATAACCTGATTTGTAAGAGACATAACCATAACATCCACATTATCATCATTCCAACCAAGAATAATACGCGTACCTTTAGAACATATGCCCCCATTCGACGTACACTTCCAACGACGACAAATTTTCTTACAAACATCAAACACACAAGTAGCATCAACATGAGATTCTAACACAGCACACACACTCAAGTTATTATCACGCACAACTTGACGAACCTCCTTTTGTTTAAGGGACTGGTTCAAGCCCCGTATATTCCATGAGGCGATACTAAACATTAAAAACATTAGGATCAGGAGTGCTTGCCCCTGTTATTGGATTCAAGATATTAATTGACTCATCGTAAATGTTTTCTACAGATTCATCATCATCTGCATCCTGCTCACCTGCCAACCCAGATAAAGCCGAAAAAGCATTTGAAGTAGAGACATCACTAGTAGTTTATCTTTATCAACCACTGGTTGTGGACTCGTAATATTAGTATTCCCCGTATGCAACTGCGTCTTTGTACTAATACGTCCTCCCTATAGAAACATCTCTTGGAATAGTAATATTAACCTTTTTGTTGTTTAGTTTTCTGTTCACCACCTGTTGAAAACCATCTTTATCCACCTTAGAGCCACTAGCTCCAGCATTTGTAGAACTCGTAGGAGGCTCTACTACAACCCTTCTAGGGCATGTACTCAACGTATAACCAAAACACTTACACGTTTCACAACGTGGGGGCTTCCATTCATACTCAATCTGAATAACTTCTTTAGTATAATCATCCCCTTCAAGAGCTGGAATTCCAACAGTTACCGTCTCTAAAAAATCAGTTTTTGCATCAACCTCAATGAGGCATCTAGCGAAGCTACAACGACCCCACGAATCCTTACACATTGTACTCGTATAAGAATCCAACATAACCGGTTTACCAATATAACTAGCAATGAAACTCAACCCCTCCTCATCAAAAACTTGTAAAGGAACATCATGAAGTTTAACCCAGACCGGCACCGTAGTTAATTCCTCCTTCTTAGGGCTTGTTGTCACCGACCATTTCTTAAGTATGATAGGAGAACTTTTTATCATCCATGGACCTCCCTCTAGGACCGCTTTCATACCAGCCAGAGTATCAAATTTGAAAAAGAAAAACCCTTTTTCTTTCATCATAATCTTACGTAACCCATGCTTAGCGCAATTACTAGTAACAAAATATTCCACCACCGGGAATGCAAGCCTTTTCCCAATAAAGTAACCATACAACATATTCTCATACCTAGTATGCATTTTAGCCACTCGCGGTATTGAAATGTTGACCCCTTCATGCACCTTCTGAGCTACACGATGTCCAAAATTCAAACTCCCATTAGGTTTAGGAGCCATAACACCTGCATACGTGCTGGCAGAATTTAAACGGTTAGACCAGACTTTAGCATCATTGATTCCCTTATTCACATTAGGTTCAACCCCTTCAAACTCATCATCCAGTAACTTAGAGACCATCATAGTTGACACACTAATCGTACTCACCAATGGGTCTTCTCTAGGTTGCCTTTTAGTAACAAATGTGTCAACAGGAGGAGATGAAACCCTAGTCATAGTTGTCTGCAATCGTTTTTCGTTAGCAATAATCTCAGCCTCAAAATCACATAACAAGTTAATGATTTCCTTGGCCCTCTTATCAGACACCAACGCCCAGCAATTAGTTTTCATCTTAATCTCATACGCAAACACACCAATCTCTTGAACCGTGTTTAACGTAACATCAAGTAAATTCAAAACCTCGGACAGATTACCATGTTGCATACCATTAATAATGGCAGCCGTAGCAACCAGTTCGTCTTTATTTTTATTCATCGACTCCATGTAGGACCCTAAACAAAGAAACCCTAATAATAGCCAAGAAATAACGAGACCCTAAAAAAACCCAAATAAAAAAAACGAGTAACTAGCAATCTAAGAGAACAAATAACAATGAGAACAAACGTCACTCTCACCACAATATTTGTAATGGAAGGAACCGACTAGGAATTAAAAAAGAAAACAAGTGGCCGACAAGGACAAAAAAATAACGAATCAAACAACCAGTTGTAAACCAATTGGTGATAAATAACGTGTTTAGATAAACAAAACACGAAGAACAAGCCTAGGGTGTGAAGGATGTAGAGCACACACCACATTTACTTGATAAACTATAAACTGATAAGCCTAGGATGCATCCATAAGCCCCACTAATAAAACTGATAAAATGGCCAAGCTGAACTGAGTGGAACGTTGCAGGATATTACTCTCCTACAGGTGAGTCATGACACCGGTGCCTCAAGTGTCATGGTTACGGTACCTCCGTAACTAGTACAACTAACTGGTCATGTTTGTATTTTTTTGGTAAAGGGTTGCCCCGATAAATATATTAACCAAAAAACATTGAAGTACAAAGGAATGTGGCTAAGATACCACATTAACCGCAAGCTACAGGCAGCTTGTTAACAAAAGGAAATGAAAACACCAAAACCTAATACATACTTCTACTGATTGACATAAATGTAACATTAGCAAAAGCCAACAAGAAAAATTCTTGAAACCATGCGACCAACTCACCATACCAGCATCAACATAAAGAGAGCAAAAGATCCAAATAAGGCCGCCTCCTTAAAAAACCTTTACGAGAAAAACCCAATGGGAAAAACCCCGCAAAGGGAAAAAGAGTACGGCCCTTACCCAGCACTCCCATCAGGATCAATACACACCTTAGGGATTTTCCAATCTTCAAGAATCACTAGAGACACTGAAGATGTAAAACCCGCATGCTTTTACCATGAATAGTGCCCTTAAGATCGTACGTCCTAGATTAAAACTTACCTTATTCAGTATTGATCACATTCATGTGCTATTAATCAAGTAAGTGCATACGTGTATGACATGATAAGTATCGATTACGTACGAACCCATGATAAACAGTTAATAAATATGTCACGTGAACGTAATTAAATCATGATCACCATTTAAAATACGAACTAAAATAATTACGTAAATACATATAATATAATTACGAGCGTTAAGATTACGATAAACTACATGATAAAATAAACAGAAACACTTTAAACACGAACACGTTTAACCACGAACGAACACGAAACATCGGGACACGAAAAACATTTGGGTTACCCCATGTGGGCCCCATGAACCACGAAATTAAGGAGGAGAAATGGGCCTAGCCCATCATTTTTACTAAACAAGGGGTTAAGGGAAAAATGCATTCATTTTCACTTTTCAAGAAATTAAACATAAAACCCTAAAAAGTTTTCTCCTCTCCTTCCTTTTCCCTTTTGTAGCCGCCACCTATAACACACATAAGAGGGGTGTTCTTGTTGATTTTGATCTTGGATATTGTACAAGTATTAGTGTTTGTTCATCCTTAATTCATCTACACATTCGGTATATCTTTTTAACCTTTCTTTTTAATTCCTTCTTTGATTTGGTAAAATTGATTAAGAACATGATGTTTTTAAAACCTATTTTAAAAACATAAAATAAACATGTATTTGGTTAAGAAGTAAAATCAAAAGGGTGTTTTACGGGTGTTTGGTTTAGCCGACGCCTAGACCGTGCCCCAAGGGGGTCACGACTTGGCCTAGAAACCACCACCGAGACCGTATGGTCCCGGTTTGGTGGTGTGGGTCCCACGGCAGCAAGGAACCAAGGGGAACCCCGATTTGGTTCGGGGTACGGTGTCGATTTCATGCCCGGTTCACGGTTCGTTGGTTAAATCATGATTTATGCTTCATGTTAATTTTTATGAATCATGAACTTAGGATATAAATTAATTAATCACATGAGATATTAATTAAATCATGACTTAGGTTATTCTAATTATTAATTTAGCATGATATTAATTTAACCTAAGTATTTTATGTTATAAGTTATAATTAATTAATTATTTAAAACATGCCTATAATTAATTAATTTAGACACGACTTAGGTTATATTATTAATAATAATAATACACATTTTAACCTAAGTATTTTCATTTCATTTTAATTAAAACATGTTATACTTTAATTAAAATGCTTAACCTATAGTTTAATTAAAATACATGAAATAATAATTAAACTATATACTATATCATATGACTTAAGAAATCAGCTTATAAACACGTAGACTTATATGTTAGCTTACGTAACCAGCTTAATTCTAAATATGGAAACTTCTATTTATAGAAACTTAATTAAATAAGACAACTAATCTATTAATGGAAACCTTCTATATATGGAAATCTATCTAAATCAGGCAGCTAATCTAATCATGGAAACCTTCTATATATGGAAACTTATTTAATTAAGGCAGCTGATCTATTTTTGGAAACTTTCTATTTTTAGAAACTAATCTATTTTAAGCAGTAAATTCTATTTTTGGAAACTTTCTATTTTTGGAAACTTTCTATTTTTGGTAACTTTCTATTTTTGGAAACTTTCTATTTTTGGAAACTTTCTATTTTTGGAAACTTTCTATTTTTGGAAACCTGCTATTTTTGGAAAGTTACTTATTATTACACAGTAAATATAATAATACATGAAATACCAGTAATACTTAATCAGATTAATCAGAATACAAGATAAACACAGTTTAAGACTTTAAACAGTAAACCATGACCTAAAACATACCAAGTAAGCTAAGATGAGACATAAAACCCAGTACGTAATCAGTGATTCGATACTTATACACGTGTGTATTCATGTAGCGTTAGTGATCCAGAAGTAGGAGTTCTTCTTCCGTTCATTCACTGGACTTGAGGTACGGATTCCCGTCCTTTCAGTATGGACATTCTTTCCTTATTAGGATTTCCCCGTATGCAGCCAACTGTTTTCCCCAGCATTTGTTTTATTGTTTTGAACTGCTTATGTTAATTTAGCATAATCTATAGCCATATACAAGCATGACCAGTTTCACCTAGTTATGGAGGTACCATAACCATAACATTGGAGGCACCGATGTTATGACTTCCCCACGGCGGAGTGATTGCTCGTGGCGTCCCTTTTCAGTTTTGGCCATATTATTATATCAGGTGGGGCGTATGGGTGCATCCTAGTTACATGTTTTATTCAGTATTTCATGGTGAATGTGGTGTGTGCCTTGCATCCTTCACAAGGAGTTGATCCCTCCTACCCAAACCAGTATATTAATTAGAGGCATCCCCTCTAATCAGCATGATGAGGTCACCCCTCCAAGTATTCATGCACGTGACCTTTTCATGACCTATATGGGCTATGGTATATTTATGTTAAAACAATTTTCATAAGATAAACATAAGGCTTTTCAAACTATAAAACCAGTTTTCTCAATACTTAACCAGTCTACTCAGAACTTAGTCTTCCGCTGTTATATGTTACATGCTTATCCTATTTCATGCTATATTGTATATCCGTGCACTGAGCGTTTTGCTCAGCCGTTACTTTCCTTTCCATGTCCCAAAACGGCAGGTACCCAAGACTCGAGCATTTGGAGGACATGCATAGGATGGAAGCTGCCATAGACTTCTTCTCTTGTTTCCTTCATATATTTATGCTTGCTTAGTCTTTCATTCAGTTCATTTACTTTGTTATGTTTTGGGCTTATGTTTGGGAACCGATGTTTGATTCCGGTTTTCCCTATGGTCATGTATGTTTTACTACATATTACCTTGCATGCTTTGATGGCACGCCATAATTACGCGTGACATTCCATTTATCAAAATGGGGTGTTACAATTATGGTATCAGAGCCAAGGCTTCGACCTGTAGGCTCTAAAACTCGACCTGTGACTAGTGGGTAGTCACCAGGAGCTTCCTAAGCCAACGATTGTTATTCCACGTATTGATGTTTCAGCGCGTTGTTGTTTTAACCATTATGTTTTTAGCACCTTTTGTTTTAGCCATGACGTTTTCAGCACCTTGTTGTTCTCACCATGATGTTTTCACCAGTATCGTCTTACTAATATGGAATGAACAACCGTCATCCATACTTAGTTATGTGTCAGTGTCTATGCATGATGTTCCTAGTGAACTGTGATTATGTGAACTGAATCCCAGTAGTTCATAATTTTCACATAAAAAATTTTCTGTTAAGTTTTGACAATGACTTTTAATTATTATGTTCCATGCATTCATGCATTTATATCATATGTCATCTGTTGCAGGAATTTTGACTAAGTAATGGTTGGTACAGGACTGGCCCTATTTAGTCGCATGTGCTTTTATCGAAACTTTTAACTTTGGGACCGACCCATAGGCGTCCCCTCGCCATGTCTTTTGTTTTGGAACCGACCCATAGGCGTTCCCTCGCACATATAAAGGTTTTATAAACTACATTACGCATTCATGCACTGTTTTCTTGCATAAAATTTTTCTCATGATTTAAATTGGCATAAAAATTTTTTTCATGTCCCATCATAAGTTATTATGTCTTTATGTCAAGTATGCCTTCATACTGTCATGGTTAACTTCAGTTTCATGCTGATTATGTTATACACTTCTTCGTAATAGATGGTTTCGTGTTTCCTCGTGATAATTACGTCTTCATGTTGATTATGTTTCACGCCTCTTTTGTTATTTACGTTGTCCTGCAAGACATTGTTAGATTTCTTGAATCATGCTTTCATGATAGTCATGGTTGGTTTCCATTGATCATGCTGTCAGGCAAATCATTGTTGAATTTTGTGTAACCACACTTTAGCGTTTCTCTATGCAACCAGAATGATGTCTATGCTAATACTGCCAGGTTATCATGATGGTTTTCCTAACCGTTTAACCGGTTTACTTTCCTTAAATCATGACAAATGATCGAGGCCATACCGATCATTTCATGTGCATTCCATGTGTACTCCACGTACCGTAATTCATGTGTATTAATCCATGTGTATTCTACTTGCAATACTTCACGAGTATTCGCTAGTTGATTCTAAATCATCTCAGGCGTATGTTCACTTGCTGATATTCTACAAGATTGTCGATGTCGCTCATAGCTTGGAGATGTTACTGAAGGTTGATGCTGCTGATGTTGGGAGACGCTACATGATGCCGATGCTGATGCTGTTCACAACCTGGAGATCCTAAAAGACGAAGACAAAGGCGTCGGAGCAAAGCAATTGGACGAGAAGATGCTTCACCATCAGACAATTCCCATCAATCATTGTCCCAAATTCATAGTTACATGTCACACGTTGTTCGGCTGTCATTTCAGCCATATGAGTGCAAACCAGTACCAGCCGGCCACTCAGCTAAATAGTTACATGAGTCACGGTCATGAGAATGACCGTCAGGGAACCGACGGACAAGATGATAGTAACCACTACTATGACAGCAACTATCCTAGAAATCGCAACCGAGGCTCCGGCCACGGACGTGATCAGACATACAAATGATCAGTAGTCCAACCGATCCGCCAATTCTGGCATATTAACCTAATATTTGTAGTTCTAATTGTTTCACATCTCGAGACACATGTCAAGACATCAGTCAAGACACATGTCTCACGTATACTTTCTGAGGACACATGTCAAGATACCAGTCAAGACATATGTCACGCTTACATTTCTCAGGACACGAGTCAAGACACATGACTCACGTCTAATTATGGAACATTTCTAAGAAATTCAGGGTACCCTCCAAGGGTATATCCATTTTGTTGTGCCATGTATTAATCAGGCCACAAGAATTTCAATACCATTACCGGCGCATAAGTGAGAACTGTCACGTTGCCGATGTCACTTTCATTTCTTTCACCATATTTCATGTATTCATGACCATGAAGGACGCCTTTCGTATTCCCACGCATACGAAGGTTCTCCTTCAGCTTAATGATAAGACCCAAGCTGCTAACGCATTTCCTCGGACAGACACGAGATGAATTTTATCCTAATTATGTACTATGAACACCACACCATGCTATGATTCATAATCATGTACAGTAATGTTCAGGCTCCTGAATACATTCAGCTTGATTTTCCATCAGGAAAATCTGTACAAATTATCTATGTTTTCCAAGCACGTGCCGTGTTAGCAATAATTGCTAAAATTTTCTAGCTGGCAGTAACACACGACTACTAAGGTCCTTTTACGCATAGCCAGTTGATTATTCCAAAGTCTTCCTATACATTCCAGGAGAACCTACAAGGAGAAGGATGGTACCCTGAGATTATGTGTCGACTACCGTCGACTTAAACAAATCACCATTCATGACCGTTATTCTCCTCCAAATATTGACAACATGTCCAATCAACCGTATGGTGTTAATCACTTTTCCAAGATCGAACTCACGATTATGCTGCCAACAGTGACGAGTGAAAAAGCAGGACATGTCCATGACTGTTATTCGTACACGACTCGGTCATGCTAGATTTATGATTTTGAATTAGTCTCATCAATGCTCCAACCGCATTATGGACTTAATAAATTGAGTTTCCATGAACTCCTAAACAAATTCATCAGCGTTTTCATTGAGGATAACCCGATTTCCTCTAAGCCTAGAGAAGAACAGGAAGACCATATCTGCACTATGTTGCAAATTCTATGACAAGAGAAATTCTACCCTGGAATTTTCTTTCCAATATCAATTCTGTTTGATTACAGTGACACACTGAACCACATGGGTTTCTACGGTTAATCTTACCATGACTCAGCTTATGCGTAAAGGAGAGAACCCTACACTACATTAGGTGTTCTAGGAAATCCTACGCTAGGAGAAGTCTGATTCAAAGACTCAGAGTTTCGCAACCTTCTATGTATCAAGTTTCTACGAAGCAGGATACAGCTACGTCCATAGCTGTGTACCTGACATACCAACAGGCTAAGATAGGACACCAACAAATTGGGATGTTTCATCATCTGAAATTGTGAACTAAAATGGGACAAGATCAACACGGATTTTGGTTACCAGACTTCAGCAAACTCAGAAGAAGCAGGATGCTATCTGGGTTATTATCAACAGTTTGATCAAGTCTGCAGAATCCTTACATCCGTACGGATTTCAGAACCAACAGATTGAACAAACATGTTCCAGCCAAGGCTCATCCGATCACTTGGCAATCCCTCAGCTATCGGGTCAGACAAAGATTCGTAATTGTACTCCTAACTTACTTCACGTCTTCATTCTAATTCCACGACTTGCTTTCGCGCTCACGTTCATGACACTATTCACGTTCATGATCGTATTTTGGCTTACGATTTTACGTTCATTTCTTTTCTCATTCTGGGAAGTTTGCAAGAACTTGTGAGACCAGACCCAAGTTTAGTATAACTCTCCATCATCAGATAGACGTTTCACGTCATATTCCATGTCTCACCTTGTAGCGTTTGGCGTTACCGCCATTATATTCTATGATCACGATATGTCTCACATGTCATGTTCATTCCACGTTCCACATATCATGATCAAGATATGTTACACGTATCATGGATCACGATATGTTTACTCATACTACACTCGCCATATCTCCACGTAGCACGTTCAAAAATTTTCACGTATCACGTTCAAAATTTATCACGTACTACGTTTCTTTATGTCTCGCGCATCGTTTCTAATTATCAGTTAAGTCAGATTGTCTTGCATCGTAACGTTTCAGTTACCCTAGCACGTTAACTCTTATTTTCCTCGATCCAATTTAGGGGATCTACCTTCCGTTGATAACCAAGAATTTCTTCGTATTCCAAGTCAAGGTCAGGAGGACCAAGATTTATCATTTGTGTCAAGAGCTTCTGAAGGAACCGTTCCAAGAGGGAGGCCACTTGGAAACGGACAAGTTCATCCGGACTTCTTATCCATTTTTCTTTTATCGATTAGATATGTCATTTCAGTCACGTCACATTCCATGTCTTTTCAAGACATGTCACGTTCCACGTCCCCTTCTACCATGTCACCTTCATTTCTGTTATTTTGCATACCTTTCCAGTTTGATTCGGGTATGTTTCGCTTCCAGTTACTTTATCTATAATTCGGGGACGAATTATTCTTTTTAGGGGGGAAGAATTGTAAAACCCGCATGCTTTTACCATGAATAGTGCCCTTAAGATCGTACGTCCTAGATTAAAACTGACCTTATTCAGTATTGATCACATTCATGTGCTATTAATCAAGTAAGTGCATACGTGTATGACATGATAAGTATCGATTACGTACGAACCCATGATAAACAGTTAATAAATATGTCACGTGAACGTAATTAAATCATGATCACCATTTAAAATACGAACTAAAATAATTACGTAAATACATATAATATAATTACGAGCGTTAAGATTACGATAAACTACATGATAAAATAAACAGAAACACTTTAAACACGAACACGTTTAACCACGAACGAACACGAAACATCGGGACACGAAAAACATTTGGGTTACCCCATGTGGGCCCCATGAACCACGAAATTAAGGAGGAGAAATGGGCCTAGCCCATCATTTTTACTAAACAAGGGGTTAAGGGAAAAATGCATTCATTTTCACTTTTCAAGAAATTAAACATAAAACCCTAAAAAGTTTTCTCCTCTCCTTCCTTTTCCCTTTTGTAGCCGCCACCTATAACACACATAAGAGGGGTGTTCTTGTTGATTTTGATCTTGGATATTGTACAAGTATTAGTGTTTGTTCATCCTTAATTCATCTACACATTCGGTATATCTTTTTAACCTTTCTTTTTAATTCCTTCTTTGATTTGGTAAAATTGATTAAGAACATGATGTTTTTAAAACCTATTTTAAAAACATAAAATAAACATGTATTTGGTTAAGAAGTAAAATCAAAAGGGTGTTTTACGGGTGTTTGGTTTAGCCGACGCCTAGACCGTGCCCCAAGGGGGTCACGACTTGGCCTAGAAACCACCACCGAGACCGTATGGTCCCGGTTTGGTGGTGTGGGTCCCACGGCAGCAAGGAACCAAGGGGAACCCCGATTTGGTTCGGGGTACGGTGTCGATTTCATGCCCGGTTCACGGTTCGTTGGTTAAATCATGATTTATGCTTCATGTTAATTTTTATGAATCATGAACTTAGGATATAAATTAATTAATCACATGAGATATTAATTAAATCATGACTTAGGTTATTCTAATTATTAATTTAGCATGATATTAATTTAACCTAAGTATTTTATGTTATAAGTTATAATTAATTAATTATTTAAAACATGCCTATAATTAATTAATTTAGACACGACTTAGGTTATATTATTAATAATAATAATACACATTTTAACCTAAGTATTTTCATTTCATTTTAATTAAAACATGTTATACTTTAATTAAAATGCTTAACCTATAGTTTAATTAAAATACATGAAATAATAATTAAACTATATACTATATCATATGACTTAAGAAATCAGCTTATAAACACGTAGACTTATATGTTAGCTTACGTAACCAGCTTAATTCTAAATATGGAAACTTCTATTTATAGAAACTTAATTAAATAAGACAACTAATCTATTAATGGAAACCTTCTATATATGGAAATCTATCTAAATCAGGCAGCTAATCTAATCATGGAAACCTTCTATATATGGAAACTTATTTAATTAAGGCAGCTGATCTATTTTTGGAAACTTTCTATTTTTAGAAACTAATCTATTTTAATCAGTAAATTCTATTTTTGGAAACTTTCTATTTTTGGAAACTTTCTATTTTTGGAAACTTTCTATTTTTGGAAACTTTCTATTTTTGGAAACTTTCTATTTTTGGAAACCTGCTATTTTTGGGAAGTTACTTATTATTACACAGTAAGTATAATAATACATGAAATACCAGTAATACTTAATCAGATTAATCAGAATACAAGATAAACACAGTTTAAGACTTTAAACAGTAAACCATGACCTAAAACATACCAAGTAAGCTAAGATGAGACATAAAACCCAGTACGTAATCAGTGATTCGATACTTATACACGTGTGTATTCATGTAGCGTTAGTGATCCAGAAGTAGGAGTTCTTCTTCCGTTCATTCACTGGACTTGAGGTACGGATTCCCGTCCTTTCAGTATGGACATTCTTTCCTTATTAGGATTTCCCCGTATGCAGCCAACTGTTTTCCCCAGCATTTGTTTTATTGTTTTGAACTGCTTATGTTAATTTAGCATAATCTATAGCCATATACAAGCATGACCAGTTTCACCTAGTTATGGAGGTACCATAACCATAGCATTGGAGGCACCGATGTTATGACTTCCCCACGGCGGAGTGATTGCTCGTGGCGTCCCTTTTCAGTTTTGGCCATATTATTATATCAGGTGGGGCGTATGGGTGCATCCTAGTTACATGTTTTATTCAGTATTTCATGGTGAATGTGGTGTGTGCCTTGCATCCTTCACAAGGAGTTGATCCCTCCTACCCAAACCAGTATATTAATTAGAGGCATCCCCTCTAATCAGCATGATGAGGTCACCCCTCCAAGTATTCATGCGCGTGACCTTTTCATGACCTATATGGGCTATGGTATATTTATGTTAAAACAGTTTTCATAAGATAAACATAAGGCTTTTCAAACTATAAAACCAGTTTTCTCAATACTTAACCAGTCTACTCAGAACTTAGTCTTCCGCTGTTATATGGTACATGCTTATCCTATTTCATGCTATATTGTATATCCGTGCACTGAGCGTTTTGCTCAGCCGTTACTTTCCTTTCCATGTCCCAAAACGGCAGGTACCCAAGACTCGAGCATTTGGAGGACATGCATAGGATGGAAGCTGCCATAGACTTCTTCTCCTGTTTCCTTCATATATTTATGCTTGCTTAGTCTTTCATTCAGTTCATTTACTTTGTTATGTTTTGGGCTTATGTTTGGGAACCGATGTTTGATTCCGGTTTTCCCTATGGTCATGTATGTTTTACTACATATTACCTTGCATGCTTTGATGGCACGCCATAATTACGCGTGACATTCCATTTATCAAAATGGGGTGTTACAGAAGAAATCTTCTTGAATTTTAAAGTGAGAAGCTTGAGCCAAATCGTATCACAAATTGAAGTCACAAGCTTAGCAACCGTCAAAGACTTATTGTTAAAAAATCCTATTATTTCGGTCTCTCCAAATGACGTAGACCGAAGCTGCTAACACAACCCGAGCAATGATACTAACAACAGAACACCCCTTAGCTAAGGGTCTAATAAACTCCACAATATCAATCAAACGCGGAGAAATATTGTGCATTCCACACCTCCTACGCAATTGTAACCAAACCTTTGTAGAATAAGAACATTCAAAGAAAAGATGATTATGCGAGTCAGGGACCTGATTACACAAGGGGCACTTAAGCAACGAAAGATCAACATGAGGCCCAACATCCCATTGCTTAAGGCGGTCTTGCGTTTTCAATTTCTGCTTCAGAACTAACCACATGTGAATCGCATGTCTCGGAATACACTGCGGAAACCAAACGACATGAAACCAAGTAACATTATTCGACCTTATCTGTATAGACTCCCTTGCGACAGCCACATAAAAAGGCCGATCAATCCATTATAGTCCCTCCAAATCATATTATCACTACGATTATCACTAAGCATTGGAACCGGTATAGAAACAATATTCGGGAATCGATCAAACCAGTCCAACGGCCATCTCCATGCTCCATTCCGAATAAGATCCCTTACCTTGTCCGATAAAGCAAAACCTGAACGATTAATATGTCTAGCAGAAATAGTATCCCGAATTGGGCATTCATCAGCCCATTTATCAAACCACATAGAAGTATCTCTACCATCATGAATTTGGTGCCAAAAAAACGGTCGAATAATACTCCGAAGCTGAAGAAGCTTACGCCAACTCCAACTAACATCACCAATACATGGAACATCCCAGAAACTTCTACCTTTCAATTTATAATCATAAATCCAACGCACCCATAGAGACTCTATTTTAGAAAGAATACTCCATACATGCGACGTCTTTAGAGCTACGTTAAATTCATCCAACCTACGTATACCCAGACCACCTTCAATCAGAGGCTTACAAACAGTGTTCCAAGCTACTTTAGCTTTACCCCGCTTCATCTCTCCTTGACACCACAAGAAACCACGCATAATTTGTTCAAGCTCATAGATAACTCTAGCAGGAAGAATAAATACAGACGCCCAATAAATATGCATTGAGGAAAGAACAGAACGAATAAGTTACACTCTCCCTGCAAGAGAAAGAAACTTATTCCGCCAATCATTAACCCTATTTTCAAGCTTCTCAACCAAAATTTTACAATCACGATATCGAAGTCCTGAGGAAATAAGGGGAACACCAAGGTATCTAACAGGTAAAGTTCCTTCCGCAAGTGGCGTGAGAGTAAGAATACTAGATTTAATCCCGCTAGGCACATTACAAAAATAAGCAGTACTCTTAGGAATACTAGGCACCAACCCAGAGACATTCTTGAACTCCTCCAAAGTATCCAACATAACAGAGACAAAATCCAGATGACCCCTAGCGAACAAGAACAAATCATCAGCAAAACAAAGATTTACTAACCTCTGTTTCTCACAATGATGATGATAACGAAAATCCGCAGCTACAGCCACCTTTCTTTGTAACATGAGAGTTAAAACTTCCATAACAAGAGTAAATAAATAAGGAGATAAAGGATCCCCTTGTCGCAGCCCCCGTTTACCATTAAACCAACCATACAAATTACCATTAATACAGATTGAATAAGATGTGGTAGAAACACATGAAAACCAAAACCAACAAGAATACCTCGAAGAAAACCCCAATCCATCGTATCATAAGCTTTCTGAATATCAATCTTAAACGAACATCTAGGTGGACCAAAGTGACGATGGTAGTTTCTCATTAACTCTTGCGTAAGGAGAATATTATCTGAAATCCTTCTTCCCGGGACAAACGCAGATTGATTAACACTCACTAAATCACCAAGGTCGCCTTTAATGCGATTAGCTATAATTTTGCTAATACATTTAAAACTTACATTACAACATGATATAGGGCGATAATCATTAATAGTACTCGGCGTAGAAACCTTCAGGATTAAAGCAATAATAGTATGATTAACTTCCCGAAGCAATTTACCATTACGAAAGAAATCCTGAATAGCACACGTGAAAGTATCACCCACCGTATCCCACGCCTTTTTGAAAAAGGCAGCAGTGTAACCATCAGGACCCGGAGCTTTATCATCACACATTGAAAACAATGCACTTTTTATCTCCGCATCAGACACCAACCGAATCATGGATAACGCCTTGGAACCATCAAGAGTATTAGTAAACAGATTATGAGTATCAAGTGGAATAGTAATACCTTCCATGCCAAGGAAATTCTCATAATGAGAAACAAATGCAGTCGAAACCGCTCCAGCTTCATGAACCACATTAGACATATCCTTAACCATATCAATCCTATTTCGAGCGTTTTTACTTTTGACAATGTTATGAAAATACGCTGAATTAGAATCCCCCGCTTCCAACCACTGGATCTTAGACTTCTGCCTCAAAAAACGTTCCTCATCCAGAACAGCTTCCTTGAACGCAGGTAATAAATGAGCATGATCCTCCTGAATTGACGAATTAGATGGATTTAGATCAATGGCTTTTTGAATCTCATCTAATTCATCACGAAGCAGATTGACACGCGTATGCAAATTACCTTGATCATGCAACAGTTTCCAAAACGGAGCTTTAAGACCCTTAAGCCTTTTAACCATTTGAAACATTGCACAACCATGAACCTCCAAATTCCAGCCATTCGTAACGATCTCCTGAAACCTGTCCTTATGAACAAGAAAATTATAAAATTTAAAAGGCTTAGGTTTAGGTTTAGACACCGTAGGTAAACGAAGCACACATGGGGAGTGATCCGATATACGATAAGGCTGAAAGATAGAAAAAGAACCAGGAAACTCATCCATAAACATAGTATTAGACATAATTCTATCAATCTTTTTAAGTATCCCATCCTCTCCCTGTGGCTTCTCATTCCATGTGAAATGAAAGCCTGTAGCATTAACATCAGTGACTTCCATACTCCGTACACAATCTTTAAATTCACGCATAGCAATATTAGGACGATACCCACCACATGAATGATCTTCAAGATTAAGCGCAGCATTAAAATCACCAAGAACAACCCAAGGTTTATCCCGCATAAAAGAAGCATGAGCAGTAAGATTACTCCACAAAACACGTCTATCTTGGTAAGCATTATCCGCATAAACAAAAGAACAAAACAGTGTTCTATTATCCAAACGAGTAATGATTTGACAGTGCATAACCTGATTCGTAAGTGACAAAACCATAACATCCACATTATCATCATTCCAACCAAGAATAATACGCGTACCTTTAGAACATATTCCCCCATTAGACGTCCACTTCCAACGACGACATATTTTCTTGCAAACATCAAAAACACATGTAGCGTCCACATGAGACTCTAGCACAGCACACACACTAAGATTATTCTCATTAACAACCTGACGAACCTCCTTTTGTTTAGGGAACTGGTTCAAGCCCCTTATGTTCCACGAGGCGATACTAAACATTTAAAACATTATGATCAGGAGTGCTTGCCCCTGTTGCTGGTTTCATAATATTAAGCGACTCATCGTAGATATTTTCTATAAAATCATCTTCATCCGCTTCCTGCTCACCACCAGACAGCGCCGAGAAAGCAGTTGAAGTAGAAACATCAGCAGTAGTTTTACCTTTATCAATAACTCGTGGTGAACTTGTAATATTATCGGAACCAGTATCCAGATTCGTCTGTTTATTCAAACGTCCTCCATTGTTCGAACCAGAATTCGAAGCTTTCGGTTTATAATTAAATTCTTTAGTCATATTAAACCCCTTAGCCACGGAAACACCTCTTGGAATAATGTTATTATTCTTTTTGTTGTTTCGTTTTCTGTTTACCACTTGCTAAAATCCATCTTTATCCACATTAGAGCTACTCTCTCCATCATTTGTTGCACCCGTAGTTTTAGATACGACAACAACTCTTTTAGGGCAAGTACTCAATGTATGACCAAAACACTTACATGTTTCACAACGTGGAGGCTTCCACTCATACTCAACCTGAATAACTTCTTTCGTATAATCATCCCCTTCAAGAGCTGGGATTCCAACAGTAACGGACTCCAAAAATTCATTATTCGCATCAACCTTAATAAGAAATCTAGCAAAGCTACATCGACCCCAAGAATCCTTACACATAGTACTCGTATAAGAATCTAGCATAACCGGTCTGCCAAGATAGCTAGCAATGAAACTCAAGCCCTCCTCATCAAACACTTGTAGTGGAATATCATGGAGTTTAACCCAAACCGGCACCTTAGTTAATTCCTCCTTCTTAGGACTTGTTTTCACCGACCATTTCTTAAGAATGATAGGTGAGTTTTTGATCATCCATGGACCGCCCTCTAGAACGGCTTCCACTCCAGCAAGAGTATCAAATTTGAAAAAGAAAAACCCTTTCTCATTCATCATAATCTTACTTATCCCGTGTTTAGCCCAATTACTTTTAACAAAGTATTCCACCACCGGAAAAGCAAGCCTTTTTCCAATAAAATATCCATACAACATATTCTCATACCTAGAACTCATTTTAGCCACAACCTTTCTCGGTATAGAAATATTGACACCATCGAACACCTTTTCAGCCACACGATGTCCAAACTCAGAACTTCCATTAGGTTTCGGGGCCATAACACCTGCATACGTATTAGAAGTATTCGATGGGTGAGACCAGAAGACATCATCAACCTTACGCGTATTCACAGGTGGCTCAACACCGGCAACCTCAGCATCCAATAGTTTAGAGACCATCGGAGTTGACATGCTTATAAAATTGTCACATATGTCAACCGTACTCGACAATGGGACTCCACTAGGTTGTCTCTTAGTAACGAACTGACCAAGAGGAGATGACGAAATCGATTGCAATATTTTATCTTTAGCAAGAATCTCCGCCTCATACTTACACAGCAAGTCAATGATCTCCTTCGACCGCACAGCCGACACCAAAGACCAGCAACCATCTTTCATCTTAATCTCATAAGCAAACGCACCTACCTCTTGAACTGTGTTCAACGTAACCCCTAGCAACAACAAAACTTCCGACAAGGTACACTGTTGCATACCATTGATAGTGGCAGCATTAGTAACCTCGTCTTCTTTAGTATTCACCGACTCCATGCAGACCAGTAACAAAGAAAACCTAAATCAAACTCAACCACTAAACCCTAAAAAAAACCCTAATAAAAAAACGACACACCCACGAATGAACGAATCACCAGCGACCAATTAATGTTCAGAACGAGAATTTACTTCTCAACCGTCACAATCACAAGCGAAACATTAAACAATTATACCAATAAGAACCACGTCACCCTCAAACGTCACAATCACACGAATTAAATAGGGTAGTAGAACCGACAAACAAAATTAATGGATCACAAACATTATGCCGACAAGATACTTAAAAGACAAAACAACTTACTGCTGTCAAACCAATTAACCAAGTAAAAAAAAGGTTTAGATCGAGACCAATCAGAGGTTAGACGAAAAAAACCCAATTGTTAAATGATTGCATGATTAAACGAACATAAAAGTTGAATCGTTGGAAAAAATTCCTGCCGCCATAGATGTTTTTAGGGATTTTTTTTAACTGGTCATGTTTGTATATAAGGCTTAGGCAATATCTTAGTTATTAAAATATTATAACATCAGAATACGTGTTATACCGAAATTAATAATTGAACATGAATACATTAACCAGAGAAATATTAGAATACTCAGATTTATCAGTTTATATACATACAGTATTTCAAGAATAAAATAAATCACGAAAACAGTTAAGATCAGTAAAATAAATAAGCATCAGTCAACTTATTTTCGTGTCTGTTATTTATGTAGAATTCGTGAAGTCGGAGTAGATCTTTTAGCTTTCGTTCTTACTTCGTTACTGGACACGAGGTACGGATTTCCCGGCCTTCAGTATAGACTTTCCTTCTATGAACGATCAGGATTCCCGTCTGCAGCCAAATGTTTTCCCCAGTATATGTTATAAATTATCAGAAATTATTTTAATAACTAAGATATTGCCTGAGCCTTATATACAAGCATGGCCAGTTAGTTGTACTAGTTACGGAGGTACCGTAACCATGACACTTGAGGCACTGGTGCCATGACTCACCTGTAGGAGAGTAATATCCTGCAACGTTCCACTCAGTTCAGCTTGGCCATTTTATCAGTTTTATTAATGGGGCGTATGGATGCATCCTAGGCTTATCAGTTTACAGTTTATCAGGTAAATGTGGTGTGTGCTCTACATCCTTCACATTGGAGCTGACCCCTCCACCCAGCACAGTAATTAGAGGTCGCCCATCTACAGCATGACGAGGTCACCCCTCCAGTTATTCATGCAAACAGTTGTTACAACACATGACCTACATAAGCTCTTGGAAATTAAAATACAGTAAATGCATGTTTTCAGATTTAACAGATAACTATTCAGTTTTATTATTTATAGACTTATCAAATTTTCTACAGTTTTCATCATACTTCACATATCAGTCTTTCAGCTTTAGTAATTATTAATTATTTCAAGTTCAGTATATTCCTATCATGCATTATATCCATCAGCCGTAGTTCTTTCATGTTCTAACGGCAGGTACACCAGGACACTCTTAAGATTCTGAGAGCATGTGCATTGGATGGAAGCCGTCCAGACTTCTTTACTTTATGCACTTCATTTTTATATTACCGTTGGACATTGTTCAGTCCTTTCTTTCAGTATTTTACTTTACATGTTTTGAGCTTATGTTGGATTACCGATGTTTGATTCTGGTATTTCTGTTATGGTCAGTTAACATTTTAGGACATTTACCTTATGCTTTGATGACATGCTATAAATACACGTAACGGTCCACTTATCCAAGTGGGGTGTTACAATTATGGTATTAGAGCGCAAGGTTCGACATGTAGGCTCTAAAACTTGACCTGTGACTTATGGGTAGTCACCAGGAGCTTCCGAGATTTTGGCGTTGTTATCTTTCATGTTTCTCATGTAATTATCAGTCAGTTTCCTTCAGTTATCGGCCAGTTTTTCTTAAAGTTTTGCCTAAGTAAAAGATTGGTACAGGACTGGCCATATTTAGTCGCATGTGCATTTTTTTAGCGAATTTTAGTTTTGGTGAACTGACCATAGGCGTTCACCCTTGTCCGTTCAAATTTTTGTATAGATGAACTGACCATAGGCGTTCATCCTTACTCATGTCAGATTCATGTTTTCAGTCGAATATTACTTGGTGAATCAGCCCATATACGTTCACCAGTGTTCAGATCAAATTTTCATGCTTTATAGTCGAATGTTGTTTTGTGAACCGATCCATAGTTGTTCACCTTTTTCATATCAGGACATTACATCAAAATTTGACAGGTGGATCGAACCAGAATCTACTTAGTCACATGCTTTCTCTTGTAAATTCTGTGAATTAAACCACAACCATCCACATCAGTTGATATTAAACCTCAGTTGACTATACCTTTATGTTCTTTATAATAATCAAGTTTCATACCCTCACGTGGTTGTCGTTTTCATGTTGATTGTGTTCATGTCTCCTTATGAGGATTTCGTTTTCAGCAAGGTGATGATGTTTTCATGTTAAGATACAGAAGGATTACAGTAAAATCCTATTTCATGATAAATCATGTTCTTGTCTTCATGAATCATGTCTTCATACTGAACATTGATGAAACTCCGATTGATCATACTTTTCATCCTCTATACAACCAGCATTAAGTCTATGCAGGAATTACCAGGCTATCATGTTACTCATTTCAGTTCAGTTTACTACTATTTAAATCAATTTATTTCTTTGATCATGTCAGACAAGCGACACCAGTATCGATCATCCCATAAAATTTCCTCTAGTGCCATGTATAGTATTCCATCTGTACCACATGTACAGTGTCTCAGTTATACTCCATGTACAGTATTTCATGAGTACTCCACGTACAGTGTCTCAGATATGCTCCATGTGTAGTATTCACTTTGTACTTCATGTAAAGTAGTCCAGGTGTACTCTAGGTACCCTACTTCATGGATATTGCTAATCGATCCTCAATCATCTCAGGCGTTTCCACTTGTCGATATTCTACCAGATGCTGATGCTGCTCGTGAGTTGAAGATTTTACCAGATACTGATGTTGCTAACACTTTGAAGACCTCACAAATGTTGATGCTTTGGAGATTTCTCAAGATGCTGATGATGTTTATACTATGAAGACTCAGCAGAACAAGGACGAAAACTATAAATTTGAAATTTCTGACAAGAATAAATTTTAACCATCACCATTCTATTCCATGCTTTTACTTCCCCAGTTAGATGTCACACTTCACTCAGCTAATCTTTCAGTCAGAAGAGTGGGAACTGGTAACCAACCAGCCACTTAGCAAAAATGGTTACATGAATCACGGTCATGATAACGACCGTCAGGAAACTGGCAGACAAGGCGGTAATGACAACCACTGTGCTTATAATTAATCAGTCAGTAACCATCAGAACTTCGGAACAGACGTGACCAGAAATACAAAGGTCAGTAGTCTAATCGGTCCGCCACTCCTAACAGTTACCAGAAACTCTTAACCTTATTCAGAATCACCTACTAAAAACACATGTCAAGACATCAGTCAAGACACAGATCTCTGTTAACATTTTAAAGACACATGTCAGGACATCAGTCATGGTACATGTCATAAGAATGTCGTCTCTAAGTGCGAGTCAAAACTCATAACTTCGGTAAATCTTCTAAACTAGACTTAGAAATTCAGGGTACCCTCCAAGGGGGTATAGCCGTTTTGTCATGCCACACGTAAATCCGACCATTAAAGATTCAGTTACCACCACTAGAGTATTATTCAGATTAGACACGCAGTATTCATTTTGTAAGTTTGCAGACGAACACATTCAGCGAGATCTGCCATGATTACTTCACGTATTCATATGTCAGCTTTATCTTAAAGCAGGTATTACCGATCTCCCACCCAGAAAAGACTCCACAGTACCACCCATAATTATTAAAGTTTTCTTCAGTTAACGATGAGATCCGTCTTACCAACTCCTGAACATATTCATTTTTATTTCTGCCAGAAAAATCAGTACAAATTATTTCAGCTTTACAAGCACGTGAAATATTATCTTATAGCTGCGAAGACTTTTAGTCACCATTCATGATGCGACTTCTGAAATTCCTTAAATTATGACCAACAGATCATTCTAGGGTTTTCTGATGTACTTCCAAAAAGGTTTCTAGAAATTCCTTCCTAACCACAAGGCAGAGTTTAACTTCAAGCTTGTATCAAAGACCAACAAGTGTTTTCAGAACTCTTATTCGCAGGTCTTCAGCTGAGTTAAAAGAGTTGCAGCATTAGCTGCAAGAGTTACCGGAACGAGGCTTTAATCGTCCTAACACACACTAGATAGTGCACCGTTCTGTCTATCAGGAAGAAGGTCGGTACAAGATCACCATTCATAAGAAATGATCAACCCACGTATAGAAAGTTTATCTGACCTGCTGTGATGCCTTAAACATTTTTCCAGAATAATTCACGATCATGCCGCCATCGGTGGCGAAAGAAAGAACGTGAGGCTTTCTAGACTGCTGTTGCACATATTATAGCCTCTATAATATTTTGATTTATACTTCTGAGCTCCCTAATGCTCCAGCTAAATTATGAAATTTATGAATAAAATTTTTCCCATAATTCTCAGACAGAATCGTTAGTATATTCATTGATCGCATTCTGATCTGCTAAATTCTAGAGAAGAACACGAGAATCATCTTCTCATAGTTGTACATAATCTTCGATAGGAGAAAAATTTATACATGGCTTTCTAGATGAGATTTCCAGTTGAACAAGGTGGCATTTCTGGGCCACGTTATTCAACAGAAGTAAATTTCAAACAATCCTGCGAAGGTGAAGGCCATCACCAGATGGTCAAGACCGACGCCTGTGATTAAAGTACAAATTTTCTAGAACTCAGTTGACTACTACCGCAGAAATTGCTGACGGTTCTCACAATTAGCTTTCCATGACTAAGCTTACACGTAAAGGAGAGGACCTACACAAAAATGTTGTATTCCATAGCTGCCTGACAGGTCACAGGTTCAAGATAGAACGTTGTCATGCTTAGTGAGTATTATAACCATTAGAAAACTCTGAACATAAATGAAATAAGATTCCATGGAGGTTGTTATCAGCTATCACAGACTCCGAAGGGGTATAATACGATCTAAGTCATTGTCGACCATTTAAACCAGCCTACACGTTTTCTTTCATCCGAAAGGATTAAGTAACAGGAAATTCAGTAGTAAATCGTACGATTTCAAGGTATTCCATCAACAAACATATCAGATAGAAAATGTCACGTTCACGAATCACGCTCACGTTCATGTTGACGATGACTTTTACGTTCACATTCACGTTCTCGTTTACGTTATCCTTACGTCTACGTCTCACGTTCACATTATGATGTTGTTTCAGTCCATATTTTGTACTATCTCATGATTTAAGTTCACGTCCGTATTTATGACATTGTTCACGTTCAGGTTCGTGTTCCATCTCGCGATACGCATTTCACATTACAGAAAGCTTGAGAAACCAGGCTCAAGTTTAGCACAACTATTCCATAACCAGGCAGACGTTTCACATCTCAGGCTGTATCATTTGGCATTCCTTCCTCAGTCAGCATACGTTCATGATATGTTCTAGTATCACGTTCACAGTATGTTTCACGTATCACATTCACGATATATTCCATGCCAGTGTTCTTCAGATAATCGTGAACCACATTAACAATTGCTCACGTAGCACGTTCACAATTGTTCACATAGTTCGTCCCTATATATTTTCAGCAACTTGCGCAGAGATATAAATGTTATCTTTCAGGATATTTATACGTACCGTTTCAGGTATCCACATGCTATAGCTTGTGCGTTCTATCAGATTCATAAAATCTATCTTAAGAATGGAACTAGAAACTATTTCAGCATCATCATGACAGGGTCATCAGGACCAAGATTTTCATTGTGTTAGACCTTTGAAGGAATCGTTTCGAGCGGGAAGCTACTTGAAACAGAAGAGTCCATCCGGACCTCTTATCTCTTTTCCTTCAATAAATCCAGTTAATTTCTTTCAGTCATGTCACGTTCCATGTTCACTCCAGTCATGTCACGTTATACCTTTTAGCAGCAGTATGTTCTAAATCAAGGACGAACGATCCTTCAGCTTATATGTCTTTTCAGCCTTCATGCTCTTTCTGCATATATGTTCTTTCAGCTGTTGTAACTCCACCAGCTTATTACCTTTAATTCGAGGACGAATTTTCCTTTTAAGAGGGGAAGAATTGTAAAACCCAGTATAGTCGTATCCTTAATTAGGGGACAAATTATTCTTTTAGAGGGGAAGAATTATAAAACCCGTATTTAAAAATTCAAATATTAAATACGCAGTTTTAATTTATAAAAAAAAATATTCATATAATAATTCAGAAAAATAATTATTAAGTTCAGAAGATATTACGAATGTATTTTAGCATACAATAAAGATAGCTACGCTTCAGAAAACTAAAAAGTGTGAGAGTTAACTACGAATGTACGTAAGTAAGTTTAAAATAAAAATAAAAACTATATAGTTGTAAAGGGGGGGGGGGGGGGTTTGAAGAACAAAAAAAAGGTAAATGGGCTCTATGCCCGGCCTAGTAGTGAAGAAAAAAAAATACGGGGTAACCTCCCCTCATTGTCCAAACAGTATCAAAATATATATGTATATATATATATATATATATATATATATATATATATATATATATATATATATATATATATATATATATATATATATATATATATATATATATATATATATATACTACTAGGGTTTCACATTGTTGTGGCCGTCGGGTTAGAACAAAAAAAAAGGAGATCGATCCTATGGGGAGTTATTGTAATTTGTGTTATGTATTTTCATCCTAACAATCATGAAGGTAATTCTTGTTTTTCCCTTTTTTTTAATAATCACGAACCCTAATTATAATAACCAATGAAAAACGTTTTCAGATTTAAACTAATGATCGAGAGATAATAATCATGGGGTTCGGATTGGTGTGGCTGCACGAAAACCGAGACATCACCATGTCTCGGTGGTATTGTTTAATCAGGCCACAGCCAAACACCCCATTCGGGGCTGTTTTATTTAAAACAGTGGAAAGGAAAAACCAAAAGGGGTGTCGGGTTTGGTTATGGCACGAATACCGAGACACCAGGTCTCGGTGGCCGTTTTCTCTGCCCAACCGTTACCCAAACAGGGGCAGATTGGGGTTGTGTTCGACCACCCGACGCTAAACAACCCATTCGAGTGCTTAGAATTATTAACGGGGTGTTTGGGATTAATAATCAGTGGAAAACATTATATATCAGTGGGAACATCATAGAGATCAGTGGGAAAAAGATTTGGACAGAATATTTGTGACGTTAATATGAGATTAGCGACGCTAAATTCTGTCGCAGTTTAGTAGTGACAGTTTTTATCGACAGTTTTAAGCCCAGTTTTTTTAGTCACAGCTTTTAGTGACATAATTTTCCGTCGCAGATTCTAATAGGCAGAATTAAATAGTAACTGGTTGATTTAGTGCGACCGAGACGGGGTATCTCGGTAAGCTCGGGACTATATTTTAAAAGGGATTAAAACGATGATTTAATTATACCTTATTTATCACTTAAATAAATAAATGTTTAAATGATTTAATTAGTAAATTAAATTTATTATATTAAATTAGTTTTTATAAAATTTAAAAAGGGTATAATATTATTAAATGATTTTATTATTTTGGAAACGTTCTAATTTAGGAAACTTTCTATTATTAACAGGTTACTATATATGGAAATATTATAACATCAGAATACGTGTTATACCGAAATTAATAATAGAACAGGAATACATTAACCAGAGAAATATTAGAATACTCAGATTTATCAGTTTATATTCATACAATATTTCAAGAATAAAATAAATCACAAAAACAGTTAAGATGAGTAAAATAAATAAGCATCAGTTAACTTATTTTCGCGTCCGTTATTTATGTAGTATTCGTGAAGTCGGAGTAGATCTTTCAGCTTTCGTTCTTACTTCGTTACTAGACACGAGGTACGGATTTCCCGTCCTTCAGTATGGACTTTCCTTCTATGCATGATTAGGATTCCCTGTCTGCAGCCAAATGTTTTTCCCAGTATATGTTATAAATTATCAGAAATTATTTTAATAACTAAGATATTGCCCGAGCCTTATATACAAGCATGACCAGTTAGTTGTACTAGTTACGGAGGTACCGTAACCATGACACTTGAGGCACCGATGTCATGACTCACCTGTAGGAGAGTGATATCCTGCAACGTTCCACTCAGTTCAGCTTGGCCATTTTATCAGTTTTATTAGTGGGGCGTATGGATGCATCCTAGGCTTATCAGTTTACAGTTTATCAGGTGAATGTGGTGTGTGCTCTACATCCTTCACATTGGAGCTGATCCCTCCACCCAGCACAGTAATTAGAGGTCACCCCTCTACAGCATGACGAGGTCACCCCTCCAGTTATTCATGCAAACAGTTGTTACAACACATGACCTATATAAGCTCTTGGCAATTAAAATACGTAAATGCATGTTTTCAGATTTAACAGATAACAGTTCAGTTTTATTATTTATAAATCAGACTTATCAGATTTTCTACAGTTTTCATCATACTCCACATATCAGTCTTTCAGCTTCAGTAATTATTAATTATTTCAAGGTCAGTATATTCTTACCATGCATTATTTTTTTGTAAAGGGTTTCCCCGGTAAATATATTAACCAAAAAAGCGTTGAAGTACAAAGGAATGTGGCTATGATACCACATTAACCACATGCTATAGGCAGCATGTTAATACGTGATTATGTCATGGCATAAACACAATCTAATCTAGAACTACAATGCAAGTAAACTAGAAAGAAACCAAGATGCAAACATGAAGTCACACAATGTCTTCAGCTTCCACCAACAGCACGAAAGGAGCAACTGATTACCAAATGAGACTGCCTCATTAAAAAACCTTGCCAAAGAAAACCCAATGGGAAAAACCTTGGACAAGGAAAAAAGAGTACAACCCTCACCCGGCACTCCCATCATGAAGAACTCTAGAGCTCGGCACCCTCCATTTGTCAAGCAGCAAACTCGACCTGGCAGACAACTTCTTAAAATGAAATGAAATCAACTTCAACCGAATAGTATCACAAATAAGCTGAACAATCTGATCAACGGCCAACAACCTTTTCTTGAAAAGTCTTGAATTACGTTCCATCCATATAAAGTACGCAGTAGCAGCCAGCACAAGACGGGCAAGGACGCTAGGACAAGACTTCCCCTTAGAAATTGGAATAACATAGGCTAAAATATCATCAATCCGAAGGGGGATGCTATCCATATCACATAGGCCCCGAACCTTAGACCAAACCTGCATAAAATAAGAACATTCAAAGAAAAGATGGTCATGAGAATCCGGCACCAATTTACACAACAGACATCGTAGAAGGCTTAGATCCACCAAAGGGCCAACATCCCATTGCCTAAGCCGATCTTGTGTCTTCAATTTTCTTCTAACCACTAACCACAAAAGGATAGAGTGACGAGGAATACAATGAGCAAACCAAACAACATGATACCAATCAACCATCAAAGCCCTATCCCGAATGGAGTCCCAAGCTAAAGAAACTGAAAAAGGATGTAGAACCCCATTTATATCACGCCACATCAAAACATCATCCTAAGCATCATTAATAACAGGGACAGGGATAGAGACAATGTTCGGAAATCTAGCATACCAATCCTGCGGCCACTGCCAAATACCATCAGTAATAAGATCCCTCACCTTATTAGATAGAGAGAGCCCAGATCTTGTAATACTTCGAAACGTAAGAACGTCCCACAACGGACATAAATCTGCCCATTTGTCAAACCACATAGAAGCCAATCTACCATTATTAATCTTGTACCAAATAAATTGACGAATGCGTGATCTAATCTGTAGAAGTTTTCTCCAGCCCCAAATCATATCACATATACATGGAACGTCCCAGAAACTTCGATCCTTTAACTTGTGAGAATAAATCCATTTAACCCATAACGACTCTTTACGAGTGAGGATACACCAGATATGAGAAACCATTAATGCAGTATTAAAATCAGAAAGCTTACGAATACCAAGTCCACCTTCATAAAATGGAGTACAGACAGAGTCCCAAGCAACTCTAGCCTTACCTTTCTTCATTTCACCTTGAGACCATAAGAAGCCTCTCATAAGCTGTTCCAAATCATGAATAATCCGAACAGGTAAAATAAAGACAGACGCCCAGTAGATATGCATAGATGGAAGAACTGAACAAACTAACTAGAGTCTTCCTGCTAAAGAAAGAAATTTATTGCGCCATCATTAACTCTACTCTCAAGTTTTTCAACAAGAACTTTACAATCCCTATATAGAAGCCTGGACGAAATGAGAGGAACACCAAGATATCTGACAGGTAACTCGCCTTCAGCAAATGGCATGATATGTAAAATACTACTTTTAACAGCAGTAGCTACATTACAGAAGAAAACTGTGCTCTTTGGGATACTTGGAAACAAACCTGAAGCTATCTTAAATTCCTCCAACGCATCCATAATAACCTGTACAGAGTCCAAGTGACCCTTAGCAAACAAAAAAAGATCATCTGCAAAACAGAGGTTGATAATACATTGTTGATCACAACGGTGATGAAAATAAAAGTCCTCTGCATTAAGAACCCTCCGCTGCAACATAAGTGAAAGGATCTCCATGACCAACGTGAAAATATATGGAGATAACGAATCACCTTGCCAGAGGCCTCTTTTTCCTTGAAACCAGCCATATAAATTACCATTTATGCAAATGGAATACGAAGTAGTAGAAACACACGTCATAATCCAATCAACCATTAAATGGGGGAATCCAAACCCAATCAGAATGTTACGCAGAAACTGTCAGTCCACCGTATCGTAAGCTTTCTGAATATCCACCTTAAAAGCACATCTTGGAGGACCAAAATTTATGTGGTAATTCCTCATCAACTCTTGCGTCAATAAGATGTTATCCGAGATCCTACGCCCCGGAACAAAAGCAGAATGATTAATATTAACCAAATCGCCCAAATCCCCTTTAATACGGTTAGCAATTATCTTACTAATGCATTTGAAAATAACATTACAACAAGAGATGGGGCGATAATCAGTAATCTTATTTGGAATAGAAACCTTAGGGATAAGAACAATAATAGTATGATTAACCTCTTTAAGAAGTTTTCCATTAGAGAAAAACTCCCGAATAGCACATGTAAACTCATCACCCACAATATCCCAAGACTTCTTAAAAAACACAGTAGTAAGACCATCTGGCCCAGGCGCTTTGTCATCACTCATGGAGAATAACGCTGTAACAAACATTCACCATTAATAAACCTTCATTTTCACTTTTCACTACAATTCAGTTCTCATTTATTCATTATCCTACTTCTACTGTTGCTACTTAGTTCTATTGATCATACTTGATCAATAGAGCTTGTTGATGTGTTTTGGAAGCTTATCAGTTGATACCAGTTCAGCCTAGTTTAGTTCTTTTCCAGTTATAGCAGATTGATGCAGGGGTGATGAATTGTAGACGATGATGATGTATTGATGGTTACTGGTGATTGATTATTGATGTTTTTGTTGATATTAGTTGGCTCAGCGCCTAACTACTCCACCAAAGGGGGATTCAAGCTAAAAGGCATTTGATTTCTCATTTTTGTTCCACTAAAAAGTATTGCCATGCTCAATTCTTAGAATAACAGTTTACCTGCTGAATTGTGAGTGATATAGTGTGCTTTTGGTGTATTTGATATAATCTGGTAGTTTGATAGTAGTTCATAGCTTTGGATTCAGTCCTAGTTTGATAATTTTGGTCTAATATGCTTATAATTTTATCAGTTAGTCATAATTGTGTTCCATAGTATAAAGTTGGTGTTTCTTTGCTGGTTATAGTTCATTTGAGTTGGTAAACAAGTACTGATAAGTGGTTAATAATTTCATAAACTTTTGCTCAAAAAGTCTTTGTAAAAGTTTTCATATCGTTGATGGTGCTTGGCAGTGGCCGCAGGATTGGAATACTAGATTTCCTAATATTGTTTCTATACATGTGCCTATTATTAATGATGACAAATAATATGAGTTGCTATGGAGGGATATTAGTGGTGTTTCTCGATCGTTTTCTGTGGCGTTAGCTTGGGATTCCATACGTGATCGGGCGATGGAAGTAAATTGGTATAAAGTTGTCTGGTTTTCTCATTGTATTCCTCGTCACTCTATTAATTTGTGGCTGGTGGTTAGAAGGAAAGACACAAGATAGGCTTAAGAAATGGGATGTTGGCCCGTTGGTGGATTTAAGCCTTCTTCGGTGTCCTTTATGTAGTTTGGTGCAAGACTCCCATGACCATCTTTTCTTTGAATGTTCTTATTCTGTGCAGGTTTGGTCTAAGGTTCGGACCTTGTGTGGTATGGATACTGTCCCACCTTGTATTGATGATATATTAGCTCATGTTATTTCAATTTCGAATGGGAAATCATGTGTTAGCTTTCTTGCTCGTCTTGTGTTAGCTGCTGCTACTTCTTTTTTTTATTTGGATGGAACGTAATTCAAGACTATTCAAGAAGAAGAGGATGTCTGTTGATCAGTTATTTCAGATTCTATGTGATACTATTCGCTTGAAGTTGATTTCTTTCCCTTTCAAGAAATTATCTACCAGGTCAAGTTTGCTGCTTGACAAATGGAGGGTGCCGAGCTCAAGATTTGTTCCATGATAGGTGTGCCGGGTGAGTGTTGTACTCTTTTTTCCTTGTCGAATGTTTTTCCCACTGGGTTTTCTTTGGTAAGGTTTTTTTAGGAGGCAGACTCATTTGGATTCATCCTGCTCCTATCATGGTGGTGTTGGATGCTGAAGAGTGAGCGCGGTTTCATGTTCACATCTTGGTTTTTATCTAGTTTACTATTATCTTCTAGATTTGGTTAGGGCTTTTGATGTTTCATAGTCTTTGTTAACAAGCTGCATGTAGCTTGAGGTTAATGTGGTATCTCAGCCACATTCCTTTGTATTTAAACGCTTTTTTGGTTAATATATTTACCGGGGTAACCCATTACCAAAAAAAAAAGTTTTCATATCAGATTTAAACTAGTGTTTGGATAAAAGGTGTTTTAGTGAATCAGCTTTTGAAACTTGTTGGTTTTAGTTCATACACACTTAATAGGTCAGTGTAAGTCACTTTACAAATATTTGTAGTCAAAACTTTTGTCAAACAGGCAAATGGTATAGAAAAACTTTGGGTCAAGTGTTCATCAGAAAAACAAGCAATCTTTAATCCATTGTCATTTCTTTGTTAATGGATGTTTTTAGCTGATTTTTGTTCCCAATTAAAGTTCAACATATAAGCTTTCTGTCTTACTAAGGAAGCCATACAGTATCAAGATTTGAGCTAGAAATTAGCTTATGAATAAGTTGTTGAGCAAACTCAATTCCATGTGATAGTACTAATCTGCATAATCATTTCCCACCTCTCTACTTCAAAAACTTAGCCATTTTCTTGCACATTCCTGTTCACAAACTTGTTTTAAGGCCTTTTGGAAATTTTGAGCTTTTTGGAAATTATTGGTCAACGATAAGCACTTTTTGCTTATTTTAAGATTCCAGCTTATTGGCTTAACCATTTTCAAAATTTCTTGACATTCCAACCTTGTGATAACTAGCTTAATCATTTTCAATCAGAAAATCCAAGTGTGGATGTCTTATTCAGCTTATAGCTTATTTTGAGCTTATTGAGATAAGCTATCTCGAGTTTTACTTGATTCCAGCCAAATTCCTTTGAGACACCTAGCTTAAATACAATTTTAAGTGTTTTGCAAAAAAACTAGAGTTGATTTGGTTGGATAATAAGCTCACATGAGCTTATTAAAGTTTGGTTACCCGTTTTTGTTAAATTTCTTGTTTAATTGCAATTTAGTCCTCAGACTTTCAGATTTGTTAATTAGCCTTTGTAAACTTGAACTTTTTAGGGTTTGCATTTTTAGGTCCTTATATTTTCAGTTTGTTACAAATTGGTTATTCAGTTTTGGAAGTTTGTTGTTTAGTTGTTATAGTTTGTTACATTTTACACTTTTTTTTGGTAAAGGGTTTCCCCGGAAAATATATTAACCAAAAAAGCGTTGAAGTACAAAGGAATGTGGCTAAGATACCACATTAACCGCATGCCACAGGCAGCATGTTAACACGTGATTATGTCATGGCATAAACACAAACTAATCTAGAACTACAATGCAAGTAAACTAGAAAGAAACCAAGATGCAAACATGAAGTCACACATTGTCTTCAGCTTCCACCAACAACACGAAAGGAGCAAATGATATCCAAATGAGCTTGTCTCCTTAAAAAACCTTGCCAAAGAAAACCCAGTGGGAAAAACCTTGGACAAGGAAAAAAGAGTACAACCCTCACCCGGCACTCCCATCATGAAGAACTCTAGAGCTCGGCACCCTCCATTTGTCAAGCAGCAAACTCGACCTGGCAGACAACTTTTTAAAACGAAATGAAATCAACTTCAACCGAATAGTATCACAAATAAGCTGAACAATCTGATCAACGGCCAACAACTTTTTCTTGAAAAGTCTTGAATTACGTTTCATCTATATAAAGTACGCAGTAGCAGCCAACACAAGACGGGCAAGGATGCTAGGACAAGAATTTCCATTAGAAATTGGAATAACATAGGCTAAAATATCATCAATCCGAGGGGGCATGCTATCCATATCATATAGGCCCCGAACCCTAGACCAAACCTGCATAGAATAAGAACATTCAAAGAAAAGATGGTCATGAGAATCCGGCACCAATTTACACAATGGACATCGTAGAAGGCTTAGATCCACCAAAGGGCCAACATCCCATTGCCTAAGCCGATCTTGTGTCTTCAATTTTCTTTTAACCACTAACCACAAGTGGATAGAGTGACGAGGAATACAATGATGAAACCAATCAACCATCAAAGCCCTATCCTGAATGGAGTCCCAAGCTAAAGAAACTGAAAAAGGATGTAGAACCCCATTTATATCCCGCCACATCAAATCATCATCCTGAGCATCATTAATAACAGGGACCGGGATAGAGACAATGTTCGGAAATCTAGCAAACCAATCCTGCGGCCACTGCCAAATACCATCAGTAATAAGATCCCTTACCTTATTAGATAGAGAGAGCCCCGATCTTGTAATACTTCGAAACGTAAGAACGTCTCGTAACGGACATAAATCTGCCCATTTGTCAAACCACATAGAAGCTAATCTACCATTATTAATCTTGTACCAAATAAATTGACGAATGCGTGGTCTAATCTGTAGAAGTTTTCTCCAACCCCAACTCATATCACCTATACATGGAACGTCCTAGAAACCTCGATCCTTTAACTTGTAAGAATAAATCCATTTAACCCATAAAGACTCTTTACGAGTGAGAAGACACCAGATATGAGAAACCATTAAAGCAGTATTAAAATCAGAAAGCTTACGAATACCAAGTCCACCTTCATAAAATAGAGTACAAATAGAGTCCCAAGCAACTTTAGCCTTACCTTTCTTCATTTCACCTTGACACCATAAGAAGCCTCTCATAAGCTGTTCCAAATCATGAATAATCCGAACAGGTAAAATAAAGAAAGACGCCCAGTAGATATGCATAGATGAAAGAACTGAACGAACTAACTGGAGTCTTCCTGCTAAAGAAAGAAATTTATTGCGCCAATCATTAACTTCAACAAGGACTTTACAATCCCTATATAGAAGCCTGGATGAAATGAGAGGAACACCAAGATATCTGACAGGTAACCCGCCTTCAGCAAATGGCATGATATGTAAAATACTACTTTTAACAGCAGTAGCTACATTACAGAAGAAAACTGTGCTCTTTGGGATACTTGGAAACAAACCTGAAGCTATCTTAAATTCCTCCAACGCATCCATAATAACCTGCACAGAGTCCAAGTGACCCCTAGCAAACAAGAAAATATCATCTGCAAAACAGAGGTTGATAATACGTTGTTGCTCACAACGGTGATGAAAATAAAAAACCTCTGCATTAAGAACCCTCCACTGCAACATAAGTGAAAGGATCTCCATGACCAACGTGAAAAGATATGGAGATAACGGATCACCTTGCCTGAGACCTCTTTTTTCTTGAAACCAGCCATATAAATTACCATTTATGCAAATGGAATATGAAGTAGTAGAAACACACGTCATAATCCAAACAACCATTAAATGGTGGAATCCAAAACCAATCAGAATGTTACGCAGAAACTGCCAGTCCACCGTATCGTAAGCTTTCTGAATATCCACCTTAAAAGCACATCTTGGAGGACCAAAATTTCTGTGGTAATTCCTCATCAGCTCTTGCGTCAATAAGATGTTATCCGAGATCCTATGCCCTGGAACAAAAGCAGATTGATTAATATTAACCAAATCGCCCAAATCCCCTTTAATACGGTTAGCAATTATTTTACTAATGCATTTGAAAATAACATTACAACAAGAGATGGGGCGATAATCAGTAATCTTATTTGGAAGAAACCTTAGGGATAAGAGCAATAATAGTATGATTAACCTCTTTAAGAAGTTTTCCATTAGAGAAAAACACTCGAATAGCACATGTAAACTCATCACCCACAATATCCCAAGACTTCTTATAAAATGCAGCAGTAAAACCATCCGGCCCAGGCGCTTTATCATCACTCATGGAGAATAACGCACTCTTAATTTCAGAATCAGAGATGACTCTAACCATATGGGCAGATTTCTGAGCACCAAGCTTTCCAACAAACAAATCAGACGTATTAAAAGAACCTGAAACACTTGCCTGACCAAGAAACTCTTCGTAATGAGCAACGAAAGCACTAGGCATATCATCTCCATCATGAAGCACATTATGAGAATCACGAACCATTTCAATACGATTACGAGCCGCCCTACTCTTAACCAAGTTATGAAAATAAGCCGTATTTGAATCACCTGCATCAAGCCATTCACTTTTAGATTTCTGATGTAAAAAGCATTCCTCATCAAGAGAAGCTTCCTTAAAAGCAACTAGATAATGAGCATGCTCTTCTTTAAACTGCACATTGGATGGGTCTCTATCAAGGGCTTGTTTAACAATATCTAATTCCACATGTAGTTAGTAACACGATCATGAAGATTACCCTGTTTAAACAGCAGTTTACGAAACGGAGCCTTTAAACCTTTTAAGTGTTTAACAAGCCTAAACATAGCACAACCATGAACATTAGCCAACCATCTATTAGCTACCACTGCATGAAAACCCTCCTTATGCATAAGAAAATTACTGAATTTAAAAGGTTTAGGCTTAATTAGAATACCTAAAGCCATATACATGCATGACCAGTTTCACCTAGTTATGGAGGTAAAACCCTAGAAACATTAATGGCGGCCGATAAAAAAAAAGCTTGCGATTCAATTCTTCTGGTTCGTTTGATCAAGAAATCTTATAACACTCGTGTTCTTTTGTCTAATCTTTGATTAGTTTTTTATCTAACACGTTTTTTATTAGATAGACTGGTTGTTCGTCCATTAGTTTGTCCTTGGTTTGTTTTACTGGTGTCATCGTTTTTTTTTTGTTTCTTTATTTTATCATCTGTCAGTTTTAGATTATATATACCTCGTTTTGAGATTGACGTTGGTCACATTGTTGGTGATTCGTTGTTCGTGGGCTTCTCGTTTTTTTATTAGGGTTTTTTTAGGGTTTCGTGGTTGTGGACGATCTAGGGTTTCTTTGTTACTGGTCTGCATGGAGTCGGTGAATACTAAAGAAGACGAGGTTACTAATGCTGCCACTATCAATGGTATGCAACAGTGTACCTTGTCTGAGGTTTTGTTGTTGCTCGGGGTTACGTTGAACACGGTTCAAGATGTAGGTGCGTTTGCTTATGAGATTAAGATGAAACATGGTTGTTGGTCTTTGGTGTCGGCTGTGCGATCGAAGGAGATCATTGACTTGTTGTGTAAGTATGACGCGGAGATTCTAGCTAAAGATAAAATATTGCAGTCGATTTCTTCATCTCCTCTTGGTCAGTTCGTTACTCAAAGATAACCTAGTGGAGTCCCATTGCCGAGTACGGTTGACATTGGTGATAATTTTATAAGCATGTCAACTCCGATGGTCTCTATACTATTGGATGATGAGGTTGACGGGTTTGAGCCCCCTGTGAATGCGGGTAAGGTTGATGATGTATTCTGGTCTCACCCATTGAATACTTCTAGTACGTATGCAGGTGTTATGGCCCCAAAACCTAATGGAAGTTCTGAGTTTGGACATTGTGTGGCTGATAAGGTGTACGATGGTGTCAATATTTCTATACCGAGAAAGGTTGTGGCTAAAATGAATTCTAGGTATGAGAATATGTTGTATGGATATTTTATTGGGAAAAGGCTTGCTTTTCCGGTGGTGGAATACTTTGTTAAAAGTAACTGGGCTAAACACGGGATAAGTAAGATTATGATGAATGAGAAAGGGTTTTTCTTTTTCAAATTTGATACACTTGCTGGATTGGAAGCGGTTCTATAGGGCGGTCCATGGATGATAAAAAATTCCCTTATCATTCTTAAGAAATGATCGGTGAAAAGAAGTCCTAAGAAGGAGGAATTAACTAAGGTGCCGGTTTTGGGTTAAACTCCATGATATTCTACTACAAGTGTTTGATGAGGAGGGCTTGAGTTTCATTGCTAGCTATATTGGAAGACCGGTTATGCTAGATTCTTATACGAGTACTATGTGCAAGGATTCTTGGGGTCGATGTAGCTTCACTAGATGTCTTATTGAGGTTGATGCAAATACTAATTTTTTGGAGTCCGTTACTGTTGGAATCCCAGCTCTTGAAGGGGATGATTATACGAAAGAAGTTATTCAGGTTGAGTATGAGTGGAAGCCTCCACGTTGTGAAACATGTAAGTGTTTTGGTCATACGTTGAGTTCTTGCCCTAAAAGAGTTGTTGTCGTATCTAAAACTACGGGTGCAACAAATGATGGAGCGAGTAGCTCTAATATGGATAAAGATGGATTTCAGCAGGTGGTAAACAGAAAACGAAACAACAAAAAGAATAACAACACTATTCCAAGAGGTGTTTCCGTGGCTAAGGGGTTTAATATGACTAAAGAATTTAATTATAAACCGAAAGCCTCGACTTCTGGTTCGAACAATGGAGGACGTCTGAATAAACAGACGAATCTGGATACTGGTTCTGATAATAATACGAGCTCACAACGAGTTATTGATAAAGGTAAAACTACTGCTGATGTTTCTACTTCAAATGCTTTCTCGGCGCTGTCTAGTGGTGAGCAGGAAGCGGATGAAGATGATTTTATAGAGAATATCTACGATGAGTCGCTTAATATTATGAAACCAGCAACAGGGGCAAGAACTTCTGATCATAATGTTTTAAATGTTTAGTATCGCCTCGTGGAACATAAGGGGCTTGAACAAGTCCCCTAAACAAAAGGAGGTTCGTCAGTTTGTTAATGAGAATAATCTTAGTGTGTGTGTTGTGCTAGAGTCTCATGTGGATGCTACTTGTATTTTTGATGTTTGTAAGAAAATATGTCGTCCTTAACAATTAATGTAGAGGAATAACCTCTAAAAAAACCCTAATTTCTCTCTCACTATGGGCGAATTCAAAACCCTAATTTATGTCGTCCTTAATCATCATTGATTGTTCATCACTCATCGAATAACGCTTAACTAATCATTCTCGTGCATTGCTTCTATTCCATTAGTGAATTTGTGATAGGTAATAGGCTTGATTTCTATCTCCCTATTTTCCTTGTGATCAGTTTGCACGTGGGGTGTGGCGATCTGTATTTCTTGGAGAATTATATTGCCTTATCAGCGGACTTGTGATAGGAGGTAGGAATCGAACTTAGTTTGCCCTACCTTTCTTGTGATCAGTTCGTTCGTGGGGTGGTGTGAGGATCTAGGGTTTGGTAGTTGTTCTTTATTTGTTTCGACGTGAAGGTCAGTGTTTGGTAACGGGGGCTAGGGTTTTTGGTTTTGTGCTATAGTTTTAGGGTTTGTTTTGTGTGGTTTAATTATAATATTTCTTTATTGGTGTCTCCATTATGGGGGCCGGTTGATTGGTTGTGATTGGTTCAGCGTTGTAGCCCTAATTAGGGTTTTGTTTTTTATTATTGGTTATGGCTGGAGAGAGTGGAAAAAATGGGGTCATCCCTAATGGTGCTGTTAAGCCGCCGGTTAGTACTACGGTTAAGGCGCACGTACTGGCATCGAAGATTAAAAACATTGAAGGTAAACTTTTGGCAAAAAGGATACCTATGAAGGAGAATAGTAATGTGCAGGTGGTGGGTGAGGCATCGGATAACTCTCAATCATTTGCATCAGTTCTTAATAAGAAATCGATTAAGAAGGTGGCAAAAATCTCTATGTTACGCAATGAGGAAGTTGTTGTTGGGGCTACTGCAGCTATCCCATGGGAGGCTGTGGAAGTTATACAATAGAGGTTTACTTATACTCTCTATGGTTATTTTATTGGTAAGAGATTGGCATTCCCGTTGGTGCAAAACTATGTCAAAAATGCTTGGGCCAAATTTGGTCTTAAGCGTGTACAACTGCATGAGGATTTCTTCTTGTTCCAATTTGAAACGAAGGAGGGTATGGAGGGGGTGCTGGAAAGTGGCCCTTGGATGATTCGGTTGGTGCCATTAATGTTGAACATATGGACACCAACAACTGATTTGAAGAAGGCTGAGATTAAAAAGGCGCCAGTATGGGTTAAACTGCATCATGTTCCTATTGTTGCGTATTCAGAAATTGGGTTAAGCTTGATCACGTCTCAGATTGGGCAAACAGTGATGTTGGATTCCCACACAAGCAATATGTGCCTTAGTTCTTGGGGGCGTAGCACGTATGCTAGGGCTCTTATTGAAGTTTCTACGGAGACTGACCTTATGGAATCGATTGTTATTGCTATCCCAAAGGGAAAGGATATGGGGCATAAGTTAGCTACTATAGACATTGAGTATGATTAGAAACCTCCTAGGTGTTCTACATGTACTATATTTGACCATGTTGATGTTGTGTGTCCTAAGAGACCTGTGGAAGAGCAGGTAGTTACTATTGATGTTGATGGTTTTGTGGAGGTTACTAAGAAGAAAGCAAAAGGGAAACAAGTTTATAAACAGCCAATTAGTGGGATTAAACTCACTAAGCCTACGCCCAAATTGGTTCGTCGTGGTGAGCGTGGAGAATCCTCTAAGGTAAACGTCCAACCAATCTCTAAGGTTCCTGTGGCTAGACCCCAGCAGCAGGTCAAACAGAAGGTTACTCAACCTATAGTTAGTACTAATAATTCATTTAGTGCGCTTGATGTTATGGAAGATGTTGTTGATCCTATGGATGATACAAACCTGGTGCTTAATGAAAGTGATAGTGAGGTGTATGAGGTGTTAATCATGGATGACCGGCAAGGTAACACTATAAATAGTCAGGTGGCGGGGGCAAGCACTCCCGAAGTAGCTATTTCCAATGATTAATATTGCTTCATGGAATATTAGGGGTTTGAAATTCTCCCCTAAGAAAAATGAAGTGCGACAAGTGATTTCTGAAAATAATCTATCTATGTTTGCTATATTGGAGTCTCACGTTGCTGATTCTAATCTGCATAGATTGTGTACTTTGGTTTTTAAACATTGGGATTGGTCATCTAATGGATCCTTATGTAAGAAAGGTACCCGTATTATATTGGGGTGGAATCATAACGAGGTGGATGTTTTGGTTATCTCGCAAGATGACCAGGTTATTCATACTCGCGTTTGGCTTAAAATGGAAAAGAAGGAGGTGTTTTGCTCGTTTATATATGCCCATAATAGATATGTTCAACGTAGACCGCTTTGGAGAAACTTATGCCAGCATCATGCTTTTATACGTAATCGTCCTTGGTGCTTACTGGGTGACTTTAATGCTTCTATGTTTTTGGATGATTCTACAGCTAGCAGCTCTACGATTGATATCTCGATAAGGGAGTTTAAGGAGTGTGCTGACGAAATTGAATTTATGGATGTTCAAAAGACTGATGGTATTCTTAAGAAACTTGATCGTATTTTGGCCAATTTTGAGTTCTCTAGTATGTTTGTGGGTGCACATGCTGTCTTTAAGCCGTACCGAATTTTTGACCATTCTCCTGCTGTTTTGTGTATCCCTACTCTTGCTAAGACTAAACCTGCTCCTTTTAAGTTCTTTAATATTCTTACTAAACATGAATGTTTTAAGGATACGGTTGAGGGAATAAGGGATCAACCGATTAGTGGGTTCTATATGTACTCTGTTGTGAGAAAGCTTAAATGTTTAAAGAAGCCGTTACGCAAGCTTTTGCACGAGAAAGGTAATTTGCATGCTAATGTTATTAGTCTTCGAGAAAGGTAATTTTCAATAAAGCGGTGATGTTGGAGGAGAAATTCTTGAAACCGAAGGCCAAGATCATGTGGCTTAAGGAAGGTGATTCTAATTCTGCCTATTTTCATAAGGCGGTAAAGAGTCGTGTTAGTAGAAATGGAATCATTGTTGTTACTAATGGGGATGGTCTTATTTGTGCTAATGAATAGGTTCCGGAGGCTTTTGTTCTTCATTATGAAGCGTTCCTTGGGCAAGACATGGTTCAACAGGATTTTAATACACATGATCTGTTTCGATCAGTGCTTGATGAACAGTCGGCTGAGGCCATTGTCTTTGAAATTTCTGATATGGAGGTTAAGGATGCAATGTTTTCTATGGGGGATGAGAAATCGCCTGGGCCAGATGGCTTTTCTGCTACGTTCTTTAAGAGTGCCTGGAATACAGTGGGAACAGATATTGTGTCGGCAGTTAAGGAGTTCTTTATCAATGGTAAACTATTGAAGGAACTTAACCATACAATTATTGCTCTTGTTCCTAAAATTCGGTCCCCATCAAAAGTGACGGACTATCGTCCTATTTCATGTTGTAATGTGTTGTTCAAATGCATCAGCAAGATCATTGCAAATCGTATCAAACTCCACCTAAGGAAAATTGTTAGCCCCAATCAATCTGCGTTTATTCCAGGTAGAAGCATTGCAGATAATATATTGCTTACTCAAGAGCTAATGCATACTTATCATTTGGATAGGGGTACTCCTCGTTGTGCTTTTAAGGTGGATATCCAAAAGGCCTATGACACTGTGGATTGGCATTTTCTTCGAGTGATTCTTCAGGGGTTTGGATTTCATCCTCGTATGATAGGATGGATCATGGAATGCGTTACTACAACGTCTTATTCCATTTGTGTTAATGGTTCGCTCTACGGGTATTTTCAAGGTAGGCGGGGGCTCCGTCAGGGGGATCCCTTCTCTCCATATCTGTTTACGATTGTGATGGAACTCTTGACGCTCATGCTTCATAGGAGGGTAGTGGAGTCGGGGGGATTTACTTATCATAGGTACTGCGCTAAAATGGATCTTATTAATCTATGTTTTGCTGATGACTTGTTTTTATTTGCATATGGAAATGTTGAATCTGCCACAGTTATCAAAGAAGCCTTGGATGAGTTCAAGGATGCCTCGGGTTTACATCCTAGTTTACCGAAAAGTAATGCATACTTTTGTAACGTGTTGAATTATGTAAAGCGTGACATTCTTATGGTGCTCCCGTTTGAAGAGGGCCACTTCCCGGTTAAGTATTTGGGTGTCCCTCTAATCTCGTCCAGATTATTGATCCGTGATTGTAAGGAACTTGTTGAACGGGTCTAGAACAGGGTTGGCGACTGTAAAAACAAGTCCCTTTCTACTGCCGGTCGTCTTCAGCTCATCAGGTCAGTCTTGGGGTCTATGCATGTATTCTGGGCGTCCGTGTTTATTATTCCATCTCGTGTTTTACGAAATATTGAGCAAATCATGCGTGGATTCCTTTGGTGTCATGGTCCGCTGAAGAAAGGTAAATCTAAGGTGGCTTGGGATATTGTGTGTCTTCCCAAGAATGAGGGTGGTTTGGGTGTTCGTCGGTTAGAATATTTTAACGCTGCCCTTATGATTGGTAATATTTGGAAGCTGCTGTCGTTGAAAGAGTCCTTGTGGGTAAAGTGGATCCACGAGTATAAGCTTAAAGGCCGTAGTTTTTGGAATATTCCTATGCGTGCTAATATGTCGTGGGGTTGGAGGAAGCTTCTTGAGCTTCGTCCAGTTATTCGGCCATTCATTTGGAGTGTGTTTGGTGATGGTTCTGCAACTTCACTATGGTTTGATAAGTGGTGTGAGGTTGGGCCTCTTGAGTTACATATTTCTATACGTGACATTCATAGAGCTGGGCTTTCTATTTATTCGAAGGTTAAGGATATCAATGTTAATGGTACATGTGTTTGGCCTGCTGACTTATTATCTAAATATTCCATTCTACATACATGTATGGTGCAGCCTCTTGGTGGGGTTCCAAATCGGTTGGCTTGGCGTGTGGGTTCTGAGTCTAAGAGATTTTCTGTGCATCAAGTCTGGTCATGTGTTCGTCCTAGGGATGTGGTAGTCCCTTGGTATTGCACGGTGTGGTATCCACTTTGTATTCCTCGGCATGCATTTAACATGTGGCTGATTGTTAAAAAGAAGCTGAAGACCCAAGATCGTCTCTCTCAATGGGATACGTCATTGGATGTTGGAGATATGTGCTCTTTATGTGAGGCTCAACCGGATTCGCATGAGCATCTATTCTTCTCTTGTTCGTTTGCTGCATCGGTTTGGAATCAGGTCAAGAGCCGTACTAGCCTATCTCATTTATCACTAGATATTTATGACATAATTGATTTCTTAAACCCTAATGCTAAAAAGAGAACTACGGCTGTTGTTATCTCGAAGTTGGTTGTGGCTGCTACGGCATATTATGTGTGGCAAGAGCGCAATTGGAGACTTTTTAAAAAGTCTAAGCGGAATGTGGTCCAAGTGGTTGAGTGTATTACTTCTGCTGTCCGTTTAAAGCTGCTCTCATGCAAGTTTAAGAAGTCCAAAGATGGTGAGAGATATGCTCGTCTTTGGGAGTTACCGGAGACTGTTTTTAATAATCCATGAGGTGTTCTTGTTGTTTGTGCACCATAAGGTGGTTTTTCCCTATTGGTGTTCTTGGTTATGTAATCTCTAGTTAAGTTTGAATGGTTTGTCATTCATGCTAGGCTGTTCGAGCTCTTGTTAGCTTGAGGTTAATGTGACATTTAGTCACATTCCATTGTACTCTATTGGTTTTTGGGTTTTAATATATTTTACCGGGGAGTGACCCCTTTACCCAAAAAAAGAAAAGAAAATATGTCGTCGTTGGAAGTGGACGTCTAACGGGGGAATATGTTCTAAAGGTACGCGTATTATTCTTGGTTGGAATGATGATAATGTGGATGTTATCGTTTTGTCAATTACGAATCCGGTTATGCACTGTCAAATCAATACTCGTTTGGATAATAGAACATTGTTTTGTTCTTTTGTTTATGAGGATAATGCTTATCAAGATAGACGTGTTTTGTGGAGTAATCTTATTGCTCATGCTTCTTTTATGTGGGATAAACCTTGGGTTGTTCTTGGTGATTTTAATGATGCGCTTAATCTTGAATATCATTCATGTGGTGGGTATCATCCTAATATTGCTATGCGTGAATTTAAAGAATGTGTACGGAGTATAGAAGTCACTGATGTTAATGCTACAGGCTTTCATTTCACATGGAATGAGAAGCCACAGGGTGATGATGGTATACTTAAAAAGATTGATAGAATTATGTCTAATATGATGTTTATGGATAAGTTTCCTGGTTCTTTTGCTATCTTTCAGCCTTATAGGATCTCGGATCACTCCCCTTGTGTGCTTCGTTTACCTACGGTGTCAAAACCTAAACCTAAGCCTTTTAAATTTTATAATTTTCTTGTTCCTAAGCATAGGTTTCAGGAGATCGTTGCGAATGGCTGGAATTTGGAGGTTCATGGTTGTGCAATGTTTCAAATTGTTAAAAAGGCTTAAGGGTCTTAAAACTCCGTTTCGGAAACTGTTGCATGAACAAGGTAATAATTTGCATACGCGTGTCAATCTGCTTCGTGATGAATTAGATGAGATTCAAAAAGCCATTGATCTAAATCCATCTAACTCGTCAATTCGGGAGGATCATGCTCATTTATTACTTACGTTCAAGGAAGCTGTTCTGGATGAGGAACGTTTTTTGAGGCAGAAGTCTAAGATCCAGTGGTTGGAAGCGGGGGATTCTAATTCAGCGTATTTTCATAACATTGTCAAAAGTAAAAATGCTCGAAATAGGATTGATATGGTTAAGGCTATGTCTAATGTTGTTCATGAAGCTGGAGCGGTTTCAACTACATTTGTCTCTCATTATGAGAATTTCCTTGGCGTTGAAGGTATTACTATTCCACTTGATACTCATAATCTGTTTACTAATACTCTTGATGGTTCCAAGTCGTTATCCATGATTCGGTTGGTGTCTGATGCGGAGATAAAAAGTGCATTGTTTTCAATGTGTGACGATAAAGCTCCGGGTCCTGATGGTTACACTGCTGCCTTTTTCAAAAAGGCGTGGGATACGGTGGGTGATACTTTCACGTGTGCTATTTAGGATTTTTTTCGTAATGGTAAATTGCTTCGGGAAGTTAATCATACTATTATTGCTTTAATCCCTAAGGTTTCTACGCCGAGTACTATTAATGATTATCGTCCTATATCATGTTGTAATGTTAGTTTTAAATGTATTAGCAAAATTATTGCTTATCGCATTAAAGGTGACCTTGGTGATTTAGTGAGCGTTAATCAATCTGCGTTTGTCCCAGGAAGAAGGATTTCGAATAATATTCTCCTTACGCAAGAGTTAATGAGAAACTACCATCCTCACTTTGGTCCACCTAGATGTTCGTTTAAGATTGACATTCAGAAAGCTTATGATACGGTGGATTGGGGTTTTCTTCGAGGTATTCTTGTTGGTTTTGGTTTTCATCCAACTATGATCAATTGGATAATGAGTTGTGTTTCTACCACATCTTATTCGGTCTGTATTAATGGTAATTTGTATGGTTGGTTTAATGGTAAACGGGGGCTGCGACAAGGGGATCCTTTATCTCGTTATTTATTCACTCTTGTTATGGAAGTTTTAACTCTCATGTTACAAAGAAAGGTGGCTGTAGCTGCGGATCTTCGTTATCATCATCATTGTGAGAAGTAGAGGTTAGTAAATCTTTGTTTAGCTGATGATTTGTTCTTATTCGCTAGGGGTCATCTGGATTTTGTCTCTGTTATTTTGGATACTTTGGAGGAGTTCAAGAATGTCTCTGGGTTGGTGCCTAGTATTCCTAAGAGTACTACTTATTTTTGTAATGTGCCTAGCGGGATTAAATCTAGTATTCTTAATCTCACGCCATTTGCGGAAGGAACTTTACCTGTTAGATACCTTGGTGTTCCCCTTATTTCCTCTGGGCTTCGGTATCGTGATTGTAAAATTTTGGTTGAGAAGCTTGAAAATAGGGTTAATGATTGGCGGAATAAGTTTCTTTCTCTTGCAGGGAGAGTGCAACTTATTCGTTCTGTTCTTTCGTCAATGCATATTTACTGGGCGTCTGTCTTTATTCTTCCTGTTAGAGTTATCTATGAGCTTGAGCAGATTATGCGTGGTTTCTTGTGGTGTCAAGGAGAGATGAAGCGGGGTAAAGCTAAAGTAGCCTGGAACACTGTTTGTAAGCCTCTGATTGAAGGTGGTCTGGGTATACGTAGGTTGGATGAATTTAATGCAGCTCTAATGACGTCGCATGTATGGAGTATTCTTTCTAAAAGAGAGTCTCTATGGGTGTGTTGGATTTATGATTATAAATTGAAAGATAGAAGTTTCTAGGATGTTCCATGTATTGGTAATGTTAGTTGGTGTTGGCGTAAGCTTCTTCAGCTTAGGAGTATGATTCGTCCGTTTTTTTGGCACCAAATTCATGATGGTAGAGATACTTCTATGTGGTTTGATAAATGAGCTGATGAATGCCCTATTTGGGATACTATTTCTGTCAGACATATTAATCGTTCAGGTTTTGCTTTATCGGACAAGGTAAGGGATCTAATTATGAATGGAGCTTGGAGATAGCCGTTGGACTGGTATGATCGATTCCTGAATATTGTTTCTATTCCGGTTCCAATGCTTTGTGATAATCGTAGTGATAATATGGTTTGGCGGGACCATAATGGGATTTATCGGCCGTTTTCTGTGGCTGTTGCATGGGAGTCTATACGGATGAGGTCGAATAATGTTGATTGGTTTTATGTCGTTTGGTTTCCGCAGTGTGTTTCAAGACATGCGATTCATATGTGGTTAGTTCTGAAGCAGAAATTGAAAACGCAAGATCGCCTTAAGCAATGGGATGTTGGGCCTCATGTTGATCTTTCTTTGCTTAAGTGCCCCTTGTGTAATCAGGTCCCTGACTCACATAATCATATTTTCTTTGAATGTTCTTATTCTACACAGGTATGGTTACAATTGCGTGGGAGGTGTGGTATGCACAATATTTCTCCGCGTATGATTGATATTGTGGAGTTTATTAGACCCTTAGCTAAGGGGTGTACGGTTGTTAGTATCATTGCTCGGGTTGTGTTAGCGGCTTCGGTCTACTTCATTTGGAGAGAGCGAAATAATAGGCTTTTTAACAAGAAGTCTTTGACGGTTGCTAAGCTTGTGACTTCAGTTTGTGATACAGTTCGGCTCAAGCTTCTCACTTTTAAATTCAAGAAGATTTCTTTAGTGTCTTTAGTGATTCTTGAAGATTGGAAGATCCCTAAGGTGTGTATTGATCAAGATGGGAGTGCTGGGTACGGGCCGTACCCTTTTTCTCTTTGCGGGGTTTTTCCCATTGGCTTTTTCTCGTAAGGGTTTTTTAAGGAGGCGGCCTTACTTGGATCTTTTGCTCTCTTTATGTTGCTGCTGGTATGGTGAGTTGGTCGCATGGTTTCAAGACCTTTTCTTGTTGGCGTTTTCTAATGTTGCATTTATGTCTATTAGTAGAAGTATGTATTAGGTTTTGGTGTTTCATATCCTTTTGTTAGCAAGCTGCCTGTAGCTTGCGGTTAATGTGGCATCTTAGCCACATTCCTTTGTACTTCAACGCTTTTTTGGTTAATATATTTACCGGGGCAACCCTTGACAAAAAAAAGGTTTAGGCTTAGGTTTGCTAATTGTAGGGTTTCGTAACACACAAGGAGAATGGTCAGAAATCCTGTAAGGTTGGAATATTGCAAAACAACCTGGAAACTCAACAAGAAACTTAATGTTAGACATAATCCGATCAATCTTTTTAAGAATACCATCATCACCCTGTGGTTTCTCATTCCAAGTAAAATGTAAACCTGTAGCATTAACGTCCATAACTTCCATAAGATTAACACACTCCTTGAATTCCCGCATGGCAATATTAGGAGTGTAGCCACCGCATGAGTGATCCTCAATATTAAGAGCAGCATTAAAATCACCCAAAACAGCCCATGGCTTATCCCGCATAAAAGTAGCATGAGCAACCAAATTATTCCAAAGAACACGCCAATGGATATAGTAGTTATCAGCATAAACAAAAGAGCAGAACAAAGTACGGTTATCCATACGCGTTTTAACCTGACAATGCATAACTTGACTTGTTTGAGACAACACCATAACATCCACATTATCATCATTCCAGCCAAGAATTATACGTTTCCCTTTAGGACACAAACCACCATTTGACATCCACTTCCATCTGCTAAAAATCTTACCACACATATCATAAACACCCGAAGCATCAACATGAGACTCCAAGATAGCACAAACACTCAGATTATTTTCATTAATAACCTGACGAACCTCTATTCTTTTAGGGGATTGGTTCAGACCCCTTATATTCCATGAGGCTATACTAAACATTTAAAAAATTCGTGGCAGGAGTGCTTGCCCCTGATTAAGAATTAAGAAGATTAGCAGATTCATCATAAATGTTTTCAACCTCCTCATCATCATCATCTCCACTTAGGTCACCTATATCCCCCTGAAAGAGTCCCAAATGAATTCGAAGTAGAAACGCCACTTACCACAGGCTGAAAAAAACCCTTGAATCAACTATGGCGGCTGAAATTTGTCTACGATTTATCTTCTATGGTTTGTTTAATCATGAGAGCATTTAATATGCATTTTTTGTTTATCTAGACACGTTTGTTATTTGCTCAATTGGTTTACAAACTGTTTCTTGATTCGTTCTTTCTTTTTTCTTGTCGGTAATAGTTTATCTTATTTAATTCTTATTCGGTGCTTTTCAAATATAAATATCGGGGTGAGAGTGACGTTAGTACTCATTATGTTCTTTGTCCTATTGATCGCTTGCATTATTCGTTTTTTTTACTTGGGTTTTTTTTAGGGTTTCGTTATTTTGGGGTTGTTATTAGTTGCTTTGGTTAGGGTTCTACATGGAGTCGATGAATAAAACAAAAGATGAACTAGTTGCTACGGCTGCCATTATTAATGGTATGCAACATGGTAATCTGTCTGAGGTTTTGAAATTACTTAGTGTTACGTTAAACACGGTTCAGGAGATTGGTGTGTTTGCGTATAAGGTTAAGATGAAAACTAATTGTTGGGCGTGGGTGTCTGATGAGAGGGCTAAGGAAATTATTAACTGGTTATGTGATTTTGAGGCTGAGATTATTGCTAACGAAAAACGATTGCAGACAACTATGACTAGGGTTTCATCTCCTCATGTTGACACGTTTGTTACTAAAAGGCAACCTAGAGAAGACCCATTGGTGAGTACGATTAGTGTGTCAACTCCGATGGTATCTAAGTTACTTGATGATGAGTTTGAAGGGGTTGAACCTAATGCGAATAAGGTAATCAATGATGCTGAAGTCTGGTCTAACCCTTCGAATTCTGCCAGCACGTATGCAGGTGTTATGGCTCCTAAACCTAATGGGAGTTCGGATTTTGGACATCGTGTGGCTGAGAAGGTGTATGATGGTGTCAACATTTCAATACCGCGAAAGGTTGTGGCTAAATGAATACTAGGTATGAGAATATGTTGTATGGTTATTTTATTGGGAAAAGGCTTGCATTCCCGGTGTTGGAGTACTTTGTTACTAGTAATTAGGCTAAGCATGGGTTGCCTAAGATTATGATGAATGAAAAAAGGTTTTTCTTTTTCAAATTTGATACTCTGCCTGGTATGGAAGCGGTCCTAGAGGGAGGTCCATGGATGATTAAAAATTCTCCTATCATACTTAAGAAGTGGTTGGTGACAACAAACCCTAAGAAGGAGGAATTAACTACGGTGCCAGTCTGGGTTAAATTTCATGATGTTCCTTTACAAGTATTTGATGAGGAGGGGTTGAGTTTCAATGCTAGTTATATTGGCAAACCAGTTATGCTGGATTCTTATACGAGTACAATGTGTAAGGATTCGTGGGGTCGTTGTAGCTTCGCTAGATGCCTCATTGAGGTTGATGCAAAAACTGAATTTTTGGAGACAGTTACTGTTGGCATTCCAGCTCTTGAAGGGGATGATTATACTAAAGAAGTTATTCAGATTGAGTATGAATGGAAGCCCCCACGTTGTGAAACGTGTAAGTGTTTTGGTCATACGTTGAGTACATGCCCTAAAAGGGTTGTAGTAGAGCCTCCTACGAGTTCTACAAATGCTGGAGCTAGTGGCTCTAAGGTGGATAAAGATGGATTTCAACAGGTGGTGAACAGAAAACGAAACAACAAAAAGGTTAATAATACTATTACAAGAGGTGTTTCTGTAGCTAAGGGGTTTAATGTTGCAAAAGAGTTTAATTATAAACCGAAAGCCTCGACTTCTGGTTCGAATAATGGAGGACGTCTTAGTACAAAGACGCAGTTGCATACGGGGAACACTAATATTACGAGTCCACAACCAGTGATTGATAAAGGTAAATCCACTAGTGATGTCTCTACTTCAAATGCTTTTTCGGCTTTATTTGGTTTGGCAGGTGAGCAGGATGCAGTTGATGATGAATCTGTAGAAAACATTTACGATGAGCCGATTAATATCATGAATCCAATAACAGGGGCAAGCACTCCTGATCCTAATGTTTTTAATGTTTAGTATCGCCTCATGGAATATAAGGGGCTTGAACCAGTCCATTAAACAAAAGGAGGTTCGTCAGGTTGTGCGTGATAATAACTTGAGTGTGTGTGCTGTGTTAGAATCTCATGTTGATGCTACTTGTGTTTTTGATGTTTGTAATAAAATTTGTCGTCGTTGGAAGTGGACGTCGAATGGGGGTATATGTTCTAAAGGTACGCGTATTATTCTTGGTTGGAATGATGATAATGTGGATGTTATGGATATATCTCTTACAAATCAGGTTATGCACTGTCAAATCAATACTCGCTTGGATAATAGAACATTGTTTTGTTCTTTTGTTTATGCGGATAATGCTTATCAAGATAGACGTGTTCTGTGGAGTAATCTTGTTGCGCATGCTTCTTTTATGAGGGATAAACCTTGGGTTGTTCTTGGTGATTTTAATGCTGCGCTTACTCTTGAAGACCATTCATGTGGTGGGTATCGTCCCAACATTGCTATGCATGAATTTAAAGATTGTGTTAGGAGTAGGAAGTCACTGATGTTAATGCTACAGGCTTTCATTTCACTTGGAATGAGAAGCCTAATGGTGATGATGGTATTCTTAAAAAATTGATAGAATTATGTCTAACTCGAAGTTTATGGATGATTTTCCAGGTTCTCTTATTATATTTCAGCCTTATAGGATTTCGGATCATTCCCCATGTGTGCTTCAGTTACCTACTGTGTCTAAACCTAAACCTAAGCCATTTAAATTCTTTAATTTTCTTGTGCATAAGGACAGGTTTAAGGAGATTGTTGCTAATGGCTGGAATTGGAGGTTCATGGATGTGCGATGTTCCAAATGGTTAAAAGACTTAAGGGTCTTAAAACTCCGCTGTGTAAGTTGTTGCATGAACAAGGTAATGTGCATATGCGTGTTAATTTGCTTCGTGATGAACTGGATGAGATTCAACAAGCTATTGATATAAATCCATCTAATGCGTCAATTTGGGAAGATCATGCTCACTTATTACTTGCGTTCAAGGAAGCTATTATTGATGAGGAACGATTTTTGAGACAGAAAGCGAGGATTCAGTGGTTGGAAGCGGGCGATTCTAATACACCTTATTTTCATAATATAGTTAAAAGTAAAAATGCTCGAAACAGGATTGATATGGTTAAGGATATGTCTAATGCTATTCACGAAGGTGGTGCGGTTTTGGATGCGTTTGTTTCTCATTATGAGAATTTTCTTGGAGTTGAAGGTATTACTATTCCTATTGATTCTCATAATTTGTTTACTAATATTCTTGATGGTTCCAAGGCTTTATCCATGGTTCGTATGGTTTCTAATGAGGAGATAAAGAGTGCCTTGTTCTCTATGTCTGATGATAAAGCCCCGGGTCCGGACGGTTACACAGCTGCATTTTTCAAAAAGGCATGGGACACGGTGGGGGATACCTTCCCCTGTGCTATTAAGGATTTTTTTCCTAATGGTAAATTGCTTCGGGAAGTCAATCATACAATTATTGCTCTAATTCCTAAGGTTTCTACTCCGAGTGCTATTAATGACTACCGTCCAATATCATGTTGTAATGTAAGTTTTAAATGCATTAGCAAGATTATTGCTAATCGTATTAAAGGTGATCTTGGTGATTAGTGAGCATTAATCAGTCTTCGTTTGTTCCGGGCAGAAGAATTTCAGATAATATTCTCCTTACGCAAAAATTAATAAGAAGTTACCATCGTAACTTTGGTCCTCCTAGATGCTCGTTTAAAATTGATATCCAGAAAGCATATGATACGGTGGATTGGAGTAATAGGTGTGTAAACACCCATCTTTTCTACCACTTAACTACAATAATAACCGGACCAAAACGTGTATTTTATGTCTTTTATGTCGGAATTATGCGTGGTTTGTGTTTTTGTTGTGATTTAGGATGAAAAGGTGAAAAATGGATAAAACACGGACATTCACGGGTATTTATGGACTTTTATTGAAGAAAAGGATAAAAGACGAAGTCAAGAAGTCAAGAGTGCAAAAAGAACGGAAGTCCACGACCAATTCTGAAGATTTATCGAAGAAAAAGTCAAAAGACGGAAGTATATCAAAAGCCGAAGAATTCAAGTCTATTTTATTGAAGAATTTAAAGACGAGTTCAAAGAAATCCCGAAGCCAAAAGTCCCTTAAGTCTACATTTAATGAAGATTTAAAGAAGGAGGGACCTAATCTTGCAATTAAAAAGAAGATTAAAGAAGGAGGGACTAAGTATGCAATTAAGGAAGCTTCCTATGCAAGCTTTAGTCTTCCCTATAAATAGACTAGATTAGTTATCATTTCACTCTTGTTGGCTAAGTGTGACAATTAGCTCTTCCACCATTTTAAATACTTGTCATTTACATTAATTGTCAATTTAATTACCTTGTCTTGCACCTTAAATTCATTTAATTTCAAGTAAGTTTCCTTTTAATTATTGTTAATCTTTACTTTATCTTGTCAATCTCTTATCTACCTTTCTTATTCTTTGATTTGTGGTGTTTATGTTCATGTTCATGCTTTTATTTTGATCCAAAGTGTTTTTGATTATTATGGTTAAAGTTGTTTAATTTCATGTTTTTGATTGATTGTTGATGCTTATTTGTTGGATCGTTACTGTTTAAATTGATACGTGTGTTTGATTTTGATTACTTTTTGTTTATAACTGCTACTGTACCCATCTTCCTTGTTCTTCGGAAGTATTGCTTTGTTTCTGTGTTTCCAGAAAACGTTCCGAACCAAGGGAAGAATAGAAGGTTTCATTCGGAAGTCTGAAATTTCCGAACCAAGTCTGTTCATTCGGAACTCAAAAAGTTCCGAATCAAGGAAACTCATTCGGAACTTCAAAAGTTCCGAACCAAACTTACTCATTCGGAAGTCCAAACTTCCGAACCAAAGATCTTCATTCGGAACCTTCCGAACCAACTCACAGTTCCGAACCAAGAGCCTTCATTCGGAACTTCAAAAGTTCCGAATAAAGGAGCTTCATCCGGAAAGTTCCGAATCAAGGGGTGACCAAGACTTCCGAATCAAGGCAAGATTTACAAGATTCCGAATCAGCAAGTTCCGAATGAAAGATTGTTTTGGATAAGTGACATATTCAGACAAGTTTGTTCCGGATCAAGGATTTTGGTAATATTCCAAGTGAAGAAGAATCATTTCAACCAAAGGTGACATTTAGGACGAGTGATTGTTCCAAACGAAGGTTTATTCCGAATGAGTTGTATTCAGGTTCTTATTAGCTTTTATCTTTAATTTTTATCTTCAAGCTTTATTTTACTTGCCTTTTTATTTAATTGCACTATTAGATTATTTGCCTTAGTTTTAGTTGCACTTTAAGTTTGCCTTAGATAGATTTAAGTTCACGTCATTTTACTTTAGTGCCCTTTAATTTTAGTCACGTTTTAAAATACTCGCACTTTACTTTAATTAGACTTAGATTTACTTCAAGAGCACTTTTACTTTTAAGTCTTTGCATTTAAATTTAAAATCACCCAAAAACATTCTTTTTCACTAAAGATCAACTAAGTCACACATAGAGAGCTAAGATCAATTCGTTAAGATACCGAGAACAACAATTGAACCTAGTAAAACCTAGTTATCAAATGGCGCCGCTGCCGGCTCTTTTCGTTAAGATCAACAGTTTTCTGTGTTAGACACGTTGCTTTTTGGGATCCGTTCACTTGTGAACGTTAATTTTCTTGCCTAAAAAAATTCAAAAACCATAAAAATTAAAAAACTTCAAAAATACAAAAAGATTTTATCTTTCTTGTGCATATATATTGTCTTTGCGTTTGGTTACCTTTTCTTTTGCATTTTCAGGTGTATGCGTACTAGATCTTCTAATTACCAAGAGCCCGAGCCTCAAGAAGATTTCGATATGGCAGGTGTTAACAACAATAATCAACTACCGCACCTCAACAATAATAATAATAACAACAATGCTCTTCCACAGCCCGATCTTCGGACCATGGAGGAACTTTGTCAACCAACCATGTTTGGACGAGGAGGACCGATTGCGCCGATGCAAATCAACGCTCCTGAGTTTTCGTTGAAGCACCACATGATTCAGCAAGTACAAACAAACCCATTTAGAGGATTGCCTGATGATGATGCCAACAAACACCTCGACAAGTTCATTACAATCACCCAAAGCATGAAGTTGCCTGGGGCCACAATGGATGTACTCCGCCTACAACTCTTCCCACATACTTTATCACATCATGCCGAGAAATGGTTTGATCGTCTCCCGAAGAATTCTATTCACACTTGGGATGATATGACTCAACGCTTTCTTTCGCGCTACTTTCCACCATCCATGGTCACAAGCCTTCGCAATCAGATCAGCGGTTTCATGCAAGATCCCGATGAATCTCTTTTTGATGCATGGGAGAGATATAATGTCTTGATCGACCGTTGTCCAAACCACAACATGCTTCCGGTCACCTTGATCGATACTTTCTACAACGGATTGACTTTTCGAGATCGTGATACGATTAATGCAGCCGCCGGTGGCACATTCATGAAAAGGAGACCCGAGGAGTGTAGAGAGTTAATAGAGAACATGACTACTCATCATAAGAACTGGGATTCTTCTGCTTCTTCTAGAAACAACACGAGAGTCAATGTTTCCTCTACCTCAGCAAACCCTGAGATGACCGAACTCACCCGCATGATGGCTGAAATGAGCAAAAGTATTACGCTTCTCGCTTCAAACCAACAACAACATCAAGTTAAAGCGGTTGCTAATCCTTGTGAAACATGTGGCGGTCCTCACTCATACACCGATTGTCCTTCGACACAAGGAAATCCGGAAAATGTGTATGCAGCTTACGGTAATTATTCACCGGAAAATTACCAAGCTAGACAACAAGGGGATAGAAATCTGCTGAGCTACCGTTCAAACAATTACCTTTCACCCGGTTTTTCTCCTCAAAACCAAAACCCCGCCAACAACTACAATAGAAGCAACCAAATCCCACCTCGTGCTTCTAACCCTTATCAACCACCCTCCCAACAACACCCACCCATTAACCCCGATGTTGACACAATCATGAGAACTCAAGGTGAGCAAATCAAGAATCTACAGAGCCAAATTATCAATCTGAAAGGAGATATCTTAAAGCAAGGTAATGACATCAGAAATGAGGTTCGTGAAAACCTTCAATCCTCCTTCATCACTCAAACAACTGAATTAAAGAATCTATTGGCTAGTTTCTTGCCCGAAGCTCAACCTTCTTCTTCCTCGGGTTCTCTACCTTCAAACACCGTCCCTAATCCGCGAGCTAATGTGAGTGCTATAACTACGCGTAGTGGACTTACCATTATCGATCCACCTATTCCACCACCATCATCCACACCTCCTCCACCACTATGTATCCCTACTCCACCTACACCTAGTAGTAGTGCACCATTACCGTCTCCGCCTCGTCATGACGATGTATCTCGGAAGGACCCTTCAACATCACAACCTTCACCAACCACACCTTCCCCTAACCCTTATCAACCTAGAATCCCATACCCTTCTCGCATAGGCAAGACCAACGAGCTAACCAAGAATGACTCTCAAATAACAAAATATATCAGTATGATTTCTCAAATGGGATTCAGCATTAGTTTTCTTGAAGCACTTGTCCACATGCCCAAATTTGCAAAAGCATTTAAGGACTTGCTTAACAAAAAGGAGAAGCTGATTGAACTCACCAACACACGCTTAAATGAAAACTGCTCTGTAGTTATTCTTAAAGAACTTCCGAAAAAACTAGGGGATCCCGGTCGTTTTGTGTTGCCTTGCGTGTTCAACAAAACTGAAGAATTTACTGCCCTTGCTGATCTCGGGGCTAGTATAAATCTTATGCCTTTGAGTGTTTGGAAAACACTATCATTACCCGATCTCATTCCAACAAAGATGACTCTCGAACTTGCTAATCGCACTCTCGCTTACCCCGTTGGTATAGCTGAAGACGTATTCATTCAAGTTGGCGCATTTACTTTCCCGGTCGATTTTGTCGTAGTTGATTATGAAATGGACCCTCGTATTCCTTTAATACTTGGTCGGCCATTTTTGAGATCCGGACGTGCTTTAGTAGATGTAGCAGAAGGAGAGTTAATCTTAAGAGTCGGGAATGCCTCACAAAATTTCAAAATGGGAACGCCTACAAACAAATCCTTTGGAGGTCGAGAATCAGTGAATATGATAAACGTGCTCGATGACTTTACCGTCTACGACAATCCTCTATTCGACTCTTGCATCGATAATCCACTTTTTCAAAATGATGTGGATGATTCTCTACCTACTTTGGACGCTTCTCCCAATTTTGATTCTCCACCGGTCTTCGATGCTTATGATGATGATGATTCTAGCTCAGATTCGGATGATTTTGACTGTACTTCTGAGTATCCCGAGCTGCCCACTTTCGATGATTTCGATGAGGCTGATACTCTCTCGAGCGATTCTTCACATGATGAAGATCCTCCACCATCACTCGATCCTACTTTGAACGATTACTCATTCGAGGAAGATTTCTCTGAATTTCTCAACACATACTTCCCTCATGAGAGTGATGCTCCTCCTTTGGACTTTGAAGATTATCGTCTTGATCCTACTTTGGATTTGAAGAGCATTTTGTCAAAGGAGAAGAAACCGGTCGATACCGAAATCCGTTGCACTTATGATTTGACACCTCTTTGTCCCACTTCTGAGGACGAGGTTGTGCTTCTTTGCGGATCTTCTTCACACTCGGCTGAGCCTGAGTGCTATTTTCCCCTAAAGGAAAAGGTGTTCGATCCCGGTACTGAAGTCTTTAAGCCATCTCAGTATCCACCTGATGAAATAAAAGGAAATATCTTCGGACCCATTGAAGACATGCTTGCACCGCACCATCCTTGCTTCTACTGTGCTCCATCGCTGCTTAAGGGAACCTTGCCATTTTTCTTTTGGCTTGCCTTGTTCGCCTTAAGCTCTTGCTTATTGATGGATGAAAACTATGTCTTCGATCCTGGTGGATATGTTTCATGCTACTTCCGTTGATGATCAAGGTCGAGTCAGGCTCACGACTCGGTTAACAAAAACCAAGCGCTTCTTGGGAGGCAACCCATGCATCTATCTTTTCGCTTTCTTTACCATAAGTGTAGGGGGGACCCCTTTGATTTGCTATTTCCTCTCCTCACTTCTTAAATCAGGGATTCGAGCTTCAATGATCCACTCTTGATGATTCTTGACGACCCGTGATTCCGTGTTCCACTTCTTCCCGGTTCTATCCTAAACTCTTTTCGATTCACTATTTTCTATTTTCTCAATATTAAAATAGGAATCTCTTTAGTTGTCTTTTCCTTAGCAAGATTTACACAACGTGCACAATGTCCTAAGTGTAGGGGAGCTTACTCCCACATGCTTAAACATTGAGGACAATGTTTATCTTAAGTGTAGGGGGGACTTCTATCGAAGTTAAGTGGTCTTTTCCTTGTTTTTGTCCTCATTTTAACCGGAAAATCAATTTTTCGACACTTTTCAAAAATTTTGATCTATTTTGGCCTATTAGTTTTTCCCTTTTGTATAGTTATTTTCTTTCTTTGCTAGAATAAATGTTTAATAAGTGGTTTTTATTTTTCAAACGTTGTGAATCTTTTGACTCAATCCGAGTTTACTCTAGCTAGTATCCTTAACGTGTTTAAGTCAAGTTTTGCTAGGCTTTTATATAGGGAGCTATAAAACGCGAAAGTCTTAACTTTCACGAGTTAAGAACAAGAACTTTTCGCAAGTTCCTATAATTGATCCTAGAGAGTCGTTTATCAAGGGAACTTTAAGATGCGATTTCTAAACTTGAAAGAGTCTAAGAAATTGCAAGATCCTATAGACGACTCGAAAACCCAAAACTTTGATTTAATAGGCTAAGTATCCACGAGTCTCATTACTTGAGATTTTAAACTGTGGAGAACGAGAGATGATAGAGCTAATTATAAGTTCGGTATTCTTTCATGAATTTATGTGAGTTAATTATAAGCCTATTCTCCCATCGCTTGCTAATAATTTATTTGCTAATAAATAAGGTTGTACGATTTGAAAAGTTACTTAGCTTCTAGCCCCAGATCGTTTAAAAGTTGCTCGGTAATGACGAGAGTTCATAGCCAAGGCATAACTTATGAAGCGGGGCGCGAAGATTGGCGAGTCCGAAAAGGCCCTAACAAGGCATGAGGGCTATGTTTTGATGCTAAAGATCCAAAGTGATGTGAAGAATCATTTATCAAAAATCAATATGAGGATCGAGACACACGACGTAAAGCAAAACTCCCCAAAAGTCATGGAGAAGTGTATCCGAAAAGACCCTAACAAGGTATGAGGATAAATAGATCCAAGTCATAAAAGGAGGCGGATCGTTGTATATCAAAGTCCAAAATAAAGATTGGAGAAAAATGAAGAGGTCGTGGTCCAAGTATGAATCTCTCAAAACTTCAAGTGAAGAAATTCCAATTATGAAGAGAAGACCATTATTTCATAAACGTCTCTCAAAGATTCGAAGTATGAAGTCGCTGCCAAATATCGGCCCGAGAAAGGTCTCAAATCGCGAACCAATTTATGCCAAGATATGAACTTTCTGATATCCCGAGAAGCAGTTTTAAAAGATTTGGTCCTTTAGCTAACTATTGATTAAATCGTGCACTTTATTTTCAGACTAAATAACTATCGAAATAAGTCAAACAATGCATCTTCATGATCATTCAAGACAAAATATAAAATATAAGAGATACACCTAGGAATAAGGGAGTCTAAGTGAGTAATTGGCCCACATGAGTTCGTGTTAGTTTACTAACTTATAATAACAATGATCTCGTTTTTAAGCTTGGTTTGGAGAAAGTGAAAACTTGAGGATGATGATTATTCATAACATTTTCAAAACCCAAGGTATGCTTTTGATTTCTTTATCTTGTATGTTTTTAATTTTCTATCTCTTTAATAAAGGCCAACGTGGATTGATTATGATGAAAAGTGTAATCTTGCTTTGTAACTAATGCATTGCATGAGGACATTGCAATAGTCAAGTGTAGGGGATTTGATAGGTGTGTAAACACCCATCTTTTCTACCACTTAACTACAATAATAACCGGACCAAAACGTGTATTTTATGTCTTTTATGTCGGAATTATGCGTGGTTTGTGTTTTTGTTGTGATTTAGGATGAAAAGGTGAAAAATGGATAAAACACGGACATTCACGGGCATTTATGGACTTTTATTGAAGAAAAGGATAAAAGACGAAGTCAAGAAGTCAAGAGTGCAAAAAGAACGGAAGTCCACGACCAATTCTGAAGATTTATCGAAGAAAAAGTCAAAAGACGGAAGTATATCAAAAGCCGAAGAATTCAAGTCTATTTTATTGAAGAATTTAAAGACGAGTTCAAAGAAATCCCGAAGCCAAAAGTCCCTTAAGTCTACATTTAATGAAGATTTAAAGAAGGAGGGACCTAATCTTGCAATTAAAAAGAAGATTAAAGAAGGAGGGACTAAGTATGCAATTAAGGAAGCTTCCTATGCAAGCTTTAGTCTTCCCTATAAATAGACTAGATTAGTTATCATTTCACTCTTGTTGGCTAAGTGTGACAATTAGCTCTTTCACCATTTTAAATACTTGTCATTTACATTAATTGTCAATTTAATTACCTTGTCTTGCACCTTAAATTCATTTAATTTCAAGTAAGTTTCCTTTTAATTATTGTTAATCTTTACTTTATCTTGTCAATCTCTTATCTACCTTTCTTATTCTTTGATTTGTGGTGTTTATGTTCATGTTCATGCTTTTATTTTGATCCAAAGTGTTTTTGATTATTATGGTTAAAGTTGTTTAATTTCATGTTTTTGATTGATTGTTGATGCTTATTTGTTGGATCGTTACTGTTTAAATTGATACGTGTGTTTGATTTTGATTACTTTTTGTTTATAACTGCTACTGTACCCATCTTCCTTGTTCTTCGGAAGTATTGCTTTGTTTCTGTGTTTCCAGAAAACGTTCCGAACCAAGGGAAGAATAGAAGGTTTCATTCGGAAGTCTGAAATTTCCGAACCAAGTCTGTTCATTCGGAACTCAAAAAGTTCCGAATCAAGGAAACTCATTCGGAACTTCAAAAGTTCCGAACCAAACTTACTCATTCGGAAGTCCAAACTTCCGAACCAAAGATCTTCATTCGGAACCTTCCGAACCAACTCACAGTTCCGAACCAAGAGCCTTCATTCGGAACTTCAAAAGTTCCGAATAAAGGAGCTTCATCCGGAAAGTTCCGAATCAAGGGGTGACCAAGACTTCCGAATCAAGGCAAGATTTACAAGATTCCGAATCAGCAAGTTCCGAATGAAAGATTGTTTTGGATAAGTGACATATTCAGACAAGTTTGTTCCGGATCAAGGATTTTGGTAATATTCCAAGTGAAGAAGAATCATTTCAACCAAAGGTGACATTTAGGACGAGTGATTGTTCCAAACGAAGGTTTATTCCGAATGAGCTGTATTCAGGTTCTTATTAGCTTTTATCTTTAATTTTTATCTTCAAGCTTTATTTTACTTGCCTTTTTATTTAATTGCACTATTAGATTATTTGCCTTAGTTTTAGTTGCACTTTAAGTTTGCCTTAGATAGATTTAAGTTCACGTCATTTTACTTTAGTGCCCTTTAATTTTAGTCACGTTTTAAAATACTCGCACTTTACTTTAATTAGACTTAGATTTACTTCAAGAGCACTTTTACTTTTAAGTCTTTGCATTTAAATTTAAAATCACCCAAAAACATTCTTTTTCACTAAAGATCAACTAAGTCACACATAGAGAGCTAAGATCAATTCGTTAAGATACCGAGAACAACAATTGAACCTAGTAAAACCTAGTTATCATGGAGTTTTCTTAGAGATGTTCTTGTTAGGTTTGGTTTTCATCCTACTATGATCCATTGGATTATGGTTTGTGTTTCTACCATATCTTATTCGGTATGCATTAATGGTAATCTTTATGGTTGGTTTAATGGTAAACGGGGGTTGCGACAAGGAGATCCTCTATCTCCTTATTTGTTCACCCTTGTTATGGAAGTATTAACACTTATGTTACAACAAAGGGTTGCTGCAGCTGAGGATTTTCTCAAGGGGTCATTTGGATTCTGTTTCTGTTCTTATGGATACGTTGGAGGAGTTCAAGAATGCTTCAGGTCTGGTGCCTAGTACCCCTAAGAGTACAGCTTTTTTTTTGTATTGTTCCTAGTGGAATTAAATCTGGCATCCTTAATCTCACGCCTTTTGCTGAAGGAATGTTACCTGTTAGATACCTTGGAGTTCCCCTTATCTCTTCAAGGCTTAGGTATCGTGATTGCAAAATTTTGGTTGAGAAGCTTGAGAACAGGGTTAATGACTGGCGTAATAAGTTTCTTTCTCTTGCAGGGAGAGTGCAACTTATTCGTTCTGTTCTTTCATCTATGCATATTTATTGGGCGTCTGTTTTTATACTTCCTGTTAGAATTATTAATGATCTTGAACAGATTATGCGTTGTTTTTTATGGTGTCAAGGAGAGATGAAGCGGGGTAAAGCCAAAGTTGCCTGGAACACTATTTGTAAGCCTCTGAATGAAGGTGGACTTGGTATACGTAGGCTTGATGAGTTTAATGCTGCATTAATGACGTCGCATGTATGGAGTATTCTTGCTAAAATAGATTCCTTATGGGTTCGTTGGATTTATGACTATAAGTTGAAAGGTAGAAGTTTTTGGGACGTTCCGTGTATCGGTGATGTGAGTTGGTGTTGGCGAAAGTTACTCCAGTTAGGAATAATGATTCGTCCGTTTATTTGCCACCAAATCCATGATGGTAGAGATACTTCTATGTGGTTTGATAAATGGGTTGCTGTATGCCCGATTCGGGATACTATTTTGGTTCGACATATTAATCGTTCAGGTTTTGCGTTATCGGACAAGGTAAAGGACTTAATACTGAATGGAGCTTAGAGATGGCCGTTGAATTGGTATGATAGATTCCCGAATATTGTGTCTATTCCTGTTCCTATGCTTTGTGATAACCGTAGAGATAGTAAGGTTTGGCGGGACCATAATGGTATTAATCGACCGTTTTCTGTGGCTATTGCGTGGGAGTCTATAAAAGTAAGGGCGAATACTGTTGATTGGTTTAATGTTGTTTGGTTTCCACATTGTATTCCTAGACATGCGATTCATTTGTGGTTAGTAATGAAGCAAAAATTGAAGACACAAGATCGCCTTAAGCAATGGGATGTTGGCCCTAATGTTGATCTATCTTCACTTATGTGTCCCATGTGTAAGCAGGTTCCTGACTCGCATAGTCATATTTTCTTTGAATGTCCTTATTCTACTCAGGTATGGTTACAATTGCGAGATAGGTGTGGTTGCAAAATATTCCTCGTGTTGTGCTAGCGGTTCTTACACCCTTGGCTAAAGGATGTTCGGTTGTTAGTATTATTGCTCGTGTTGTGCTAGCAGCTTCGGCTTACTTTCTTTGGCGTGAGTGAAATAATAGACTTTTTAACAAGAAGAGTTTGACGGTAGTTAAGCTTGTGAGCTCTATATGTGTCACGGTTCGGCTTAAGCTTATTACTTTTAAATTTAAGAGGGTTTCTTTGGCGTCGCTGGTGATTCTTGAAGATTGGAAGATCCCTAAGATGTGTATTGATCATGATGGGAGTGCCGGGTAAGGGTCGTACTCTTTTTTCCTTTGCGGGGTTTTTCCCGTTGGGTTTTTCTCGTAAATGTTTTTTAAGGAGGCGGCCTTACTTGGATCCTTTGCTCCCAATTTGCTGCTGCTGGAATGAAGAATTGGTCGCGTGGTTTCAAGATTTTTTCTTGATGGTCTTTGCTAATGTTGCATTTATGTCTTATAGTAGATGTATAAATTAGTATTAGTTTTTGGTGTTTTATAACCAATTTGTTCACGAGCTGCCTGTAGCTTGTGGTTAATGTGGTTCTTCAGCCACATTCCTTTGTACGTTCAACACTTTTTGGTTAATATATTTACCGGGGCAACCCTTTACCAAAAAAAAAAAAAAAAAAAAACGCCACTTACCACAGATTTACCTTTATTTGAACTACTAGTATGCAACCCAGATTTGGTACCACTATCAACTTTGGTATTATCACGTTTAGATGCATTCGAAGTCTTACCAGGATTAGATGAGTTATCATGTATATGAGCACCAGAAGTAGACGACTTTGGACTAAAAGTAAAAGGAGTACCAACCTGGAAGACTTTGCTTAACGAGACACCTCTCGGAATCTGGCTTCCTTGCTTTCCTTTGTTGTTATGCTTTCTACTACGAACTTGTTGAAATCCATCATCTTGTTCATGTATAACTTTAGGCCCCAATTTAGGGATAACACGTTTAGGACAAGTTTCAGCCGTATGACCAAAGATATTACATGTAGGGCATCTAGGCGGCTTCCACTCATATTCAACTTTAATAGTTTCCTTAGTAAACCCCTCACCCTCCAAATCAGGAACACCAATAGTAATTGTCTCATGTAAATCACAATCAGATTTAATTTCAATTAAACAGCGAGCAAAACTACTACGACCCCAAGATTCTTTACACATAGTGCTAGTAAAAGAATCAAGCATAATAGGCTTACCAAGATATGTAGCAATCAGACTAATACCCTCTTCCTCAAACACTTGAAGAGGCACATCATGAAGTTTAACCCACACAGGAATACAGGTAAATTCTTCTTTACGAAGGCTAGTCTTCATAGTATACCTTTTAAGAATAATGGGAGAATTACGAATCATCCATGGTCCACCTTCCAACACAGCTTCATAACCAGATTGTGCATCAAATTGAAAGAAAAAGAAACCATTGGAATTCATCATGATCCTTTTTAACCCAAATTTAGCCCAATTAGTTTTAGCATAATACTCAACCACTGGAAATGCCATTCGTTTACCAATAAAGTATCCATAGAGCGTATTATGAAAACGTGTATTAACCTTCTCAACCACTTTACGTGGAATAGATACCTGAACACCCTCAAACCTGTTTTCAGATATGACAAAACCTATATTAACACGAGCAACAGGTGAAGCTTGTTGGCTTGAACTAGCAGCAGCTGCATAGGAGTTAGATGGACCACCAATATCCACCGACTGTACAATAGGACATTCCTTCACAGTTTCTTCGACATCTATCACTGGATCACTTGGATTAGAAAACGTGAAATCATCCATATTTGAGTCAAATACATCACTCCTCTCATTAGGGTTTATATCCAATTGTTCAAACGATAGCTCATCATTAACCAATTTACTAAACGTAGGAGATGAGACACTCACCTCTTTATGCTGATCCAAGGACATACGCATTGTGATATTAGATAAATCTGGTGTAACCCTGGCATCATGTCCAAAAGTAGTGCTCATAGACGGATCCCTAGTATCATCACGCACACCTGCTTTGGTAGCATTAATATGTTGACGTTTTAGTGTTCTAACACTGCTCTCCAACTCCACTTGGTGTGCACATACGATATCAAGAGTCTTTGTCCATTGCTAAGTAGTCATTCGCTTCAAGAATTCATATTTGTTATTTTGGACATCATTCATGAACCTACTAATCACTTCCACCGTATTGAGGGAGATCGAGAACAGTTTTTCAACATCCTCTATTGACCCTACATTTAAATTAATTCGTTCACCATTTGCTTTATCAACAACCGAATTAGGATTTGAAACATTAGTCGCACTGGAACCCACCATAACTTCAACAATCCGACAAAAAACCAAACCCCTACAATCGATTAAGATAAACCAAAAGAAACCCTACAAAACTACCCTAAAAATAATAAATGCGACACAGAAAATTCAATCGAACCAACTAATAATAAACAAACGCAATTGTCAGCCGACCACGTGATACTTTAAATTCAATGTCAGCCGACCACAATTTATAATAAACTTCAATGTCAGCCGACCATAATTTATAATAAACTTCAATGTCAGCCGACCAATTATCAAACGCACCCTACCACGGATCCCTAAAAAACCAACCAATTATGTGACAATAATCAACCGAGGAAGACCAATAAACTTATGAGGAAAAATTAAATAAACCGTGAACGCACAAAACAATGACGGAAGAAAAGTAAAATAAAAACTAATTTAATTAACCCTAAAACCAATCAACCAAACAAGGACTTTGTTAACTCAAGAATAATCAATGATTAATCGAGAAAACAGCATCATTATAAGGTATTCGAACCAACTAATAATAAACATTTTACACTTTTGGTCCCTTTACTTTCTAAATTTACATAATTGGTCCTTGTGCTTTTAAATTCTTTACATTTTGAGCATTTTTACTATTGTGCATTTAATATTTGTATTCTTTGCATTAATTGTGGTAATTGCAACTTGTTTTACGGATACGTAGTTATACTATTTTACCCTTTTTACGTGATTTGTTGAATTGGACATAGATACCAAATACCCTTATTGAAAACCAAAACAATTAAAAACTTGAGGTTAATTGGACTTTCAATTTGTCGTGAGTTGGGAAATACGAACTTGAAAATATCACTTATTAAATGGCGCCGCTGCCGGTTCATGACATTACGAGAGACTATTGATTGACGGTTTCGATTGGATTTTGGGATCCGTTCACCTCGTGAGCGTTCCTTTTACGTATCATAAATCCAAAAGATAAAAAAAATAAAAAGATAAAAAGATAAAAATAAAAAAACCACAAAATCAATTCTTTCCTAAGAATTGAACCAAAAAAATAAAAAAAATCAAAAGTAATCTTTTTCCTAAAAGATTACAACAAAAATATATTGTATATATCGGTTTTTATCGTTTTTACGTACATATAGTATTTTCTTCAAAACCCCAATAAATACAAAAATATTTTCTCTATGTTATTATATGTAAATACATATACGTACTACGAACAACCAATACACATACTTCCATAAGTATTGCCGAGGCAATACACCGTGCTTGGGGGCGTTCCGGTCCTAAGTTCGTGTATCGATCAAAGTAAATTAAAGGCAAAAATAGATAAATACTTCCAATAGGCAAGAATTCGAAGAATACGAACTACTAAAGTGAATAGATAGGCGGCTTTGCTATAAAATACAAGCCTAAGGGAAAAATGTACTTAAGAGCTACGCGCCACCTCATTCCCCCCGTTCACTAGTGAGTATTCTAAGAAGGAAAGCTTGTTGGGGGGTTTTGCCACCCAAGTATTACTTACATATATTATATTTTCTTGTGGATATTACTTATTGAACCTCGGAAAGGATAATCCTTTCTTTTCCAAAATTCGATCCAGAGCTCCTCTCTCACTCCTCGAGTTCAGTTGCATGCGCACTCGAGCGCGTGGACACATACCTTTTGGTGTACAACCCCTTCCTCCTAAAAGGAAGAACAAGAAAAAGAACAAGAACAACACCGGCCATCAAGCCGATCCCGAGCATCGTGCTTTGAACAACACACAAGAAGCCATGGCCGCCGTTGATAATAGACCATTGATGGAGATTCTCCAATCAAATGTGGAGGGAAATGTCGATGCCATTGTTATACCCGAGATACCCGCAAACACCTTTGAGCTTCAGACAAATATGATCACTATGGTTTCTTCTACACTTTTCTTAGGGAGACCCATGGATGATCCACATGATCATATCAAGAAGTTTTTGTCCATATGCAATACACTTAAGTACAATGGGGTTCCTCCTGATGCCATTAAGTTGATCTTAGTTCCATTCTTCTTAGAGGGTAATGCTAGGTATTGGCTAGATAGACAACCTCCTAAGAGCATTACCACTTGGGAGGATTTTACCAAGAAGTTTGTGAACAAGTTCTTTCCTCCATCAAGAACCACTGCTTTGAGAAACCTAACTATTGGTTTTGAACAAAAGAATGATCAAACATTTAGTGATGCTTGGGAAGAGTTCAAGGAGTTATTGAGAAAATGCCCCAATCATGGATTTAACCAAGTTCATCAAATCAACACCTTTTACAATGGATTAAGACCACATCATCAAGATTCCCGCAACTCCTCCGCGGGTGGGAACATTCTTTCCAAATGCACACAAGAGGCATGGGAAATTATTGAGACTAAATACATGGTGCAAACAAATAACCAAAGAGATGAGAGGGTCCATGTTGTGCAAGAAAATTCTTATACATACATTGATACTCAACTCCTCAAAAGTCACAATGAAATTCTTCAAGTAATGAAAAAGAATCAAAAGATGAATCAAGAGATGATCCAAGCCCTTATGAAAGTTTCCTTGAACAACTCTTCCAATGATGTGGAGGACCTCATTCTTACCTAAAATGTGACAAGGTTCAAAATTATCAAGGTGAATGTTATGCTTATCAAGATGAACAAAGAGAGCACTTCAAACCTAACATTAACCCGAACAATCTCTCTTACAAATCAAAAAACTACCTTGCTCCGCCCAATTTTCCACCCCATCCACCCACCCAAAACCAAACCAACCATCCTCAATTGCTTCAAAGAAATCAATGGCCTAGGCCAAACTACCAAGGACACAACAACTATTGAGCACCCAATAACTTTCACCATCAAGGAAACAACTTTCATGCAAATAATCAAGGATTTAACCAACCACCTCCACCTTTTCATCATCAAGGAAAACATCAAGGATACAATCAAGGATATGGGCAAAATGATACCTTTGAGCTACTTCAAAAGATGAACCAAGAACCGAAAGAAGGATTCGTGAAAGTGAAAAGAGAACGCAAGATCAAATAAGAGCTATGAATGAGGAAACCAACAAGAGGTTTATGATGCTTCCTAATCAAAGGACACAAGGTGCTCTACCTTCAAACACACAAACAAATCCAAGGGCTAATGTTAATGCAATCACAACAAGGAGTGGAGAAACAACTATTGATCCTTCAATGCCTCCTACGCCTCCTTTGGTTAAGCCTACTATGGTTCCACCTTGTGATAAGCCTACCACATCAAGCTCAACACCTTCAAGCTCTACAACTTCAACACCTATCAATGAAGAAACCAACAAAGAGAACCATTCAACAACAACTACTCAACCTACACAAAAACCAAGCCTTCCATACCCATCAAGATTAAGAAAGGAGAAGCTTAAAAACAAGGATGATATTCAAGTGTCAAACTTTTTGAGAATGTTCAAACAATTGAACATCAACATATCCTTTGCGAAAGCTCTTGCTTGCTGTGTTCATTCTGCCCGCTAGAATCCTTGCTAATATCGAGCAACATATGAGATGTTTCTTATGGTCTCAAGGTGGTTCGGGTGTGGGGAAGTCTAAAGTTACATGGGATATGGTTTGCCTCCCGGAGTAAGAAGGGGGTCTTGGTATACGCTGTCTTTCTCCATTTAATCAAGCCCTTATGGTGTCCCATGTTTGGAAACTTATATCTAATAAGGACTCTTTATGGGTGAGATGGGTGCATACGTATAAGTTAAAGAGTCGTAGTTTTTGGGATGTCCCTATTCGTGGCAACATGACGTGGGCTTGGCGTAAAATCCTCCAATTACGGCCGTTGCTTCGTTCCTCAATTTGGCATAAAATTGGTGATGGTAATACTACTTTAGCTTGGTATGATTCTTGGTGTTCGCTTAGTCCGCTTGCTAATATTATTTCTAGTCGTGACATGTTTCGCTCGGGATTTGATAAACAGACTAAGGTCCGGGATCTTATCACGGAGGGCAGTTCAACTGGCCTCATGAATGGGTGCATAAATACCCTTTGTTACTCAGTATTGCAGTACCAACCTTAATTGAAGGTACTGCTGATGTTCTGGAATGGAGGGATGGGGAAGGGAGTTCTAAACCGTTTTCTACGCTTGTTGTGTGGAATTTGTTGCGGCCTAGGGAGATTAAGGTTGCATGGTATCACGTTGTTTGGTTTACGGGGTGTATACCTCGGCATGCATTTACGCTGTGGTTGATTATTAAGCGTCGGCTGAAGACCCAAGATCGAATGAGGGATTGGGATAATGTTGATTTGTCTATGCTAAGGTGCGCTCTATGTGAGACGACGCATTATTCACACGAGCACTTGTTTTTTGAATGTTCGTTTTCTACTCAATTTTGGAATACCATTAGAAGCGTTGCTGACTTTCCATATTCCACGCCTGCTATAGATGATGTGGTACATGCTTTACTTCCTTTTGCTCATCAGAAATCTACTCGAAGTGTTGTAGCGAAACTTGTGTTGGCTGCGACAACATATTTTATATGGCAGGAGAGAAATAATCGCATCTTTAAGAGTACTAAGAGGATGGCTGCCCAAGTTGTTGAGGTTATTGAAAACACTGTTCGGCTTAAGCTCATGTCCTGCCGTTGGAGACATTCTCGGAACGTCTCAGATTTGGTGCAGCAATGGAGGCTATCGGCTCAGCTGATTAGCTAGTTTTCTTTATGGAGGGTTTATTTTGTTTATGTTCCTATAGATGGTTCTTTCCTATAGGTGTTTTAGCTTATTTTATGCATTGATTATATGGCATGTCATATAATCTTGTAGTTCAAGGTTTCCTTGAGGTTAACATGGTACTTCTGCCGTGTTCCATTGTACTTAATGTTTTTGGGTGATTAATATATTTTACCGGGGAATAATTTTCCCTTTTACCCAAAAAAGATTTTTGCCAAAATGTTCAAAGACCTCCTCTCAAACAAGGAAAAGTTGGTGGATATGCCTAACACATCACTTAATGAGAATTGCTCCGCTTGTTGCTCAAGACTTTACCCACAAAACTTAGAGATCCGGGGCGATTTTTGATCCCTTGTAATTTTCCCGGGGTGGAAAATTGCATGGCACTAGCGGATCTTGGGGCAAGCATCAATCATCGGTTTGGCAAAACTCTCTATTCCCGAGCTCAATCCTACTAGGATGACCTTGAGTTAGCAAACTGTACCATAGCTTATTCGGTAGGCATTGAGGAGGATGTGTTTGTAGGGGTTGATAAATTCACATTCCCCACGGATTTTTTAGTTGTTGGTTATGATATGGACCCAAGAGTTCCTCTTATTGTTGGTAGACCTTTCTTAAGGACAAGACGTACTCCTATTGATGTGGTAGAGGGAGAACTAATTATGAGAGTTGAGGATGAGAAAGTGGTGTTTAAGTTGGGGAAAGTCACTAAGAAAGCTCAAATTTGTGAAACAATTAACATAGTGGATGTTCTTAATGAGGTGTGTGATGAACATTTTCATGAAGCTTGCAAGAATGATAGTGAGAACATGCCACATGAGGAAACTGTTGCCTCAATTGCTCCCTCCTTAACACCATTTGGAGAGAGTGATTTCCTCTTAGAGGAATTTGAGTCTAACTTCCTTGGTAATGATGATTCTCCTATTAATTGGAAAGAAGACATTCTAACTATCCAAAAGTTACTCAATGAGGATCCCATTCCTTCACCTACTCCACAAGAAGTTACCAATGATGATCCATCCTTAGTGAAACCTTCCATTGACAGTCCACCTTCCCTAGAGCTTAAGAATCTTCCATCACACCTTGAATGTGCCTTCTTAGAGGTAAAGGACCAATTACCCGTTATCATAGCAAAAGACTTGAAAGATGATGAGAAGGAAAAACTCATAGAGGTGCTTAAGAAACATAAGAAAGCTATAGCTTGGAAAATATCCGACTTAAAGGGAATTGATCCAAATTTTTGTACACAAAAAATCCTTATGGAGGATGATTACAAACCCGCTATTCAAAACCAAAGAAGGGTTAACCCAAAAATCCATGAAGTCATCAAAAAGGAAGTTATCAAACTCCTTGATGCAGGAATGATTTATCCAATTTCCGACTCTCCATGGGTTAGCCCGGTGCATTGTGTGCCTAAGAAGGGTGGAATCACCGTTGTGCCTAATGAGAACAATGAACTAATCCCCACTAGACTTGTCACGGGTTGGAGAGTTTGTATTGACTAGGAAGCTTAATTATGCTACTAGGAAAGATCATTTCCCATTACCTTTCATGGACCAAATGCTTGAACGCTTAGCGGGAAATGAGTACTATTGCTTTCTAGATGGATTATCGGGTTATTTCCAAATACCCATTGATCCAAAGGATCAAGAAAAGACCACATTCACTTGTCCCTATGGCACATTTGCTTATAAGAGAATGCCTTTTGGCTTGTGCAATGCCCCGGGGACATTCCAAAGGTGTATGATGGCAATCTTTCATGACATGATTGAGCACACTATGGAAGTTTTTATGGATGATTTCTCGGTCTTTGAAGATTCATTCACTTCTTGTCTCTCCCATTTAGATCATATGCTAAAGAGGTGTGAAGAAACACGTCTTGTTCTAAATTGGGATAAGTGCCATTTCATGGTCAAAGAAGGGATAGTTTTGGGACATAAGATATCTGTTAGGACCTCTGGAATAGATATTTGTAATATATAAGCTAGGAGGTATGTAGTTCCTCCTGGACCTAGTAGTAGTAGGAGCAACACGTGCTCCTGGTCTAAGTAGAAAGTCAAACATTATTATTCTGAGTAGTTTGTTAGGATATGCATGAGATATGTTAGGAAAGGATATGCATATCAGAAGTTACACGTTTTGGTTTAATGTGGTATTAGGGTTTCCTTGTAGTATAAAAGGAACCATTGGCAGAAGGGTTAGACACACCTTCATCAAACATTATTCATTTCATATTAATAGTAGAAATCCTTAGTAAGGATCAAGTTGTTTTAGTTATTCTGTTTCTTCTTGTTCATAGTATCTGTATTCCGCACTTATACTATGTGTTTCATCTAGAGTCTCTCTATGAATAGACTTGTGATTACAGAAGTCGTTCACCATCCTTAACAGGCTGCAAGATCCATATCTAGTGGACCCAACAAGTGGTATCAGAGCCTGGGAGAGTCTCTGATCAAGAAGAATCAATTTTTCTTTGTACTAACATCATTGTTTAATCATGTCTGCTTCTAGTTCTACTGAAACAGGTGAAGCAAGCACCTCTAAAACATAGCAACCTCAGCAAAACGTTGCTACTGTTTCCAATACAAATGGAAAGTTCCCACTCTTGAAGAAGGATGAGTATGATAGCTGGGCCATGAAGATGGAATGCTGGATCACCAATACTGATCTAGACCTTTGGAAGATTGTCTAGAATGGAAAAAGCAAGAAAACTACTGGTAGAGACAAGAATGGTAATATCACCATTCTTGATCCTAAAACTCATGAAAAATCACTGCTGTTCAAAAAGAAATCAAAGCAAAAACTATTTTGCTTCAATCCCTTCCTGATGATCACATGGGTGACTTTTATCACTTGGATGATGCTAGGTACATTTGGAATGGGGTAAAGGCAAGGTTTGGAGGGAATGAGGAATCAAAGAAGATGCGCAGATCCATGCTGAGAGATGAATTCACAGAATTCAAGATCTCTAAAACTGAAGGTATTCATCAAGGATATGACAGGTTCCAAAATATTCTTAGCCAATTGAATCAACTCAGGTCCAAATCGGGCAATGGAGACATCAATGCTAGGTTTCTTAGAGCCCTACCTCACTCATGGAATCAGGTATTCATCTCTCTGAAAGTAAAAGGAGGCCTTGACTATCTTAATTTTGATGACTTGTTTTATAAACTCAAAACCTTTGAGCCTCATGTGAGAGGATACTCAAGTGATTCCTTTCCTACTACTGCTAACTCTGCCTTTGTGAGTTCCATGGGATCTAGTCCAATGTCTTATGCTAGTAGCCCAAGCTATACTTTGTCATCCCAACATACTTCTACTCCCGAACCAAAAGCCAAGACTGGTAGCATGGTAGAAGTTGTTCTTCACTCTTTTGTTGGTGATGTTGATCCACAACAGCAGCTTGCTTTTGATGATTTCAAACAGGTTGATAAACTTGACTTGGATGAAATGGATCTAAAATGGCATATAGTTATGCTCACTCTCCGGGTTCATAAGTTTGAGAAGAAAGCCGGTCAAAAATTCAACTACAACCCAAGAGAGCCATCCAGGTTTGATAGAAGCAAGGTCAGATGCTATAACTGCCAGCAGCAAGGACATTTTGCTAGGGAATGCCCTAACAAATGACCAGGAGAAGAACAGGTATTCTGCCTTCAAGATTCAAGAGCTCAAGGATGAAAAGAAAGCTTTGGTGTCTGTTGACTCTATGGTTAACTGGAATGATCATCAGACTGCTACCTTGGAATCAACTGAAGCTTCTACTGATGTATTTGCTATGATTGCGGGTAACCTATCTGATGCCGAGGAAGCATTATTATTTGCTCTTATGGGAATCTCGCCTCAGGTACAAAATTGCCCTCTTGGTTGTCATGATAAATACTCAGAACTATTGACTTAATATAATGAACTAAATGAGCAAAATGACAAATATTTTCTAGAAGTTCAAGCATATAAGATTTCTTTAAAAACATTGGAACAACAAAAGAGTTGGCTTCAAGATACTCAATGTGAATATGAGGATAAAATTCGATTTCTAAGCATTGATTTAGAAAACACCACTAACATGCTTACATATACTGAAAAACTAAACAATGATAGCATTAAGGCTAAGCAAGACATGCAAGAAAAATTAGATGCTACACTTTTACAATTTGAAAAATGGCAAAAAGCACCAAAAAATCTTTCAAAGTTAATTGATAGTAGCATGTCTGGTAGGACTAAGAGAGGTTTAGGCTTTGATAAATATATTGATTCAGAAAATGTATTTGATTTATCTTTTTCAAGTGTCTTTGATCCTGACAATGAGGAGGAGGGAAAACCTAGTTACAATAGGTTTAAACTAGCTGCAGCAATGCATGTTGTTCCTCCACCTCTTACAGGAACTTTTATGCCCATATCCAGGCATACTGACTTGGATGGATCACAGATGCATGAGTCTCCAAAAAGCTATACTAATACTAATGACTTTGTCTCTTGTTCTTTCAGTGACAAGGCTAGTGACTATGCATCCTATGGTTCAAGTGAAGAGTCAAGACCTTCAAGTTCCAAGACTAATGACCCTGCTGCTACTAGTGCTAGGATGAGTGATGAGAGAGTTGCTTCTACTTCCACTATTTCTAGTTCTAGTTTATTGAGTCCTAGGAATGTTGATTCTTCTAGAATTGTTTGTAATAAATTTAGCAGTGTGAAACAATGTCATTTGAATAAAAGGTCTTTTAAAACATGCTTTGTTTGTGGTAGTAAATTTCATTTGATTAAGGATTGTGATTTTTATGATCAAAATCCTTCTGTTTATCAAGCTTATCCTACTCCTGGTCCACCAGGAGTTGCTCCTTTTTCTTCTAGAAGACTAAACCCATGTGCCCAATCTTATTCTTCTTCTAGAAGGACCTCTCCTTCAGCTTCTAATCTTTGAAGAAGCAATGTTTGTACCTACAATAGACCAACCAACAACTATGTTTAGAACATTAATCAGAATTATGCTTTTAATTCAGACCAAATGTATTTTGGGTTGGGAAATTTGGGTACTGCTGTTAAGCCCTCAGTAGGTTGTTCTTGGTCACAAAATAACACCTATATGATGAACAGGCAACCTAAGAACAACAGTAGATCTCATCAATCTTCTTGGCTATCTACTAAAGATCCACAAGGCAGACTCAAGCCTGAAAAGGTCTGGGTCCCCTTAAGACACTAACTTTTGCATATGAATTTTCTGTTGTTGTAGATTACTCCATACCAAGATCCGTCTCTTGGAATAGTTGATAGTGGATGCTCTAGAAGCATGACAGGAAATAAAGGACTTTTATCTAACTTTGTACCATTTCAAGGCGGCAAGGTCTACTTCGGAGGTGGTGAAGGAAGGATCTCTGGCAAAGGAACTATTCAGACACCTAACCTTAATTTTGAGCAAGTCTACTATGTGGAAGCACTTCAACACTTCAACTTGATCTCTGTCTCTCAGATTTGTGACAAGAAGCAGTTTGTCCTCTTTACGTATACTGAAGCACTGGTGTTATCCAAAGACTTTAAGCTACCGGATGACTCTCAAGTTCTACTCAAAATCCCTAGAAGACACAATCTCTATAGTATCAATCCGAATGAAGTTAATCCTACTGGTCAACCAGCTTGTTTGGTTGCTAAAGCATCAGAAGATGAAGCCACTAAATGGCATAGAAGGATGGGACATGTAAACTTCAAGACCATTCACAAACTGGCGAATATGAACTTGGTCTCTGGTTTACCTCCTAAAACTCTCAGAAATGACATCAATTGCCTTGCGTGCAGCAAAGGCAAACAATAGAAAGCATCCTGCAAGGTCATTACTGCTCTCAGCCTCATAACTGAACCATTGCAGCTACTACACATGGATTTATTTGGTCCTACCTCCATTAGGAGCATTGACCATAAACAATATTGTCTTGTGGTAACTGATGGGTATAGCAAGTTCACGTGGGTTTTCTTTCTGACAACTAAAAGTGAGACCTACTCGGTTCTCAAAAACTTTATAACACTCATTGAGAATCAGCTGTCCAAGAGGGTGAAAGGTATCCGATGTGACAATGGAAATGAATTAAAAAATGCAGACCTTATAGCACTTTGCAATTCTAAAGGTATCAAAAGACATTATAGTGCTGCCAGGACTCCTCAACAGAATGGTGTTGCAGAAAGGAAGAACATGACTCTAATAGAAGCAACAAGAACCATGCTTGCAGATTCCAAGCTTCCAACTATGTTTTGGACAGAAGCTATCAACACTGCAAGTTATGTGTTGAATAGGGTTTCAATTCCATTAGTGAATTTGTGATAGGTAATAGGCTTGATTTCTATCTCCCTATTTTCCTTGTGATCAGTTTGCACGTGGGGTGTGGCGATCTGCGTTTCTTGGAGAATTATATTGCCTTATCAGCGGACTTGTGATAGGAGGTAGGCTTCGAACTTAGTTTGCCCTACCTTTCTTGTGATCAGTTCGTTCGTGGGGTGGTGTGAGGATCTAGGTTTTGGTAGTTGTTCTTTATTTGTTTCGACATCAAGGTCAGTGTTTGGTAACGGGGGCTAGGGTTTTTGGTTTTGTGCTATAGTTTTAGGGTTTGTTTTGTGTGCTTTAATTATAATATTTCTTTATTGGTGTCTCCATTATGGGGTCCGGTTGATTGGTTGTGACGTTGTAGCCCTAATTAAGGTTTTGTTTTTTATTATTGGTTATGGCTGGAGAGAGTGGAAAAAATGGGTTCAACCCTAATGGTGCTGTTAAGCCGCCGGTTAGTACTACGGTTAAGGCGCACGTACTGGCATCGAAGATTAAAAACATTGAAGGTAAACTTTTGGCAAAAAGGATACCTATGAAGGAGAATAGTAATGTGCAGGTGGTGGGTGAGGCATCAGATAACTCTCAATCATTTGCATCAGTGCTTAATAAGAAACCGATTAAGAAGGTGGCAAAAATCTCTATGTTACGCAATGAGGAAGTTGTTGTTGGGGCTGCTGCAGCTATCCCATGGGAGGCTGTGGAAGTTATACAAGAGAGGTTTACTTATACTCTCTATGGTTATTTTATTGGTAAGAGATTGGCATTCCCGTTGGTGCAAAATTATGTCAAACATGCTTGGGCCAAATTTGGTCTTAAGCGTGTATAACTGCATGAGGATTTCTTCTTGTTCCAATTTGAAACTAAGGAGGTTATGGAGGGGGTGCTGGAAAGTGGCCCTTGGATGATTCGGTTGGTTCCATTAATGTTGAACATATGGACACCAACAACTAATTTGAAGAAGGCTGAGATTAAAAAGGCGCCAGTATGGGTTAAACTGCATCATGTTCCTATTGTTGCGTTTTCAGAAATTGGGTTAAGCTTGATCACGTCTCAGATTGGGCAACCAGTGATGTTGGATTCCTACACAAACAATATGTGCCTTAGTTCTTGGGGGCGTAGCACGTATGCTATGGCTCTTATTGAAGTTTCTGCAGAGACTGACCTACTAGGTGTTCTACATGTACTATATTTGACCATGTTGATGCTATGTGTCCTAAGAGACCTGTGGAAGAGCAGGTAGTTACTATTGATTTTGATGGTTTTGTGGAGGTTACTAAGAAGAAAGCAAAAGGGAAACAAGTTTATAAACAGCCAATTAGTGGGATTAAACTCACTAAGCCTACGCCCAAATTGGTTCGTCGTGGTGAGCGTGGAGAATCCTCTAAGGTAAACGTCCAACCAATCTCTAAGGTTCCTGTGGCTAAACCCCAGCAGCAGGTCAAACAGAAGGTTACTCAATCTATAGTTTGTACTAATAATTCATTTAGTGCGCTTGATGTTACGGAAGATGTTGCTGATCCTATGGATGATACAAACCTGGTGCTTAATGAAAGTGATAGTGAGGTGGATGAGGTGTTAATCATGGATGACCGGCAAGGTAACACTATAAATAGTCAGGTGGCGGGGGCAAGCACTCCCGAAGTAACTGTTTCCAATGATTAATATTGCTTCATGTAATATTAGGGGTTTGAACTTCTCCCCTAAGCAAAATGAAGTGCGGCAAGTGATTTCTGAAAATAATCTGTCTATGTTTGCTATATTGGAGTCTCACGTTGTTGATTCTAATCTGCATAGATTGTGTACTTTAGTTTTTAAACATTAGGATTGGTCATCTAATGGATCCTTATGTAATAAAGGTACCCGTATTATATTGGGGTGGAATCATAACGAGGTGGATGTTTTGGTTATCTCGCAAGATGACCAGGTTATTCATACTCGCGTCTGGCTTAAAATGGAAAAGAAGGAGGTGTTTTGCTCGTATATATATGCCCATAATAGATATGTTCAACGTAGACCGCTTTGGAGAAACTTATGCCAGCATCATGCTTTTATACGTAATCGTCCTTGGTGTTTACTGGGTGACTTTAATGCTTCTATGTTTTTGGATGATTCTATAGCTAGCAGCTCTATGATTGATATCTCGATGAGGGAGTTTAAGGAGTGTGCTGACGAAATTGAATTTGTGGATGTTCAAAACACTGGTTTACAATTCACTTGGACTCAAAAGCCTAAAGGTGGTCATGGTATCCTTAAGAAACTTGATCGTATTTTGGCCAATTTGGATTCTCTAGTATGTTTGTGGGTGCACATGCTGTCTTTAAGCCGTATCGAATTTCTGACCATTCTCTGCTGTTTTGTGTATCCCTACTCTTGCTAAGACTAAACCTGCTCCTTTTAAGTTCTTTAATATTCTTACTAAACATGAATGTTTTAAGGATACGGTTAAGGGAGTATGGGATCAACTGATTAGTGGGTTCTATATGTACTCTGTTGTGAGAAAGCTTAAACGTTTAAAGAAGCCGTTACGCAAGCTTTTGTACGAGAAAGGTAATTTGCATGCTAATGTTATTAGTCTTCGAGGGGATTTAGACCGTATTCAGACTGCCCTGGATAGCGACCCATTTAATCCTATGCTTCGTGATGAGGAGGCTGCATGTGTTGTAGCTTTCAATAAAGCGGTGATCTTGGAGGAGAAATTCTTGAAACAGAAGGCCAAGATCATGTGGCTTTAGGAAGGCGATTCTAATTCTGCCTATTTTCATAAGGCGGTAAAGAGTCGTGTTAGTAGAAATAGAATCAATGTTGTTACTAATGGGGATGGTCTTATTTGTGCTAATGAACAGGTTCCGGAGGCTTTTGTTCTTCAATATGAAGCGTTCCTTGGGCAAGACATGATTCAGCAAGATTTTAATACACATGATCTATTTCGATCAGTGCTTGATGAACAGTCGGCTGAGGCTATGGTCTTTGGAATTTTTGATATGGAGGTTAAGGATGCAATGTTTTCTATGGGGGATGAGAAATCGCCTGGGCCAGATGGCTATTCTGTTGCGTTCTTTAAGAGTGCCTGGAATACAGTGGGAACAAATATTATGTCGGCTGTTAAGGAGTTCTTTATCAATGGTAAACTATTGAGAGAACTTAACCATACAATTATTGCTCTTGTTCCTAAAATTCGGCCCCCATCAAAAGTGACGGACTATCGTCCTATTTCATGTTGTAATGTGTTTTTCAAATGCATCAACAAGATCATTGCAAATCGTATCAAACTCCACCTAAGGAAAATTGTTAGCCCCAATCAATATGCGTTTATTCCAGGTAGAAGAATTGCGGATAATATATTACTTACTCAAGAGCTAATGCATACTTATCATTTGGATAGGGTACTCCTCGTTGTGCTTTTAAGGTGGATATCCAAAAGGCCTATGACACTGTGGATTGGCATTTTCTTCGAGTGATTCTTCAGGGGTTTGGATTTCATCCTCGTATGATAGGATGGTTCATGGAATGCGTTACTACAACGTCTTATTCCATTTGTGTTAATGGTTCGCTCTAAGGGTATTTTCAAGGTAGGTGGGGGCTCCGTCAGGGGGATCCTCTCTCTCCATATCTGTTTACGATTGTGATGGAAGTCTTGACGCTCATGCTTCATAGGAGGGTAGCGGAGTCGGGGGGATTTACTTATCATAGGTACTGCGCTAAAATGGATCTTATTAATCTATGTTTTGCTGGTGACTTGTTTTTATTTGCATATGGAAATGTTGAATATGCCACAGTTATCAAAGAAGCCTTGGATGAGTTCAAGGATGCCTTGGGTTTACATCCTAGTTTACCGAAAAGTACTACATACTTTTGTAACATGTTGAATTATGTAAAGCGTGACATTCTTATGGTGCTCCCGTTTGAAGAGGGGCACTTCCCGGCTAAGTATTTGGGTGTCCCTCTAATCTCGTCCAGATTATTGATCCATGATTGCAAGGAACTTGTTGAACGGGTCCAGAACAGGGTTGACGACTGGAAAAACAAGTCTCTTTCTACTGCCGGTCGTCTTCAGCTCATCAGGTCAGTCTTAGGGTCTATGCATGTATTCTGGGCGTCCGTGTTTATTATTCCATCTCATGTTTTACGAAATATTGAGCAAATCATGCGTGGATTCCTTTGGTGTCATGGTCTGCTGAAGAAAGGTAAATCTAAGGTGGCTTGGGATATTGTGTGTCTTCCCAAGAATGAGGGTGGTTTGGGTGTTCGTCGGTTAGAATATTTTAACGTTGCCCTTATGATTGGTAATATTTGGAAGCTGCTGTCGTTGAAAGAGTCCTTGTGGGTAAAGTGGATCCACGAGTATAAGCTTAAAGGCCGTAGTTTTTGGAATATTCCTATGCGTGGTAATATGTCGTGGGGTTGGAGGAAGCTTCTTGAGCTTCGTCCAGTTATTCCGCCATTCATTTGGAGTGTGCTTGGTGATGGTTCTGCAACTTCACTATGGTTTGATAAGTGGTGTGAGGTTGGGCCTCTTGAGTTACATATTTCTATCCTTGACATTCATAGAGCTGGGCTTTCTATTTATTCGAAGGTTAAGGATATCAATGTTAATGGTACATGTGTTTGGCCTGTTGACTTATTATCTAAATATTCCATTCTACATACATGTATGGCGTAGCCTCTTGGTGGGGTTCCAGATCGGTTGGCTTGGCGTGTGGGTTCTGAGTCTAAGAGATTTTTTGTGCATCAAGTCTGGTCATGTGTTCGTCCTAGGGATGTGGTAGTCCCTTGGTATTGCACGGTGTGGTATCCCCTTTGTATTCCTCGGCATGCATTTAACATGTGGCTGATTGTTAAAAAGAAGCTGAAGACCCAAGATCGTCTCTCTCAATGGGATACGTCATTGGCTGTTGGAGATATGTGCTCTTTATGTGAGGCTCAACCGTATTCGCATGAGCAATTATTCTTCTCTTGTTCGTTTGCTGCATCGGTTTGGAATCAGGTCAAGAGCCGTACTAGCCTATCTCATTTATCACTAGATATTTATGACATAATTGATTTCTTAAACCCTAATGCTAAAAGGAGAACTACGGCTGTTGTTATCTCGAAGTTGGTTGTGGCTGCTACGGCATATTATGTGTGGCAAGAGCGTAACTGGATACTTTTAAAAAGTCTAAGCGGAATGTGGTCCAAGTGGTTGAGTGTATTACTTCTGCTGTCCATTTAAAGCTGCTCTCATGCAAGTTTAAGAAGTCCAAAGATGGTGAGAGATATGCTCGTCTTTGGGAGTTACCGGAGACTGTTTTTAATAATCCATGAGGTGTTCTTGTTGTTTGTGCACCATTAGGTGGTTTTTCCCTATTGGTGTTCTTGGTTATGTAATCTATAGTTAAGTTTGAATGGTTTGTCATTCATGCTAGGTTGTTCGAGCTCTTGTTAGCTTGAGGTTAATGTGACATTCAGTCACATTCCATTGTACTCTATTGGTTTTTGGGTTCTAATATATTTTACCGGGGAGTGACCCCTTTACCCAAGAAAAAATTACCAATCCGCATAAGAAGACTCCCTATGAGCTACTCACAGCCAAAGTCCCCAGCATTGATCATTTGAAGCCATTTGGTTGTTCTGTCACCATTCTGAATACTAGTGACTATTTGGGGAAATTTGATGGCAAGGCAGATGAAGGCTACATTGTGGGATATTCAGCTCACTCTCGAGCTTATCGTGTCTATAATCTCCATGCCAAGCGTCTCATTGAAACTATAAATCTCAGGTACTTTGAGAAGAAGACAAACATCCAAGGCAAAGGTCCTGAATGGTATTTTGATCTTGATTATCTTAGTGACTCATTGGGATATTTTTGTTTCAAAAAAACCAAGATGCAGGTCCACAAGTGTTTGCAACTTCTAGTGCAGGTGCTCATTCTAGCTTTTCGGACTCAGATGAGGATGATGAAATTTTTGTTGTTCCATCCTATTCCACCACAGTCTCTCCTAACACCAATGCTACTCCTATTGATGCCTCTCCATCAGACATTATGGACTCATAAGGATCTCTTGAAACATTGCTCAAGCAACAACAAGATGCCACTACAGCAGCTACTCAAGGAGGCTTTGAGTTTCCATTGCGTACTCCTGTTGTACCAGTTACTCCTAGTGATCCAAATGTTACTCCTAGTGCAAGTTTAACACCTATTGGTAGTCCGGTTAGTGATCCTGCTTCCACAACTAGGTTCTATGGTCCTTCTGACTTGGGAAACTATCAGAAGAAGACTTCTACTAAGCTGGATGATATTCATAAGCAGCCAATAGATGGTATTTTTGACTCTGCTTCATATGATGATGACTTTGTTGAGAATCTTAATAACTTGGCACCAGAAGTGGATGTAGCTCCTATTCCTGTTCCACTGATCAATAAAGACCATCCTACTACTCAAATCATTGGAGATCCTGGTTCTACTGTCAAGACTTGCCGCATGCATAAGAAAGCAACGTCTGATCATCATGCTCTTGTGAGCTACATTGAAGACCAAAAGTGTAATAATCACACAGACTTTCTTCACTGTTTGTTTACTTGTTTTCATTCACAGGTAGAACCTAGGTCAGTCTCACATGCTCTTGAGGATCAAAGTTGGGTGGAGGCCATGCAGGAGGAGATGCAGCAGTTCTTGTTTCAGAATGTTTGGATCCTAGTTGACTTGCCAGATGGAAAGACAGCAATTGGTACCAAATGGATTCTCAAAAACAAGAAAGATACAAGGGGTATTATGGTGAGAAATAAGGCTAGGCTGGTTGCACAAGGTCACACACAACTTGAATTAATTGACTATACTGAAGTCTTTGCTCCTGTTACTAGGATTGAGACCATTCGTCTGTTTTTTGCTTTTGCTTCTTATGTTGGCTTTACGGTTTTTCAGATGGATGTCAAGAGTGCATTTCTCTATGGCAAGATTGATGAGGAAGTTTATGTCACTCAACCTAAGGGTTTTGTGGATCCACTTCACCTCAAGAAAGTTTACAAGGTGGTCAAAGCTCTATATGGACTTCATCAGGCTCCTAGAGCTTAGTATGAGCATCTGTCCACTTTCTTGTTGAAACACGGCTACCGAAGAGGCACTATTGACAAAACACTATTTCTTAAAAGGAATGCCAAGGATATCATCCTAGTTCAAGTGTATGTGGATGATATTATCTTCGGCTCTACTAGGGAGGAATGGTGTGATGAGTTTGAACAGCTAATGAAAGGCGAATTTTAGATGAGTGCCATGGGAGAACTCACATTTTTCCGTGGTCTTCAAGTCAAGCAGCAGTCGGATGGTATCTTCATAAGTCAAGACAAGTATGTTCATGAGATTCTTCAGAAGTTTGATGTGGAACCTCTTAGACCAGCAGCAACACCGTATGAAGTCACTAAAGTCAAACTCAAGAATGAGCCAAATCCTCCGGTAAATGTTCACATGTACAGGTCAATGATTGGCTCACTCATGTATTTGACTGCATCACGTCCAGACATTATGTTTGTAGTAAGTGTTTGTTCTAGACATCAGGTGGCTCCAACCGTATCTAACTTGAATGCAGTCAAGAAAATCTTCAAGTATATCAAGGCACAACCCAAGCTAGGCTTGTGGTATCCAAGGGAATCACCTTTTGTTCTTGAAGCCTATAGTGATAGTGACTATGCAGGTGCTAATAATGATAGGAAGTATACTACTGGTGGTTGTTAGTTTTTGCGACGAAGACTTATCTCATGGCAATGTAAGAAACAGACAATAGTAGCTACCTCTTCAACCGAAGCTGAATACGTAGCTGCTGCTAGTTGCTGTGGACAAGTCTTGTGGATACAAAATCAGATGCTGGATTATGAATTCAACTTCATGGACACCAAAATTTTTATCGACAATCAAAGCACTATCTGCATTGTGAAGAATCCTGTCTTTCATCAACGAACCAAGGCACCATTTTACAAGGGATGCTAATGAGAAGAAGTTGATACAGGTTCTTAAAGTTCATACCGATGATAATGTTGCCGATCTATTAACTAAAGCATTTGATGGTCCGAGATTCAACCACTTGGTGTTTCACATTGGTATGGTAAATCCTTGAGGCCTAGGATTGAGGGGAGGCTTATTGTACATATTTCCTATACAGTCTTACATATGGTAGATTCTAACAACAGTTTTCATGGGTATTCGTGATGTGTGCAACTTCTAGTGGAAGATTTTGGTTACTCCTAGTGGCAGTCTTCTGCTCCTAGTGGGTACAAACCCTTATACTTCACTCATGGTTGGCTTCTAGTATCGATTTTGGGTCACTGTTCACTTCGTTGACTTTCGTTGACCACTTGGTGCTCCTAGTGTTGACCTTTACGCGTTTTGACTTTTAGTCAATGTGAGTTACTTCTGGTATATATATTTTTGGTTTATCTTTGGTAACTGGGATTTGCAAATAATGGTTTAAGGGGCAAGTGGTTACTCTTGCATTAATGACTTAATTTTGAAAGGGCAACCCCCATAATTAGGGGTCAATGAACAGTTTTATGACCATTATTTATGGTCAAATCACTCATTTGACTCAATCATCCCAACCATACACACACACATTCGCTCCTACTCTTCACCCTCTTTATTCAATCATCTTCCACTGCTTCAATCATCAACAATGGCCACACTCCAATACAAACCCGATCATAACAAGGTGGCCTATCTTGGCGAATGTCCTAAAAGAGAAGAGTTCACAGACATCCTGGAATACATTGAAGCTTCCAATCTAAGGTATGCTCTTACTGTTTGACCACTGTGTATGATACTGTTATACGTCAGTTTTGGGCAACTGCCAACCTCGTTGATGTTTTAGGTCGTCCATTAGAGCTCCATGCTACCATAGATGGTCGCTCCTATGTGGTGTCTGAGGCATCCATTAGATCTGCCCTTCATCTCCAGGATGAAGATGGCATTGTCTCTATTCCCAATTCAGAGGTATTAGATGGTATGGCTGCTATAGGTTATAATCATGAGGGAAAGTTTAACTTCCAGAAGAATAGATTTGCCCCTCAATGGAAACTACTGGTTCACTTCTTGATTCATTGTTTGAGTCCAAAGTCGAGTTGGGATGCGTTTCCTATCCCCCTTGCTACTGGTTTGATTTGTCTTGCTTAGGGTCTTACTTTTAACTTTTCTTGTTACTTATTTGATGGCATGATTTGTAACCTTAGTGATACTGGCTCTAGGAAGAAGTTCTTGATGTACCCTAGGTTTTTGCAGCGGGTTCTTATGTGCCTACCTAGGAATAGGGAGGAATATGTGACCCTAAAGCTTACTTCCAAGGTGTATTCGAATATGGCACTTGGATATAAGGGTCATGTGAGGCCTCTTACTGATGCTATGTTGGGCCTTGCCCAAGGGGATCCCAATGTGATTCCTACGGCAGATGAAGCCGAGGAGGAACTTCCATTGGAGAATGATCCTATAGAGGAGAAGCACCCTGCTACTGGTGTGCCTCATGTGGAGGTTGAGGAGCCAGCTAGAGAGGTGGTGGTAGAAATGCCATCTACCTCAAAGGCTGCCCCCTCTTCTCGCTCACATGAGTCCCTATTTGTTGATACTCCCCCTCCTAGCCCAGCTCCGCACTCTGCTGAGAAGCCTTCTAGCTCTCATGCTCATATGGATGACCTATCTCTTGCTTCTGGTCCCAATGATGCATCCCCCAAGCCAAGTCCTCTTGGTGGGGAAGCTGTGGAACCTGTTACTCTAACTTCTTTGCTAGCTCTTATGCACAGGTATTATGCGAGGATTGTTTCGTTGGAAGATGAACTCAATCAGCACTGCAAGCTCACACGGGATTTTGTGCTCCCACTGGCGAACATGGTTAAAGCATTGGAGACACGGCTAAGGCGCCAAAGGAAGAAAGCAGTCTTTTTTGATTCTAAAGAAGATGTTGAGGAGGATGGGCTGATAATTTTGGCCAAGGCTACCTTTGCTGATAAGCCGAGTGAAGACTTGCCTGCTCCTCCTAGTCCTTCATGCATTCCTAATGCTGCTGCTAGTCCCAAGCCTATGGATGACTCTACTGGTCCTTCTGCTGGTCCTTCTCATGATCCCAAGGGTAAAGCCCCTATGATTGATGCACCCTCTCCTCCCAGGAAGCGTACTCGTAGACAATTAGAGGAAGAAAGATTGGGGGAAGAGGCTGCTCAGAGATTACAAGAGGAGCTTGACCAACAAGCCAGGGCTGAGGATGAAGCTCTGCAACAGCAAAGACGTGAGCAGTTGAGGCATAACGCCATGCATTGGGATGACAATGACTGGATGAAGGTACTTACCATTCTTACTTCAGACTACTCTCAGCTCACTGATTTGTTAGGTGTAGATGTGAATCAAGTAAATTGTGTTCAACGGGCAATGGCTTTGATGCGTAAACAACAGTTATCTCTTCTGCCCAACTTCGTGAACAACGCAGTAACAGACCTTTGTCGCATACTGAGGAGAGAAGGTTGATGCAGCAATATGTTAAGAATAAATCGACTGCTTACTATCAGACTGGATGGACATGGGAAAGGGTGAGGAGGCTGTCTTTTGATGAGCTTAAAGATCTTTACACAAAGATGATCAAGCGTTAAAATACACCTGTCCCTGAACACTTGATTTATCGCCCACCTCCTCGTGTTGTCCTCACTTCTAAGCCTGCTGCTGCTCCCACCTCTTCCTCGAATGTTCACAAGGATACTTCTGGGGTTCCATCTTCTAGTGCTCCTTCTACTGCTGTTCCTACCACCACCAATCCTGCTACTAATCCCACTCCTGTTACTCCTGTTGTGACGCCAACATCAACACCGATGACTGAACCACTTCCTACTTCATCAGCTGGTGCAGCTACTTCTGATCCTATGGTTGTTGAGGACTTTGTTCCTACTGCTGTTGTCAAGGTCAAGGATGAATCTTCTTCTGGTGTCCCTACACCTCGTCGTTCTATTAGGAAGAAGAAGGCTCGTCGTGGTAAGTCTGTCCCATTTGAGAAGAGAGATCCTGCCAATCTTATTGATGCTGCTTCTGATAGTGAGACTGAGTTGCACCTTGGCAAGGTTGTGATTGTAGCTTGGGAAGTTTGGCCATCCCCCATTTCTCGTGGTACCTTTACTCATAAGATTACGACTAGTGATGGCTACACTCGATATGTCTCTTGTTTACAAAACATTTTGACCTGGGTGGAGCATCGTGATCTTATGCTGTTGTATGGTTTGGTGGATGCTGAGATTCCTAAGTCTTCGAGTGAGCTTCCTAACTGGCCAGGGTTGACTATTTGGGGTGATTTGAAACTAAATGTTGGATTCCCCTCTTGATTCTCCTTATGCTAGTGAATGGAAGGATCAACCTCGTTGGGTGATAAGGAGGTGGAAGTTGTATGCTGGTTGTGGTGTTCATGTATTAGAGCTTGAGTCTGGTGTCGTTGTGTTTATGCTTACTGATTTGGAGTATCCTTTGACCATTGCTACCATGGAAGCTATGCTGCAGTGCCACCTTCTGGTGTCAAATGCTCCTTCTAGTAATGATTCTACAATGGCCACTACCTTAGTTGAAGGTATTCAAGCCCGGTTGCATGCAGACAATGTTGCAGCTTTTGGTATGTGATTGGTTTGTTTCTTCGATCCTTGTGTTATACTTACATTCTTTTCACCAATATGTACAGTGATTGGTGACTCACATTTTACTTTAGTTAAAACAAAAAAATAAAAATAAAAAACTACTTTTATATAATATCTGCTTATACTTTAAACAGGTGATGGAATTTCAAACTTGTAAATAATATAATATCTGCTTATACTTTTCCATCATGACATTGTTTTCAACTTGAAATTTTCACACTTGGGCTGTTTTGAGAAGTACTTCTGGTGTTGGACCTAGTCCACACAACAAATGGTGCTCAAATCACGATGTTTAACATACAAGAAAGAGTTGATTCACCATGAGGGTACGGCTCTGGTGTGATTATCAAATCCGTTGATGGTTGCCAGGTTACCTAAAACTGGATGGTTTTCACTTGCCTTGGTCCTAGACTGAAAAGTGGCTAGTCCAAGGGGGTACGACTCTTGGTTAAGATCTATATCAAATCCGTTGATAGCTGTAATAGCTTGCTCAAAGCTAAAGGGTTTTCAGCTCCCTGATGCTTAATTGCTAAGAGTTGGCTAGTCCGGAAGGGTACGGCTTCTGGTAAAGACTCATATCAAATCCGTTGACGGCTGCGATGATTTGCCCAAAATCATTAGGGTACCCCCACTCACCATTGATTTACGTTCTAAGAGTTGAGCTGGGTTCTGGTCTCCCAGGGTGATGCTTATTCCACCACAAAGACTAGCTAGCCCAAGAGTGAGCAGCTACCTGGTAAAGGCTCATCAAATCTGCTCATGTTGCTGTAAAGATTCAACAAGGTGCAGATATGTTTCAAGCTTTCAAGGAACTTCTAGGTGTTACTTGTTGCAGTAGTCTTTGTGTGTTCAATGCTTATGGTTATGTTGTTGTTGTTTGTGCTGCTATTTCAATCCTCAAGCTGTTTTGCCAGATCTACCAAGAAACTTGAACTCAACAGGACAAATTCAAGTTTAGGGAGGATTGTTTGGACCTCTAGAATAGATATTTGTAATAGATAAGCTAGGAGGTATGTAGTTCCTCCTGGTCCTAGTAGTAGTAGGAGCAACACGTGCTCCTGGTCTAAGTAGAAAGTCAAACATTATTATTCTGAGTAGTTTGTTAGGATATGCATGAGATATGTTAGGAAATATGCATATCAGAAGTTACACGTTTTGGTTTAATGTAGTATTAGGGTTTCCTTGTAGTATAAAAGGAACCATTGGCAGAAGGGTTAGACACACCTTCATCAAACATTATTCATTTCATATTAATAGTAGAAATCCTTAGTAAGGATCAAGTTGTTTTAGTTATTATGTTTCTTCTTGTTCATAGTATTTGTATTCCGCACTTATACTGTGTGTTTCATCTAGAGTCTCTCTGTGAATAGACTTTTGATTACAGAAGTCGTTCACCATCCTTAACAGGCTGCAAGATCCATATCTAGTGGACCCAACAATATCCAATAAAGGTTTAGAAGTGGATCGAGCTAAAATAGATGTTATTGCCAAACTTCCCCCACCTACCACGGTGAAAGGAGTTAGGAGCTTTTTGGGTCATGCGGGTTTCTATAGGCGTTTTATACAATATTTTTCTAAGATAGCAAGACCCATGACCTATCTCTTGGAAAAATAGGCTCCTTTCATATTCACACAAGAGTGTTTAGACTCTTTTAAGATTCTTAAGGAAAAGTTGACTAAGGCTCCCATTTTGGTTTCACCAAATTGAGATTTGCCTTTTGAACTCATGTGTGATGCTAGTGATTATGCCGTGGGGGCCGTGTTGGGACAAAGAGTTAATAAGCATTTCCAACCTATACACTATGCGAGTAAGACAATGACGGGTGCTCAACTTCATTATACCACTACAGAAAAAGAGTTTCTTGTTATTGTTTATGCTTTTGAGAAATTTAGACCCTATCTTGTACTTTCTAAGACCATAGTGTATACGGATCATTCCTCTCTCAAGTATTTCATGACAAAGCAAGATGCTAAGCCTAGACTTTTGAGATGGATTTTATTGCTACAAGAGTTTTCTATAGAGATCCGTGATAAAAAAAAGGAGCCGAGAATTTAGCGGCGGATCACTTGAGTAGACTTGAGCATCCTTTTCAAGGTGAATTACCTCATAAAGAAATCAGTGAATCCTTTCCACTTGAGGAGCTCATGTCTGTCTCTTCGCAAGAGGATGCCACCCTTTGGTTTGCGGATATTGCAAACTATCTTGTGGGGGATGTGCTTATAGAGGGTCTCACTTCCCAACAAAAGAAAAAGTTTCTCAAGGAAGCATAATACTACTTTTGGGATGACCCTTACCTCTTTAGGCAATGTGCGGACCAAATCATAAGACGTTGTGTAGATGGGCCTGAAGCATTTAAGATCTTAGAAGCTTGCCATAAAGGACCTACGGGGGGCCATTTTGGGCCCAAACACGGCTAAGAAAGTCTTTGATTCGGGTTACTATTGGCCTTCAATTTACAAAGATGCCCAAGAGATGGTGAAATTTTATGATGTTTGTCAAAGACAAGGAAAAATTAATCAAAGAGATGAGATGCCACAAAATTTCATATAAGAGTCTAAGATTTTTGATGTATGGGGTATAGACTTTTTTTGGGTAAAAGGGATTACCCCGGTAAATGGTATTAATCACAAATCAAATAAGTACACTGGAATGTGCCTGAAGTACCACATTAACCTCAAGCTGAGCTTGAACCTACCCAGAATATGGACAGCCCCATATGTGATATCTACAAAAAAATAAAACGAACAACAATCAGCCATAAATTCTGAATGAGCTCGGCATCTTCCAACGTGCAAGAATATCATTCACCACGCGAGTGTTTTTAAACCTGAACGTTATAAGCCTCAAACGAACAGTCACCATAAGACATTCAAACAAGGCAGCTGGTGTTCGCTTACTCTTCTTAAAAAGACGATTATTACGTTCCGTCCATATGAAGTAACATGCCGCCGCAAAAACCATCCTTTCAATAACACTCTTAGCCGATCTATGCATAGCATATGGCTGAAGAAATGTTGTAATGTCTTCAAAGATAGGAGGCACACTCCCCATATCAGCAAGGGAACGAGCCAAAGACCAAACCTGCGATGAATAGTTACATTCAAAAAATAAATGGTCATGCGAATTTGGAACCAACTCACAAAGAGGACATCTCAGGAGCGTCAGATCCGTGTTATCATCCACATCCCATTGATGTAGTTTATCTTGCGTTTTAAGGCATCTTCGCATAACCAACTAAAGAGTAAACGCGTGACGAGGAATGCAGTGAGAGAACCATACAATGCCATGCCAACCCAGGATATTACTTCTCGGTCTAAGTACCTCCCATGCAGCCTTAACCGAGAAAACCACAAGGTTTCCATCAATATCCAACCATTTACACACGTCAGGGTAGTCACCACTGGCAGGGGCCTTAATATGCGCAATATTAGGAGCCTTTTGCAGCCACTCATGAGGCCACATCCATGCCTCATTAGATGACAAGTCTGCCACTGTATTAGACAGATTGTATCCAGCCTGATGCACATCCCTATGAGTTAAGAACCACGAAATGGGGCAACGAACATCCCAAGTATCATAAAAAACTGAGGTATCTTTCCCATTACCGAGAATCTTCCAAAAGTGAGGTCGAACCAAATCACGTAACTGAAGAAGTTTACGCCATCCCCAACTCATATCTGACATTACAGGAATATCCCAAAAGCTTCGGTTCTGAATCTTATAAGTATGAATCCACCGTACCCATAAACTCTCCTTGCTAGAAACAGTATGCCATATGTGAGTGGTCAAAAGAGCAAGATTAAACACATGAAGACTTTTAAGTCCTAATCCACCTTCTTGTAATGGTAAACAAATATCCTCCCATGCCACCTTTGCCTTACCCCGTTTATACTCACCATTACACCACAGAAACCCCCGGATATGCTGATGCATATCATATATAATGCCCTTTGGAATAAGTAAAACTGACGCCCAGTAAACGTGCATAGAAGATAGAACCGACTTACAAAGCTGAAGCCTTCCCGCAAATGATAAGGATTTATTCTTCCAATCCCCAATTCTGTTCTTAACCTTTTCCACAAGCACTTTACAATCCCGATTTAAAAGGCGAGAGGAAATCAATGGCACCCCCAAGGTATTTTACCGGAAGAGTGCCCTCCGAGAAGGGCATAATGGTGAGAATATAAAGCTTCACATGATTAAGTACATTGCAAAAGAACATCGTACTTTTAGGAATGCTTGGAACCAACCCCGACACCATTTTAAATTCTTCAAGAGAGTCCATCACGACCCGAGCAGAACTAGCATCACCCCGAGCAATAATAAAGAGGTCATCCGCAAAACAAATATTCACAATGCCTAACTCCTCACAATACCGATGGTATTGAACAGAATCAGAATAATGAACCTTTCTTTTAATGATAAGCGTCAAGATCTCCATAACCAATGTAAAAAGGTAAGGAGAGATAGGATCACCCTGTCGCAGCCCACGTTTACCTTTAAAAAACCCATGCACGTCACCATTTAAACAAATGGAAAAAGAGGGTGAAGCAATACACGCCATGATCCATTTAATCATTGTCGGATGAAACCCAAACTGATAAAGAATACATTTCAAGAACCGCCAATCAACCGTGTCATATGCTTTTTGGATATCCACCTTGAACGCACAACGTGGAGGACCTCTATCCAAGTAATAGTTATGCATTAGCTCTTGGGTAAGTAAGATATTATCATAAATGCGTCTACCTGGAACAAACGCAGATTGATTTTCACTAACAACCTCCTTAATGCCATCAATGATACGGGCTGTCAGAATTTTGCTAATACACTTATACATGACATTACAGCAAGAAATCGGACGATAGTCATTGATCTTCACCGGGGTAGCAACCTTCGGAATAAGAGCAAGGAAAGTGTGGTTAACTTCTTTCAACAATTGACCATTAGCAAAGAAATCCCGAACAGCATCACAAACATCATTACCCACAATATTCCAACCATGCTTAAAAAAAGCCGAACTAAACCCATCAGGACCCGGGCTTTTGTCTTCTCCAATACCGAACATGGCAGCCTTGACCTCATCATTAGTAATAGGACGTATCATATGAATACGAGTGGCCTCCGAGACCTGCTTCTCAAACAAATCATTGGTATCCAACGCATGAAAGGTACCTGCAATGCCAAGGAACATATTATAATGATCAACAAAAGCCTGTGGAACAGCAGCCCCAGTGAGCTCTTGGTTATCAATATCAATCAATACTTCAATGCGGCTCCTTTGATTACGACTTTTAACGGACTTGTGGAAGTACGCTGAATTAGTATCACCAAGATTCAGCCACTCAATCTTTGCTTTTTGCTTAAGAAATCGTTCTTCATCTAGTTTAGCTTCATTGAAAGCTTGCAAATAAGCTGCTTCCTCGTCACGAAGCTCAATATTAGAAGGATCACAATCAAGGGCCTTTTGGACAGCATCCAATTCATGCCTAATTTTATTAACCCGGTCATGCAGATTACCTTGTTCATGGAGAAGGCGACGAATAGGTTTCTTCATATTTCGTAAATTCTGGATCACCTTGTACATACTGTAACTAGCAAGATCAGTGTTCCACGTGCCAGCAACCATATCTAAAAAACTCGGTTTATGCACCAGGAAATTCGGAAATTTAAAAGGCTTTGGCCTACTAGCAGTCAACGTAGGAACTTTAAGGACCGATGGAGCATGGTCAGAATTCCTATAAGGCTGAAAGACAACAAAGGCACCCGGAAATAAATCCGTAAACTCCAAATTCCCCATGAAATGATCCAGTTTTTTAAGAATACCACTACCCCTTCTCGGCTTTTGGTTCCACGTATAATGAAGCCCCTAACATGTAAGATCTAAAACTTCAATATTTGAAACACAATCCTTGAAATCACACATTGCCGATGTCATAGAAGACGACCCAGCATGTGTATCTTCAATATTTAAAGCGACATTAAAGTATCCCATAATTACCCATGCACATCCATGAGTAACCTGCTTATGAAGCCCCAACTCATCCCATAATTGCCGCCTAACAATAGTATTATTATCCTCATATATAAATGAACAGAAAATAACTTTATTAGTTTCACGGTGGATAATTCTGGTGTGAACAGCTTGTCACATTTGAGCAACAACTAAAACGGAGACAACATCCACATTCCATCCTAGCATAATACGGTAACCCTTCGTACACAGACTAGCATTAGAAGTCCAATCCCAAGTACGAAAGACTTTCTTACACACAGACGCTAAGCTTGAAACATCAACATGCGATTCCAAAATCGCACAAACACTAAGACAATTCTCATTCACAATTTGACGAACCTCGGATTGTTTAGGGGCGCGGTTCATGCCCCGTATATTCCATGAAGCGACACTAAACATGAGTAACGTCTTGTATGGGAGTGCTTGCCCCCTGTGAATCAGAAAAACTTGTCCCTGACAACTCTTCAACCTCACTCTCCTCCTCCATATTAAAGTCAGTAGAATCAGACAGCCCTTCCTTATTTGTTCCACTTGTTTCCCCTATATCCACAGTTACACAACCCTTCTCGGTATCATTAAGAACATCAAATTTATTTTTGGAAACAAACTGCTTCTCCTTAATGTTCTGAGAAGTGGTCACTTTATTCTTCTCCTTAGACTAGAATTGAAAATTGACCTTAGGTTTTGTAAGCTTAATCCCCTCCACCTGTCTAGCTTGAGGCTTCTCCGCCTTTGTGTTCTTCTTCCTATGTTTTGTAACTGTAGTGAACCCATCAGTTTCAATCTCACTAGTACCCTTGCCCTTATCAACTGGTACAGGCCGTTTAGGGCACTAAGCACACGCATGTCCAAAAACATGACATTCCTCACACAAGGGAGGTTTCCATTCATACTCAACTTGCATACGATACTTAGAATGACCCTCTCCATTAACATTTGGCACAGCCATCACAACTTCCTCCTTAAGTGGTTTCTCAGCTGTGACTTCCACCAATGCTCTTGCAAAACCCAATCGGCCCCATGCTTCAGTACACATAGAATTGGTGAATACATCAAGCATAATTGGAGTGCCAATTTGGGATCCAATAAAGCTTAATCCATCCGCTGTATATGCAACAACAGGTCTTTATGTATCTTTACCCATATCGGCACCTTAACCACCTTGTCCCTAGACAAAACAAGGTTAGGAGTCCACTTTGTCAAAATCAACGGTTGGTTACAGATCATCCATGGACCCTTTTCCATAACCTGCTCTAGCCCCGTCAAAGAGTTAAACTTAAAAAAAATAAACCCCCTCTTCGTCTTTCATAACCTTCTGCAAGCCAAACTTACCCCGGGTATTCACCACGTAATTCTTCACCAGCGGAAACGCAACTGTTTTACCAACAAAAAATCCCACTATAGAATTAGCAAACCGATTTTGGGCTGCCATAACGTTCTCTATAGGAAGAACAAAATCGGTGTCATCAATATTTTCTTCACTATACAAAGGCCTAAATAGCCCATTAGGGTTCTTGTTCTCATTAGGTAATAGTTCAGCAAAAGCAGGAGCAACATGTTCATTAACATGACTGTTAAGGTCACCCCAACCCATGACAGGAGATCCACCCTCCCATGCATTACCATTAGTGCCGAGTGGTTGCGTGTTTACAGCCGCCCCACTACTATCCACTACATTATCCTTCTGCGAATTAGGGTTTATAGTCGTCAATACATCCTCACCTTGTTTAGGCGATGAAACCCTAATTCCATCACCCATAGCCTCAGCATTCACACAAACGGGATCATGAAAACTGACCTGGCGAACAACCTTTCGCATAGGTTTTCCATCCTTCCCAATAATCTTGCCATCCACATTACGAAGCTTATCTAAAAACGTCATACGAGGCTTACCAGGCGCATCAGATCCTGGCTTCTTACCAACATTTGTGCTAGTTGTAACCATCTCTCTTAAACAAACCCACGAACAGCAGATGACCAAACCCTAAAAAGAGTCAGTCACAAAAAATGCTTCACCTTCCAAACCCTAACCAGCCTCCATCAATACCAAACAGCAACAAAAACCCTAATACTACAAACAATAAATAAACCCTAAAAGACAGCTAAGATCAACCCTAAAAGTCACGTCGAATTAAATAGAGATTAATTATCAAACCCTAGCAGTTCACAATATCCCACGAGCCAACTGATCACAAAGAAGGCAGGGCAGACGAATCCGAAGCCTACCTCTTATCACAAATTGGTTGATGAAATAATGCTAATAAACCAAGAAGAATGATAATCGAACGCTATTCAATGAATGGTGAAAGATACGGGTAATCAAGATGTCAAAAAAAGAGGATTTGAAAATCACCCATAGTAGAGAGAATTAGGGTATAGACTTCATGGGACCTTTTCCATCATCAAAGGGCAATAAGTACATACTCGTAGCCGTGGACTATGTTTCAAAGTGGGTTGAGGCTAAAGCCTTGCCTACTAATGATGCTAGAGTTGTAGTGAAGTTCTTGAAGCAATTATTTGCTAGATTTGGTGTACCTCAGGCTATCATAAGTGATCGTGGGACTCATTTTTGTAATGATCAATTTACAAGAGTCATGAAGAAGTATGGTGTTAACCATAGACTTTCTACCGCGTATCACCCTCAAACCAATGGGCAAACCGAGGTCACAAATCGTGGTTTAAATAGAATTTTGGAGAGAACGATAGGAGAGCATCGAGCTTCTTGGTCGGATAAGCTTGATGATGCTTTGTGGGCTTTTAGGACGGCTTTTAAGACACCAATTGGTTGTACTCCACATAGGCTTGTCTATGGAAAAGCATGCCACCTCCCATTCGAGTTAGAGCATAAGGTTTCATGGGCTCTCAAATGGGCTAACTTTGATTTAAACCAAGCCGGTTCACATAGGAAAAACCAACTTAATGAGATGGATGAATTGAGAGCCAATGCCTATGAAAACTCGTTGCTTTACAAGGAAAAGACTAAGCAATTGCATGATGCTAAGATCAAGAACCGTGAGTTCAAAGTTGGAGAGCCGGTTCTCCTTTTTAAATCAAGGTTGAAACTCTTTGCGGGCAAGCTTAAGTCAAGATGGTCCGGTCCATTCACCATTGCTCAAGTATTTCCATATGGGACTATTATGTTGTCACAACCAAATGGCCTAAATTTCAAAGTGAATGTCACCGTGTTAAGCATTACTTTGGGGAGGACATTTTCGTGAAAATGGTCCAAGAGATCCCCATTTTCCCCATGAATTAATTCATTATGGGAAGAGTCGAGCTAGAGACTCCATAAATCAAGCTTGAATAACTAGGCTTAGATCTTTTAGACTAGTTTGTGGTAGGATAGGAATAAGGGCATATAGTTGAGAGAAGTGTAGGAGGGATGCCTCTCTTTTGTCTTCTTGATGTTTGTAGGGTTGTTCTCTCTCATTACATGCATTGGAGCTTATGGAGGAGGCCCTTGTATCGGGTTCACTTCGTTACTATTGTGATTTTCAAACCACATTATGCTTAAAATGAATTCACTATAGTAGACCTTTCCTTAGCTTGGGTTAAGCAAAGTTATCAATATTATAAGTGTAGGGGAGTTTACTCCAATACTCTTAAACATTAAGGACAATGTTTATCTCAAGTGTAAGGGGGTCTTCTATCTAAGTGACCTTACCTAGAACTTTGTCATTGACTTTATGATAATTGGGAAAATTAATTCTTCAAACATTTTTCAAATTTTGGTCTACTTTGGCCACAAAAAAAATATGCATTCATAATTTTTGCATCAATCATTTTTCATTTGCATAACACACTTGCATTGTTTATATTACTTCTTTTACTTTTTATCAAAAATATATAAAAAGAGAAAAAAAAATATAATAATGGACGTGGTTTAACAAGTTTAGATATCTTTGATATATTAGGCCTGCCATGGATATTTTGACTCAGCCCGAGTTCGTTTACCTAAGCATTCTCTAGCTAGTATCCTTAACCATGTAGACCTTTATTGGTTTTTAGGCTAAGCATCCACTAGTCTCATTATTTGAGATTTTAAACTGTGGAGAACAAGAGATGATAGAGTTTGAAGTAAGTGTAAAGGGCTAGACAAACCTCATATCAATTAATTGTGGCTTTTATATCCCCTATCGTAACCTTTACTTTCTTGTCAACGCATGTATATATGTTAATAAATAATCAAGAACGATTTTAATTGGTTTGTAGTCTCTTATGCATTTTTGACTAATCACTCGTAGTTGGTATAAGTATGTCTTAATATTCTAAGTTAGAACGTTTTATGTGTACTAGACTTATCATGCTTAATACTTAGCGGGTGTTTTTCCTTTTATTCTTTTCAATTTTCTTTGTGAGGAATAAAGAAAAATAAGAGCGGCTTATGAAAAAAAATGAGTGGCTAGAAAAAAAAATTATACAAGACTCCCAAGAGGGGCGGTGAAGTGTTAATTATAATAACTATTGAATTCTAATATTACTCTCACAAGGGTTGCGGGGATTCGATAGTTACCCCAATCCAATATTACCTTGACGGGTTGCGGGATTGAAGATCCAAGGTCTCAACCGGCAGATATAAATTATTGTGTGAGTTTTATTTTTCTTTCCTTATCGAGTGTGTAGCTACTTATTAATGCTAGACATAAATATTTTACACATAAGGCGAATGACTTATTACATTGAGTCGGACTTATGTCAATTGTGGGCGGTTTTTCGAGTAATGGATAAGATGGTTACTTAGGATTAAAACCGTGCTTCTTTATTTTGAGATTTTATATTTCTTATATTTCACGCTTTAAATAATGACAAATTTTCCCAAAAGCAATTTGCTCAAATAATAACCGGTCTTAGAGGCATAATAAGTGGGGGTATAAGAGTAACACAATTAATCTATATGAATGAGTTGATGCACTTTCACTTATGGAAAACAATGATCTTGCTTTTAAGCTTGGTATGGGGAAAGTGAAACTTGAGGATGATAAGTGTTCATGGTACCAAAGCCCTAATCTAAGTCTTTGATTTCTTTATGAGTTATTTCCATCAAAACTATTTCAAGAAAATCCAAAAATATATAAATAGAATTGATTTTCTTTTTATTGCATTGTATAAATTAAAATCATGCATCATATAGTGTAATGTAGTGTAAAAGCATTCCATATTGGCCAAGTGTAAATTGGTGCTTTAAAATGTGGCATTGCATGAGGTCATGGCAATGATCAAGTGTAGGGGATTTGATATGAGTGAAATCTCATATTAATTATATCATAAATAACCCTAAAACATAAAGCAAAATACCTAATTTTGATGTATAAAAGCAGTATTATGGGTATGTTTTGTTGTTTGTGCTTGTGTAGGTAAAAAGATACAATTATGGAGCAAAAAAAGGAATTCAAGCTTTATTGATGAAGAAAAGACAAAAGGAGGATGAAAAGTGGCAAGCCAATCAAAGTCAAAGGACCTTTCTTGACAACTTTCAAAGTTGAAGGACTAAGAGTGCAATTATGAGAAAGTCAAGAACAAAGTCAAATATGGTCAACTATCAAGTCAACAAGTCAAGGGGCATATTTTGATCAAACAAGAAGTCAAAGGGCCTAAAATGACAAAGTATTGAAGTTCCAAGGTTAAAACATAAATCTGCCAAGTTTCAAAGATATTTGGCTTATGATCTGAGTATATACATGTTAACCAATGAGAATAGCCCATTTTCTTCACATGGATCACCACATAGGCGCCAGCTGGCCACTCACAGCCGCCCACATTTAATAACAAAATCTCCACAATGCTGCCCACTAGCCATTGTTTCAGCCAATCATATTTAACCTTTTGGATAACGATCCGTGTTTAACCCTCTCTACCAATAACATCAAAACACGTGTCATCTCAATATTCAAACGAGCCTAGAATCAATATCAAGAAGGAGTGACTTTCAGATCAAGTGTTCTACATCAAAAGTGCTCTAAATCACAAGACGAATACACTCCAACCATCCAATTAGTCTGTAATCAACTCAAATGAAAAACCCCAATTGTGTTCTTCAACGGAATTATTCAATTGAGTTATCAAGTACACGTGGAAACTGGGGATTGGCTTTAACACGTCACTAATCCCAAACTAACTCTAGAATTTCTCTATAAATAGCCCAGTTGTTCTTCATTTGTGTAATTTACTTAGTGTGTGAAAAAACACACACTTTATAATTTTCCTTCACTTTCAGTTAGCATTCTAGTTAGCTACTAATCTCAAGGGTCTGACAAACACTAGAGTTAGTTAGTTTAGTTATAACAACCCTGTAACAAACATTCAGCATTAATAAACCTTCATTTTCACTTTTCACTACAATTCACTTCTCATTTCTTCATTATCCTACTTCTACTGTTGCTACTTAGTTCTATTGATCATACTTGATCAATAGAGCTGTTTGATGTGTTTTGGAAGCTTATCAGTTGATACCAGTTCAACCTAGTTCAGTTCTTTTCCAGTTATAACAGGTTGATGCAGGGGTGATGAATTGTAGATGATGATGTATTGATGGTTACTGGTGGTTGATTGTTGATGTTTTTGTTGATATTAGTTGGCTCAGCGCCTAACTACTCCACCAAAGGGGGCTTCAAGCTAAAAGGCATTTTATTTCTCCTTTTTGTTCCACTGAAAAGTATTCCCATGCTCAATTCTTAGAATAACAGTTTACCTGCTAAATTGTGAGTGATATAGTGTGCTTTTGGTGTATTTGATATAATCTGGTAGTTAGATAGTAGTTCATAGCTTTGAATTCAGTCCTAGTTTGATAAGTTTGGTCTAATCTGCTTATAATTTCATCAGTTAGTCATAATTGTGTTCCATAGTATAAAGTTGGTGTTTCTTTGCTGGTTAATAGTTCATTTGAGTTGGTAAACAAGTACTAATAAGTGGTTAATGATTTCATAAACTTATTCTCAAAAAGTCTTTGTAAAGTTTTCATATCAGATTTAAACTAGTGTTTCGATAAAAGGTGTTTTAGTGAATCAGCTATTGAAACTTGTTGTTTTTAGTTCATACACACTTAATAGGTCAGTGTAAGTCACTTTACAAAGATTTGTAGTCAAAAATTTTGTCAAACAGGCAAATGGTATAGAAAAACTTTGGGTCAAGTGTTCATCAGAAAAATAAGCAATCTTTAATCCATTGTCATTTCTTTGTTAGTGGATGTTTTTAGCTGATTTTGTTCCCAGTTAAAGTTCAACGTATAAGCTTTCTGTCTTACTAAGGAAACCATACAGTATCAAGATTTGAGCTAGAAATTAGCTTATGAATAAGCTGTTGAGCAAATTCAATCCCCTGTGATAGTACTAATCTGCTTAATCATTTCCCACCTTTCTACTTCAAAAACTTAGCCATTTTCTTGCACATTCCTGTTCACAAACTTTATTTAAGGCCTTATGGAAATTTTGAGCTTTTTGGAAATTCTTGGTCAACGATAAGCACTTTTTGCTTATTTTAAGATTCCAGCTTATTAGCTTAACCATTTTCAAAATTTCTTGACATTCCAACCTTGTGATAACTAGCTTAATAATTTTCAATCAGAAAATACAAGTGTGGAAGTCTTATTCAGCTTATAGCTTATTTTGAGCTTATTGAGATAAGCTATCTCGAGTTTTACTTGATTTCAGCCAAATTCCTTTATGACGCCTAGCTTAAATCCAATTTTAAGGGTTTTGCAAAAAACTAGAGTTGATTTGGTTGGATAATAAGCTAACACGAGCTTATTAAAGTTTCGTTACCCATTTTTGTTAAAATTTCTTGTTTAATTGCAATTTAGTCCTCAGACTTTCAGATTTGTTAATAAGCCTTTGTAAACTTGAACTTTTAGGGTTTGCATTTTTAGGTCCTTATATTTTCAGTTTGTTACAAACTGGTTATTCAGTTTCGAAAGTTTGTTGTTTAGTTGTTATAGTTTGTTACATTTTACACTTTTGGTCCCTTTACTTTTTGAATTTACATAATTGGTCCTTATGCTTTTAAATTCTTTACATTTTGAGCATTTTTACTATTGTGCATTTAATATTTGTATTCTTTGCATTAATTGTAGTGATTACAACTTATTTTACGGATATGTAGTTATACTATTTTACCCTTTTTACGTGATTTATTGAATTAGACATAGATACCAAATACCCTTATTGAAAATCAAAAAAAATTAAAAACATGAGGTTAATTGGACTTTCAATTTGTCGTGAGTTAGGAAATACGAACTTGAATAAGATCACATATTAAACCACATGAGCCTAAGTATGGTCGATCGTGTATCAACCCTTACTCAGTCAAAAACTTAAAGAAACAAAAATACATGAAATATAATCAAGTTTCAATTTAGGAAGGTCCTGGTGACTACCCACTAGACACACGTTAAATTTTAGAGCCTACAGGTTGAAACGTTGGGCTCTGATACCATAATTGTAACACCTCACTTTGACAAGTGGACCGTTACATGATAATTATGGCATGTCATCAAAGCATGCAAGGAAAATGTCTTAAAACATAAATGATCATAAAGGAAACCTTAATCAAACATCGGTCCCAAACATAAGCTCACACAATGCATAAGTAAAGAATGTAGAAAAAGGACTAAACAATGTCCAGCAAAGTAGAAGTATATAAATGCATAAAAGAAATGAAGTCAAAGGAAGCCTCCATCCTTATCTACGTACTCTTGATTGCTTAAGTCTGCCCTTTAGTACCTGCCGTATGAGAACATGGAAAGAAAATACGGTTGAGCAATACGCTTAGTGAACGAATATATGACAATGATATGAATAACTGAAACATAAGTAAAATATGAAAATGCAGTAGAATATGTGTAAGCCGTGGAAAACTTAGAACATGTTTTATACTGGTTTATATTTGAAAAGACTTATGTTTAATTCATAAAATTGTATTTTAAATGCCAAAGAGCCCATATAGGTCATGAAGGTATCAATGTGCATGAATACATAAAGGGGTGACCTCGTCATGCAATTATAGGGGTTGCCTCTAATTATATTAGTCTGGGTGGAGGGAGCAGCTCCATGTGACGGATGTAGAGCACACACCGCAGTCACCGGGTAATCTGCAAAACATGTACTAAGATGCAACCATTCTGTTGATCCCAAACTCAGATCTTAAACCTTAGCTTGTTTAAGGGTTGTAGTAGAAAAAAGAATTTAAACTACTACTAGAGAAACTTTGCAATACACAAAGTAACTAAACAAGATGCGGAAAAAAAGTAATGTTTAGCACAAGAACAAGAATGGAACCAAACGTTAAGCTTTAATATATTAATGATATACGAATACCCAAAGATGGTATTAGGGTTTTACAACCTTAAAGCATGAAATGAAATGACAGAAAGATATATTGAAACCAAAACCTAATGAGTCCTTTTATAGTGCAAGGACTCATGTACAAGATAGCTACTAAAAAACTAGGAAAGTATTCTGGAGTAGTAACGAAAACGCGTCAATATCTCTTCCTAGTTTAACCATGCAGCAGGGTCTTTGACTTCTAGCAGTGGGACCAATCCCACTGTCTTCATTAATCAACAGGGGGAACTTACTCTAGTAGGGGGAACTTTGACCAACCAGCAGGGGGAACTTAGACTCATACATTTATTCCCAACAATCCTCCCCTAAACTTGTGCTTTCACCAAAATGACAAGTTTTTGAATAAATACTGGTTGATGAGGATGCTTACAAAATCCCTGGCCAAATCTGACTATGGATAAACCTGACAAGATCATAGGGGACATGATTCTTGCAATCCACTATCAAGTCAGTCTGCACCATCTTCTTCATTGTCTCTTGTGAAAGAGAATAATAACAATTGTTGAGCAGATAGACACTTACTCCCTCCATGGCCAACTCATAGACTCCTGTATTTGTGAACAACTTCCAATATACAATTTTGCTCTATTATGTGCATCAAAAACAGGGTCATTTAAATCAGTTTCATACATCCTATGCATGCTATCCTAAATCAACCAATCCTTTTCAACATCTTCCATTGTAGGAGGATTTGCTGCAAACATTCCTTTTAGAATCCTCCATAAATCATCTAGGTCTTCTCTATCTAAAGTTTGAAACAAAAGACTCAAGATTTGGAATATCTAAGCTGTATCATCAGCCCTTGTAAGCTTCCACCAAGACATGCCTTTATACTAATATACCTCATACTTCACTATGGAGTACTTCTTTCCCATGTCATCTGGTGTAATTTCATCAGATTCTTCCAATATCAAATGTTTATCAATTTCCTCATTGGAGGGATGCTGATCTTCTCTAGTTACTACCCCAATCTTCTCCATCCTCTTCAATTTATTGGCTGCTCTTTGTGAGTTAAGAGCAGATCTTTCACCTGTTTGAGAAGATGCACCTGCTTGTGTAGTTTCCGCTACTTTAGTAGTTTCACCTGCTTCCCCTTCTGTCTTCTTTTCTTAGCCTCCCTGGCCTTATTCATCATCTCATTCTGCTTTCTAATGTACTCAGCCTCTTCTGTAGTGCCTATACCAATAAAATTTGCAACACTATTGGCCTTCATCACTGGAACGGGTGCTTTCTCTATCTCATCAAAGGTCATCTTTCTGAAGTGTGCATCAGTATACTTTTTAAACCTCCTAAGTATTACCTTGTAATGCTCCAACCTCCCCTTTTCAGACTTCAAATATTTTTCCTTTTGAAGTTGCATTACTCTCCTTTCCAAAAAGTCCTTTTAAAAGTTAAAGATCAGAAGAGTCAATTCATACCTTTCCTCCAAAGGAGCATTTACCAGTTCTTTCTCCTATTACTCCAAGAATTATGTAACATTAGGTACCCTTTCATCCAGCTCTCTATGCATAATCTCAATCTGTTTGATCATCTCCCTTAGCTGTATTCGTACCTTTTCATGTTCTGAGAGATCTAATTTGGAGACATCTAGTTGTGCCTCCTTTCTCCTCTTTTGCATCCTCTCCTCTTGCAGCATTCGTACCTTCTCATGTTTTGAGAGATCTAATTTGGAGACATCCAGTTGTGCCTCCTTTCTCCTCTTTTGTATCCTCTCCTCTTGCATATGAAGCTCTTCTTCTTGAATTCTTTGAGCCACCCATTCATCATGTTCAGTCTGAGCCCTTATCTCTTTTGGTGTTTTATGCTTGTATTTCTTCTTGGGTTGTTCAACCATTTTCCTTTTCCCTTTGTCTTTTGGATCCACTGCTGGTTTTGCTTTGGGAGCAGTCTCTCCAATCTGTATCCCCTTTTGAGCTGGCTGTCTCTTTTTTCTTGCAAATGTTTAAAAGAAAGCTGCTCTTGATGGTGTAATAGTAATAGCAAGGGGAATACTTGTAGCAGTGGGTTTAACATAGCAGGGGAATCTTTTGTTGTAGCAGGGGCTTTTTCTTGTTGACCCATATTTAACAATGTCGGGGCTACATCCTTTGTTGCACTCCCCTTTTCACTGCCTTTCTCCTCACTAACCACCTTCTCTTTACCAGCCTCTTTTCCACTAGGAAATGCATACCATTCAATGGATTCATCTGTATGAGGTACTTCCTCCCCTTTGGAAGCATCCTCATAAGTGGAAAGGACTAGGTGTGGTCTTTTCCTCCCCTCAAGCTTAGCAAGTCTGGTTTCCAAGGTATTGATTACTAGACCTTGATGTTTGACTATTTGTACCAGTTGTGCATTTTTCTTTTTCAAGCTCATGCACATATTCGTCAATTCCAATAAAAATAGTGGTTGTAGTCTGCTCTTAACCCTAGTAGGAGATTGCTCCCCTCTTTGGGTTATCATTGAGTGAGGAAGTGGACTTACTTATGGTGTCACTATCCTGCTCACCCCTTGAGGATGAAGCAGTAGTGGCAGCCAAATCCCTAGTTTTCTCAATACCCATGTTTTTAGAGACCATAACTTTGCCAGCAGGGGAAACCCTGGGCTTAGCAGGGGAATCCCTATGCTTAGCAGAGGTAACCCATTGCTTGTTCTGGCCTTTATAGGTGCGTTGGTAAGGTCTATGGCCAGATTCAAATGTATTATGAGATGTTGGTCTGGTCACATTAGAGCTAGATTGGGGGTATGCTTCACTTCTCTTTCTCAAAGCACGCACAATATACTTATCAGTTGCCTTATTTCTCAAAGCAGGGGGAATGTACTTAGCAGGGGAAAAAGGTTTTGCCCCTGCATTTAACAAAATAGCTTGTGGTTGCATTTCCTTTAAAGGATTTACAGCCACCATTCCCTTGGTTGCTTTATGGTTTTGGTATATGTGATCAAAACTGCCATAGGTGAAACAAGGTTTGGTGTTTTTCCCAAATTCCTTTCCAAGTTGAATAGACTTTTGATTATTCTAGTTTCTTTGATTTCCTCTAACCACATTTCTATTGTATCTAGGTCTATACATCTTTGCATATCTAGTGGTTGTTTTGTAAGGTTTTGGACTAGTGGTTTTAGTTTCAGCTCCTGATTCACTACTAGTTATAGATGAAGTACTTTTGGAACTAGTGTCACTACCAAACAAACTTTCTCTAGAAAAAAGGACAGGGTTATCTATTTTCCACTGCTTTAATGCAGCTTGTTCCTTTTCAAAGTCCCTAACCTCACTGGTTTTTACTAAGGGTTCCTGTTGTTCCTTATCGTTTGACACGTAAGCATTTAAGTCAAACTCAATATCTGCCTGCTTGGCAAAACAAGGAAGACCAGTCCAAGAAAGATCTTTTATAGGAGTGGCTCCATGTATGTTAGCAGGTGGTGGTGGAAAAGCAGCATGTTCATTTTTAACATCAAAACAAGTTTTATCTCTTGGAGATTGTCCTATTTCAACAGCCTTAGTTAGATCTTTAGAGGCTTTTGCAAACTTTTCAACTGCTTGTTCATCTACCTTTTTATTAGCTCTAAAGATTTCAACTTCATCAGTTAATTCCTTAATGGGATCATCTTTTTCTCTAGCATCTCTTTCTAGAATTCCAATGTGATCTCTATATTGGTTTTCTCTTTTCTTATATTCTCTAATGCTAGACTCTAGTTGTTCCAAAGCACGTTTGTAGTTGTCTAAATCATTCTAAGAATTTTTGAAATTAACATTTATCTTTTTGATTTGGTCATTTAATGACTCGGTATTTTTCCTACATGCTTTGGTACAATAGGAGTCATCATATACCTCATTGTCTGAGCTAGATGTTGACATAGCCATAAAAGCAAATTCTTCCTCTGTCTCCTCAGCAACTAGATCTTGATTCCTTTCAACACCTTCTGTCATGGAGCTCCAGTCCCATCCAACTCCATCTATTCCATGCATGGCTACCATAGCCTTAGCCTTAGAATCCTCATCCCTGCTCTCTTTCCTATAGCTGATTCCATCTTTTGGACCCCTGCACTCCCTAGCAAAGTGTCCTTTCTTCCCACAGCTGTAGCATTCCACCTTTCATTTATCAAATCCAGCTACATCAGAAGGATTAATGGAAATTTTTTCCCATATTTCGTATAGTCCTTGCTTACTGATTTGAGTCAGATCTTCATGTAGCACAGTGGATCCATGAGCTCCTTGTGATGCAATGAAAGCACAGGCAGTGTCAAGACTGAATGTTACAAGTCTCTCTTCTCCATTTGAAACAGTGGAATGTGTAGCAGGGGAAACTTCAATCCCACTGCTTTTATCTGAAACAGCAATTCCACTGCTTTGAGAAATGAAAGCCATATTGGCAGGTGGATCAGCAATTCCACTTGAGTTTGTGGGAATAATCCCTAAGGCCTTCATTTCATTGACCACAGGCTCAAAAACCTTTAGTTTGTTGTAGATATCATCAATGTTCTTGTCATCAATGTCATCTCTGTTTTGCCAAATGGCTTTGTAAACAAACCATTCTTTCTGAAGGCTGTTGAGAAATCTTGCATTGACCTGCTCTCTTGACACCTCTATATCAAAGAATTCCAGTTGAGCAACCAGATCTTGAAGCCTGTTATAGATAGAACCAATTGATTCATCACCTTTTGCTTTAAAAGAAGCAAATTGGTCTATCATCTGATTTTTCTTTTTCTTCTTGGTAGCTTCATTTCCTCCAAACGTGTTACCAATGGCTTCCCAAAGTTCCTTAGCCGTCTTATGCTTCCTAAACCTTAACTGATGTCTATCTGGTAGAGCTAACAGTAAAGAACTGTGAGCTGTGACATCATGTCTTCTTAATTAGATCTCTTTGTCTGAGACACCAGTAGACTTGTTTTTCTTGCCATCACCTTTGGAGCTTTCACCACCATCTACCTTTTCTTTGTTCTTATCTTCAACTCCTACTATTTTGGTGAACTGATCACCAAACTCTATGACCTCCCATAGGGCATAGTGTTCCATCTTGAGATACTGTTGAATCCCGAATTCCCATATTTCAAAGTTTTCAGGATCCAATATTGGATGTTTGAGTGCATTGTTATTTGAGGATGAAAGAGAGTCAGTAGACATGATTGGTAGTGGATGTGAGGTTTGTGTTGTTCTTAATTTAATCAAAGTTTCTTAACAAGCTCTATGCCACTTGTTGATCCCAAACTCAGATGTTAAACCTTGGCTTGTTTAAGGGTTGTAGTAGAAAGAAAGAATTCAAACTACTACTAGAGAAACTTTACAAAACACAAAGTAACTAAACAAGATGCCGAAAGTAATGTTTAGCACAAGAACAAGTATGGAACCAAACGTTAAGCTTTAATATATTAATTATATACGAATACCCAAAGATGGTATTAGGGTTTTACAACCTTAAAGCATGAAATGAAATGACAGAAAGATATATTGAAACCAAAACCTAATGATTCCTTTTATAGTGCAAGGACTCATGTACAAGATAGCTACTAACAAATTAGGAAAGTATTCTGGAGTAGTAACAGAAACGCGTCAATATCTCTTCCTAATTTATCCATGCAGCAGGGTCTTTGACTTCTAGCAGTGGGACCAATCCCATTGTCTTCATTAATCAACAGGGGGAACTTACTCTCGTAGAAGGAACTTTGACCAACCAGCAGGGGGAACTTAGACTCATACATTTATTACCAACACATTTTGTGATAATAATAATAATGGCCAATAACTGAAAAGGGGCGCCGTGAGAAATCACTCTCGTCGCAAAAGAGTCATAAAACCGATGCCTCAAGTGTTATGGTTATGGTACCTCCATAACTAGGTGGACATGGTCATGCATGTATATAGCTTAGGCAGTTTAAAATGATAACATAGTAATTACTGAAAAGTTTATGGCATGTAACTACTGGGAAAGCAGATGGCAGCAAACGGGAAATCCTAATCATAGAAAGTGAATGTCCTTACTGAAGGACGGACTATCCGTACTTTATTCCAGTAATGCAATGAAGATGAAAGCGGAAGAAACTACTCCGACTTCACGAGTGCTACATAATAAAGGACGTGAATGAGTTTCTTGTTTAATGTATACTTACTGATTCTTAGTTTACTTTACTTGTTGTTGACTTGTTTTACTTTTTCTTGTCTTGTTTTACATGCTCTTGACTTGTTTTTTACTGTTCATGTTTTTATCGTGTATTTCTTAGTGTTTCATGTGTTCTTGATTAACGTATTACATGTTTTATGTGTTATTATACTTGATGCTTCATAATTAGTAACTTTCTAAAAATAACAGGTTTCTATATATAGTAATTTCCAAAAATAGCAGGTTTTCTTATATATCAACTTTCCAAAAATAGTAAGTTTCCATAAACAGTAAGTTTCCAAAAATAGAAAGTTTCTATAATTAGTAAGTTTCCAAAATAGCATATTTCCATAAATTGTATGTTTTCATAAATAGCATGTTTCCATAATTAATATATTTCCATAATTAGCATATTTTTATAAATAGTAATAAGCTTGTTTAATAAGCATATGATATAAGCTAAGGTTTATTAATCATATTTTATAAGTCATGATTATTTTAATGTCATATATAGTAAAGTTTATTAATAATATTTACTTTAGTCTTAACATAATAATTATTACTTAATAATATAATACATGGTTTATAAATGATTATTAATTAATAATATAACTTGCTTTATATTGATAATACTTTATCATAACTTGTTAATTGTTAATTAAATTAAAGTATAGTATTAATTTAATTAAACCATGATTAAATAATTAAGCTAAGTTCTTAATTAAATTAATTAAATATGCCATGTAATTTATCATGAATAATTATATTAAATAATTGTTATAAGTCTAAGTAAAATTAAATAAAGGGACCATGTTAATTTCATAAATAATTATGTACAAAATATTATATCCTAAGTCCTTGATTTAATTAATAAATTATAACATGTTTCATTTAATATAATTAATTAAATTAACCTTAACATAATTTAGTAAAAACTAAATCAAACACACCCTTGTGTTTTCGTGTGTACCCGAGCCCCAAACCGAGCCCTCACCGAGACCCCAAGGTCTCGGCTTGGCTCGAACCACAAACCATCACCACAGATGCAAGGCTGTGGCTTGCCACCGGTCGGCCAACACAGCTACCGGTTGTGGCCGGTTGCCGCTGCTAGTTCAAAGTTCCCACCGGCTGACGCCGGTACCCACTGTCAAGCCAAACCCCCCGTTGTGGGGGTCGGTTTTGCGACCGACAAGCTAAAACAGCCACCGCCCCATAAAGTGTGCGGCTGGCCGAGCATATCCCACAGAGAGCCTTTGGCTCTCGGAACCCGTGACAACCCGAACCAAAACCCGATTAGGCCTTGCGTACTTCATGTTTTATTTACCAAATCATCATGTGTTCTAATTAATAATTTTAATTCATGATCAAATAAAATAGTAACAAAAGATTAAGGTTTAAGGGATACAGTATGCGTATAGTGATTAGGGATTAAGAACACGAACAATACCCGTAAACCAATCAAAGATCAAAACAATTTTCTTCTCCCTTTTCTTGTGTATAACTGGCGGCACCAAAGAGACAAAAGGGTAGGGTTTTAAATTTTTTTTGTAAAAGTGGTTAAGTGAATCCCTGTGAATGTTTTTGATGCTAGTAAAATCATAACGGGCCGAGCCATGGGCCCTCTTGTTCTTTTCCTTAATGTGCCGCCTAAACACCCCCCTTCATTATGGTTTTCGTGTTTTAATTTATTCCTGTGTTTTATTATTCGTGTCGTAAGTTCGTGTTTTTAACTTGTGTTTTATGTTCTTGTCATGTATTATTTATTATACGTAAACACTTGTAAATAATAAATAATAATATACGTAATACTTATATTTATACATTAAATATTCATGATACGTGTCGTGTTTTAATTAATTATAAAGTTTTAATTAATCCGTGTTTTCATGTATTTAATGTTCATTAGTATTTTATGCGGGTTTTACACCCTTCTTGACTATGAAGTTGAAGTTGGTATTAAGTTCAAATTTCGTCATTGTTGGGAGATTTTGAAAGAAAGCCCGAAATGGAAGGATGTTGAAATCCCAGCGTTCTTAGCACGGCAAGCAGCAAAGGCTAAAAGATACAAGTCTTTCGGGTCTGGTTCGTTAAAGCAGAGTCTTGGGATGCTAGAATTAATCGGACAGTTTCTTATAATGATGACGAAGAAGTGGAGGAACTTCCCCGACCAATGGGGAGAGACAGAGCGACGAAAGGAAAAGGATCGACATCGTCTAACAACACAAACGATGCTTTGGCTAGGTTGATGGTATCCGAGTTGGGGGTACAAACTGAGCGTGCCATTGGATTGCAGAAAGAAGAACGTATACCTTCACTAGCGATGAAAGAAAGAGAGATGGCACTTCGAGAAAAGAGTTGGAAATTGCAAAAACCAAGCAAAAAAATGACAACATCAACTTTTATGTGCAGGACTAAGAACATTTGACTGGGGCTGCACGGGCTGCTGTGGATTGGCAACGAGCTTAAATTAAGGCAAAATATAATTTGTCATTTTAGGTTTTATTTATTTATGTATTGTTTTTAAATTTCTGGTGAACTTTAGTTTTGTTTTTATTTTTCGTTGTATCGTTTTTAATTTTCTAATAAAAATGTTTACGTTTACGTTTTTAGTTTACGAATTTAAATTTTTTTAAAAAAATATGATATGACGTGACGGTGAGTTTCTCACCACCAGTACGGTTGTAAAATGAGTTAATGGAGTAAAAAAGAAAGTTAATTTGACGCTAAAATAGATATAAATTTCTCACTCACCACTCCATCAAGCCTTACAATCAACGATTTCATCTTCTTATATAAACATATCTTCGATTTGAGACACATGGTTTAATACTCTACAATCTATCTGATCTATAGAATGATCTAGACTTGTAAACACACATATGGCTTACTTTTATTCGATAATTTCCTTAAAAAAGGCACATAATCCTAGGCCAAAACTTACACGATTTTGAATTTTTTATAAATGTCACGCTAAACTAGTTTATGTCAGAAATACGTTTTTAACATATATTAGAAGTATCCGTCACTCCAACAATATTATTAAACGTGTTTAGCTCGTAGTTAGTTAGTTACTAACCAACATATGGGCATGTCCATGGGTTGTAGGCCCAAGCCCATCAAGGCTTGGGTATATAAAGGAAAGGGGTTGGTTGTTCATTTCACATTTTCCATAATACACATATTTCTCTCATCTTTGTCTCTCTAGTTTCTCTCTCTAGAAACAACAACCCACTTGTTAAGATCACAGATTATCACTATTCTATAATTCGTATCAAGAGCCATAGGGTGAAATAAGGTTTTTTGTTGTGTTAGTTTTGGTTTTTATGCTCTTTTAATCAAGATATAACCGTGATTTAAAAAAATTCGTGTTTTTCACCTTAAATCTTTCTTACAAATTGCCTACATAGTTGTGGTAGGGATTTTTGATATTCATCTTGGTGATTTTCGTATAAAAATTGGTAATTGATTATTGGGTAAAAACACGATTTACAAGTACTGATATTTTTTTGGTAACAAGTCGGAATAACAGGGTTTAACAAGTGTGAATAAAAGGGTTTTGCACATTCCGAATTGTTATAATATTAAACATTCTGAATTGTCATCAAGTTTTAGATTCCGAATTAGTACCAAGTTCCAGATTCCAAATTAGCACCAAGTTCAAGAATCCGAATTAGTACCAAGTTTCAGATTTCGAATTTGCACCAAGTTCAAGAATCCGAATAGTTATCAAGTATCCGTATTTCGACTTATGTAGAGAATCTGTATTCCGAATTGGTAAAGACTTCATAATCCGACTTGTTCTAATTTCCCACATTCTGGATTATAATCTAGTTTCATATTCCGACTTAGATTTTCATTCACAATCCGAATTACTTAGGAAGTCATATTCCAAATTATTTGGGAACGCGTATTCCGAATTACTTGGGAATTCATATTCCGAATTGGTTGGAATAGATCACATAATCCGAATTGTAATTCTGAATTGTTTGTGACTTTAATTCCGAATTGTTTCTGACTACAATTCCGACTTATCATCCAATCCATATTCCGAATTGTTTAGCAGCAAGTGGATTCCGAATTGTTTAGCAGCAAGTGGATTCAAGATTGGGACTTGTAATTTTTTGGAAGAATTCTACATCAACACATAACAAATTTCACAACTTTATTTCATTGGACGATCAAAAGATAATCTTTTTTCTTCAAGTGATCAAAAATGAATCCTCATTCATCTATGCCGACAATGACATGCTTACTGACCTTTCTATCATCTCGGATACCGATACCCGTCCACCGTTGCTTATCAAATAGCCATTTGAAGCATGGAAAGGTCACACGAAGTCATACATTATGGGTCGACCCAGTGGAAGGCTCATGATCAATTCCATTGAGCAATGTCCACTTGTTTGGGGCGAAGTTACTACAGATAATGTGACTCGACCAAGGCAATTTTCTGATTTAACGCCTACCAACCAAATCATTGCTGATGCGGATGAGAAGGTCGTTCAGACTATACTTCAAGCTCTTCCACCCGATATCTATCGTATGGTAAGTAAACACAAGATAGCAAAGGAGCTATGGGATCGCTTAACGGTTTTGCTACAAGGGACTTCACTTACTAAGTAGGATTGAGAGTGTCAACTGTATGACTTGTTCGATAGGTTTTCATTCATTACAGGGGAAACTCTTCATGATTACTATTGGTGATTCACTATGTTGATGAATGATTTGAATGTGTATAATCTAACGATTGCTCAGTTTCAGCTCAACACCAAGTTTTTGAACACGTTACCCACAGAGTGGAGCCAATATGTCACCGATGTCAAATTGGTAAAGGATTTTCACAAGTCAAATCTCGATCAACTTTATACTTTCTTGCAACAACACGAGAAGCATGTGCTCAAGACTCGAATGTCTCAAGGATCTTACCATGAACCATTGGCACTAATGGAAAATCAACCAACATTGTCATATCATAATATCTCTCATGCTTTGGGACAATAATCTTTATATCAGTACTTGTATCAAACTCCAAGCTTTCCATAGTATTCGATATTACCACAACCACCTGTATCATATCAGCAACAATATCAGCTACCCGCACCATCATCACAAAGAGAATCACATCAATCACCATACACTCAACACCAATATTCTCCTTATTGACCACCGACAAATCCTGCTATCACATACCAGCAACCTAAAGTCATTCAACCCAACTATTCACAACATGTCAGCACTCCTTCCAGTGCTTATGCAACTCCACCAGCACCAGTGTTTTACTGCGATGATAAGGTTCTAGTTCCTGAGTTCAAACAAGGGGATAATCCCACTGACGTGTTAGCACAAATGTCGGCCTATATCACTCAAACGTTGAATAAACGAGGTTACAGAGGACCATCTCCAACAAATAATCAGTTGAGAACTTCTTCAAACACTCGTCAACAAGCTACAATTCAAGATGGTGGGGTCATGGTGCAACCACTTCAAGGGAGACCAACTTCATCTAATACCGGTGCACGCCCATCCAACACTGATCAAAGAGGAAACACTACTGGCAAAGTGAAGATAATTATCTGCTACAACTGCAAAGGTGAAGGACATATGGCTTGGGAATGTAAGCAACCAAAGAGGAAAAGGGATGGTACATGGTTTTAAGAAAAGATTTACTTGGTCAATGCTCAAGCACAAGGTCGGGAGCTCGATGAGGAGGAGCTAGCGTTTTCTGTGGATCCAGGAGTTGCGGAAAATGAGGGAATCACATCGCCTTTCACTCAAAATGCATCTTATCAATGTGATGATCTTGATGCATATGATTCAGACTGTGATGACTACAACACCGCCAAGGCAGCTCTTATGGCAAATCTCTCGCTCTATGGGTCTGACCAAATCGCTGAGGTACCAAATACTACCAATGATACTAGTATTGTACCTTATCAAGTTGAGCAAGCGTCTTAGTATCCGAAAGAGCCTCCGATGGTTAGTAACTCAAACGAGGAGACAAACAATGATAGTGAAACACAACCGGGAGCTATTACAAATACAAATTCTCCTGCTCAACAAGATTTGGTGATGGTTTCGGCATCTATGCTAGGCCAAATGAATACTACGATCCTTGAAACCCTAAGTGTTAACCAGACCTTATCTGCCGAGCTTGATTTGTACAAGGAAAAGGTTCACACCTTGGAATTAACTCCGTCAACCAATACCTTAACTAATCCAGAGTTTGATGAGTTTTGGAAAGTCCAAATGGATCATTTACTAGAGATTGAACATTTAAGAGCAAATCTTTCAAAAGAACTTAAAGAAAAAGAGTTAGTCGTTACTAATTTTCAAAAACTATAAACGTATTTCGAAATTCTCGAGTCTAAAAGGGTTGAAACAGAAATTAATGCGTCTGAGAAAATTAAAAAGACTGAAATTTTGCTTTTAAAAAAATACTCTGCTTCACATTTAGTACACTTGTTTCATTCATCTTTTAAGGAATTTACTCTATCACACCTAACAGACCTGTCACCTAACTCGGGTTATGCAAAGCAAGCTCTTCACCACAAGCCGCGACTTTATGATGCAACAAAATTGGGTTTGGTCTTAGATCCGATCAGTAATTCGGGTGATTCTGAGTATATATCACTTGTTGACGAGAATCGGTCACAAATGCTTTTGGAATATCCTAAGTTTGATTATGATAAACTTAATCTAGAGTATGAAAAAACGGATTTTAGAACTCGCTTTAATATACAAAGGGAATTTATCCGTACACCAACTTACATGTATACTAGAGAAAACCCTAGTATATTTCCTACACTTGTCAACCCGAATGAACCTAAGGAAATTCCAAAGGATCTTCCACCGGTAAGTACAGTATTGCTAAGCTTGAAAGAGATTAGAGGATACTTTACCGGATTTGACAAGGTCATTAAGGAATGTACGACTCCAACGGCTCAAACCGCTGAAGAATGGGCTTTCGAACACATGAAATCGGTGTTTGAGAAAGAGATCGTTCCGTTTGTAGAAAATCTTAAAGAGGGCTTTCTAGATCTCGGAGATAATCTTAATTTCGAAATGGCTCAAGTTCAAAAGGTTTTCCATGAAATGGATGATGCTTATGAGGAACATTTAGTAGAGAAAGAAAAGATTTTGTCCGAATATGACCGATTCTTGGAACAAGTGGTGTCTATCGATGTGATGCAAGTTGTGACTATTAATTGTGCTATTGAAATTACATCTGTTGTAAATAAATGTGATGATGCGCATCATCTCTCTGTGAATATTGTTGAGCCTGTGAATAATGTAGATAATCATTCTTGTCACGAATCTAACGTTGAATTTTTAAAGCTTCGAGATTCTTATAACTCACTTTCAAAATGTTTTGACGAGCTTCAACAACATTGTATACATCTTGAAATTGAACAACCATCGAAAAATGAAACTCTTTCCAAAACATCTGATTGTGAAAACAACGTCGAGACAAGTGACAAGATGATTCAGGTGGTTCAGGCATTAGAGGAAGAAATTATAGGACTTAAGAGAGAGCCATCAGTAGATAAAGTGGAACTAGAGGCTACAGAGAATAAAAACCATGCCTTAGACAATAGAATTACTTCTATGCTAGGGGAGTTTGAAAAATTAAAGCAGGGTTTCTTACAAATTTATGATTCACTAGAAGAGCGCTTCTCTTTTAATGCGGCAGAGCAAAAGTCACTTGTTGACCAACTGAACCAATAGTGTGAGGAAATCTCTGACTTAAATGCTCATAGACAAAAACATGGTTTTAGCTGAATTAAAGGAGACACTTCAACTCAAAGGACAAGAAGTTGTTGATAATGCAACTACAATCTCTGCTCCGACCTCTAGTGCTCCAAAGACAAAAGAAATGGTGATTTATAAGAACCCGTACCATAAGAACAATTCACTATCATATATGGATTATATGAAAAATGCGATTAGGCATGTGCTTCTTACAAGGGACATATTAGATGACTTATATGAATCTGATCTCACGAATAATGACTATAATGCTGCCCACTTATATATTGAGAGGGTTCAGTGTTGCTTAGCGCATCTTAATTTCATAGGACAACCGGGTTCTGTACCACCTAAACAACCATCCACTACCATTGCCATGACTCCATTCAACAAAACCCCAGGAGCGAAACCGTCTTTAGGTACACTCAACAAGGATAAGTCAAAATCTGTCACTAATGTTTCTGTGCCTTCTACATGAGTAATTGTTTCTACTAAGGCTAAAGGATCTCAAGACAAGAAAGATAGGATCAAGCCTTCCACTAGTAGGACTACGAAGAAGAAAGTAGAAGCTCATCCTAGGAATGTTATCCCTAAAGTGGCCCCTACAGTTATACATGAACAAGATGATGGATTTCAACAAGTTCGTAGTAGAAAGCATAACAACAAAGGAAAGCAAGGAAGCCAGATTCCGAGAGGTGTCCCGTTAAGCAAAGGCTTCCAGGTTGGTATTCCTTTTACTTTTAGTCTGAAGTCGTCTACTTCTGGTGCTCATATACATGATAACGCATCTAATCCTGGTACGACTTCGAATGCATCTAAACGGGATAATAGCAAAGTTGATAGTGGTACAAAATCTGGGTTGTATACTAATAGTTCAGATAAAGGTAAATCTGTGGTGAGTGGTGTTTCTACTTCGAATTCATTTGGGACTCTTTCAGGGGATATAGGTGACCTAAGTGGAGATGATGATGATGTGGAGATGATGCTGATAAGGAGGTTGAAAACATTCATGATGAATCTGCTAATCTTCTTAATTCTCAACCAGGGGCAAGCACTCCTACCACAAATGTTTTAAATGTCTAGTATAGCCTCATGGAATATAAGGGGTCTGAACCAATCCCCTAAAAGAGTAGAGGTTCGTCAGGTTATTAATGAAAATAATCTGAGTGTTTGTGCTATTTTGGAGTCTCATGTTGATGCTTCGGGTGTTTATGATATGTGTCGTAAGATTTTTAGCTGATGGAAGTGGACGTCAAATGGTGGTTTGTGTCCTAAAGGGACACGTATAATTCTTGACTGGACTGATGATAATGTGGATGTTATGGTGTTGTCTCAAACAAGTCAAGTTATGCATTGTCAGGTTAAAACGCGTATGGATAACCGTACTTTGTTCTGCTCTTTCGTTTATGCTGATAACTACTATATCCATCGACGTGTTCTTTGGAATAATCTGGTTGCTCATGCTACATTTATGCGTGATAAGCCATAGGCTGTTTTGGGTGATTTTAATGCTGCTCTTAATATTGAGGATCACTCATGCGGCGGCTACACTCCTTATATTACTATGCGAGAAGTCAAGGAGTGTGTTAATCTTATGGAAGTTATGGACGTTAATGCTATAGGTTTACATTTTACTTGGAATGAGAAACCACAGGGTGATGATAGTATTCTCAAAAAGATTGATCGGATTATGTCTAACATTAAGTTTCTTGATGAGTTTCCAGGATGTTTTGCAATATTTCAACCTTACAGGATTTCTGACCATTCTCCATGTGTGTTACGAATCCCTACAATTAGTAAACCTAAGCCTAAACCTTTTAAATTCAGTAATTTTCTTGTGCATAAGGAGGGTTTTCATGCAGTGGTAGCTAACGGATGGTTGGAAAATGTTCATGGTTGTGCTATGTTTAGGCTTGTTAAACGCTTAAAAGGTTTAAAGGCTCCGTTTCATAAACTGCTGTTTGAACAGGGTAATCTTCATGATTGTGTTACAAGACTACGTGTGGAACTAGACGTTGTTCAACAAGCCCTTGATAGAGACCCATCCAATGTGATGTTGAAAGAAGAGCATGCTCATTATCTAGTTTCTTTTAAGGAAGCTTCTCTTGATGAGGAACGCTTCTTACGTTAGAAATCTAAAGTTGAATGGCTTGAGGCAGGTGATTCAAATACGGCTTATTTTCATAACTCGGTTAAGAGTAGGGCTGCTCGTAATCGTATTGAAATGGTTCGTGATTCTCATAACGTGCTTCATGATGGAGATGTTGTGCCTGGAGCTTTCGTTGCTCATTACGACCAGTTTCTTGGTCAGGCAAGTGTTTCAGGTTCTTTTAATACGTCTGATTTGTTTGTTCGAAAGCTTGGTGCTCAGAAATCTGCCCATATGGTTAGAGTCATCTCTGATTCTGAAATTAAAAGTGCGTTATTCTCCATGAGTGATGACAAAGCGCCTGGGCCGGATGGTTTTACTGCTGCGTTTTTTAAGAAGTCTTGGGATATTGTGGGTGATGAGTTTACATGTGCTATTCGGGAGTTTTTCTCTATTGGAAAACTTCTTAAAGAGGTTAATCATACTATTATTGCTCTTATCCCTAAGGTTTCTGTTCCTAACAAGATTACTGATTATCGCCCCATCTCTTGTTGTAATGTTATTTTCAAATGCATTAGAAAGATAATTGCTAACCGTATTAAAGGGGATTTGGGCGATTTGGTTAATATTAATCAATCTGCTTTTGTTCTGGCCCGTAGGATCTCGGATAACATCTTATTGACGCAAGAGCTGATGAGGAATTACCTCAAAAATTTTGGTCCTCCAAGATGTGCTTTTAAGGTGGATATTCAGAAAGCTTACGATACGGTGGACTGGCAGTTTCTACGTAACATTCTGATTGGTTTTGGATTCCACCCTTTGATGGTTGATTGGATTATGACGTGTGTTTCTACTACTTCGTATTCCATTTGCATAAATGGTAATTTATATGGCTGGTTTCAAGGAAAAAGAGGTCTCAGGCAAGGTGATCTGTTATCTCCATATCTTTTCACGTTGGTCATGGAGATCCTTTCACTTATGTTGCAGCGGAGGGTTCTTAATGCAAAGGATTTTTATTTTCATCACCGTTATGAACAACAACGTATTATCAACCTCTGTTTTGCAGATGATCTTTTCTTGTTTTCTAGGGGTCACTTGGACTCTGTGCAGGTTATTATGGATGCGTTTGATGAATTTAAGATAGCTTCAGGTTTGGTTCCAAGTATCCCAAAGAGCACAGTTTTCTTCTATAATGTAGCTATTGTTATTAAAAGTAGTATTTTACATATCATGCCATTTGCTGAAGGCGAGTTACCTGTCAGATATCTTGGTGTTCCTCTCATTTCGTCTAGGCTTCTATATAGGGATTATAAAGTCCTTGTTGAAAAACTTGAGAGTAGAGTTAATGATTGGCGCAATAAATTTCTTTCTTTAGTAGGAAGACTCCAGTTAGTTCGTTCAGTTCTTTCATCTATGCATATCTACTGGGCGTCTGTCTTTATTTTACCTGTTCGGATTATTCATGATTTGGAACAACTTATGAGAGGCTTCTTATGGTGTCAAGGTGAAATGAAGAAAAGTAAGGCTAAAGTTGCTTGTGACTCTGTCTGTACTCCATTTTATGAAGGTGGACTTGGTATTCGTAAGCTTTCTGATTTAATACTGCTTTAATGGTATCTCATATCTGGTGTATCCTCACTCGTAAAGAGTCTTTATGGGTTAAATGGATTTATTCTTACAAGTTAAAGGATCGAAGTTTCTGGGACGTTCCATGTATAGGTGATATGAGTTGGGGCTGGAGAAAACTTCTACATATTAGACCACGCATTCGTCAATTTATTTGGTACAAGATTAATAGTGGTAGATTGGCTTCTATGTGGTTTGACAAATGGGCAGATTCATGTCCTTTACGGGACGTTCTTACGTTTCGAAGTATTACAAGATCGGGGCTCTCTCTATCTAATAAGGTCAGGGATCTTATTACTGATGGTATTTGGTAGTGGCCGCAGGACTGGTATGCTAGATTTCTGAACATTGTCTCTATCCCTGTCCCTGTTATTAATGATGCTCAGGATGATGTTTTGATGTGGCGGGATATAAATGGGGTTCTACATCCTTTTTCAGTTTCTTTAGCTTGGGACTCCATTCGGGATAGGGCTTTGATGGTTGATTGGTATCATGCTGTTTGGTTTGCTCATTATATTCCTCGTCACTCTATCCACTTGTGGTTAGTGGTTAAAAGAAAATTGAAGACACAAGATCAGCTTAGGCAATGGGATGTTGTCCCTTTGGTGGATCTAAGCCTTCTACGATGTCCGTTGTGTAAATTGGTGTCGGATTCCCATTACCATCTTTTCTTTGAATGTTCTTATTCTATGCAGATTTTGTCTAAGGTTCGGGGACTATGTGATATGGATAGCATCCCCCCTCGGATTGATGACATTTTAGCCTATGTTATTCCAATTTCTAAAGGGAAGTCTTGTCCTAGCATCCTTGACCGTCTTGTGTTGGCTGCTACTGTGTACTTTATATGGATGGAACGTAATTCAAGACTTTTCAAGAAAAAGCTGTTGGTCGTTGATCAGATTGTTCAGCTTATTTGTGATACTATTCGTGTGAAGTTATTTCATTTCGCTTTAAGAAGTTGTCTGCCAGGTCGAGCTTGCTGCTTGAAAAATGGAGGGTGCCGAGCTCTAGAGTTCTTCATGATGGGAGTGTCGGGTGAGGGTTGTACTCTTTTTTTCTTGTCCAAGGTTTTTCCCATTGGGTTTTCTTTGGCAAGGTTTTTTAAGGAGGCAGACTCATTTGGATATCATTTGCTCCTTTTTTGCTGTTGGTGGAAGCTGAAGACATTGTGTGACTTCATGTTTGCATCTTGGTTTCTTTCTAGTTTACTTGCATTGTAGTTCTAGTTTAGTTTGTGTTTATGCCATGACATAATCACGTGTTAACATGCTGCCTGTAGCATGTGGTTAATGTGGTATCTTAGCCACATTCCTTTGTACTTCAACGCTTTTTTGGTTAATATATTTACCGGGGAAACCCTTTACCAAAAACAAATAGGAATGTTATTTCAAATTTGAAGAAAAAGAATCATGTAGCTAAGACTAAAGGCCCTGCGCTTGTGCAGCAGCCTAAGCAAAATGTGAATTCTAATTTGAGATGTTGGAATTGTAAAGAATGCATGTTTTCGCAGCGTCATGATTTATGCCTTGTTGACCATATTAATGAAATGCATGCTATTAGGAACAATCTTGAATGGACTCCAACGGGGAAGAATTTCACCCAAGTTGGATGGCAATGGAAACCCACTGGTAGGACCTTCACTGCAAATGGAACTACGTCCCCTTTAACTAGGATCACATCTACTGAAGTTAGGTCTCAGCGTCCTTTAAATAGGAACACTAGCACTAAAAAATGGAAAAAGCGCCCTGTTACTAGGTCTGCCTCCACTATTGTGCCTACCAGTGAAGAAGTACCTCGGGATCTTAGACAACTAGAATCTAAGCCGACAACTAGGAAGAAAATTTGGAAACCTAAGAAATCTTCTAATAGCAAATCTAAGATAATTATATCTGTACCTGCTAACATAGAGGAACAATTAGATTCCGATACATCGTCTTTGTCTGGTGATATTTTCAGGTGGTCCAAATCATCCTCTAGTACTTGGACTCTGGGTGCTCCAAGCATATGACCGGAGATCGCTCGATGCTCAGAAATTTCGTCAGCAAGTTTCTAGGCACGGTTAAATTTGGCAACGACCATATTGCGAAGATCATGGGATATGGTGAATATCAGATTGGGAATGTCATGATTTCAAGGGTGTATTATGTGGAAGGACTCGGTCATAATTTAATCTCAGTGGACAATTTTGTGATTCAAACCTTGAGGTTGCTTTTCGACAACATACTTGTTTCATTCGTGATTTAACAGGAAACGATTTGTTAAAAGGTTCTCGATGGGATAATCTCTACACACTGCCTATTCAAAACATGATGGTCGCTTCTCCTGTATGCCTTCTCTCCAAAGCATCTAAGACGAAGTCATGGTTGTGGCATCGACGGCTATCTCATCTTAACTTTGATGCTATTAATCACTTGGCTAAAAACTAACTTGTTTGTGGTCTTCCAAAGCTCAATTTTAACAAGGATCATTTATGTTCCTCGTGTTCTTTGGGGAAAAGCACCAAGAAATCATACAAACCTAAAGCTGAAGACACCAACCAAGAACCACTGTATCTTTTGCACATGGATCTTTGCGGGCCAATGCGTATGGCTAGTGTGAGTGGTCGAAAATGCATCCTCGTCATGGTGGATGATTTTTCAAGTTTTACATGGGTTAAGTTCTTAGCAACCAAGGATCAAGCACCAGCATATATTATTACTTTTCTTAAGATGATCCAGGTGCGTGTTAATGCTAATGTTCGCCGCATTCGAAGTGATAATGGAACTGAGTTCGTTAATCAGACTCTACGAGACTATTATGAAGAGGTCGGTATTTCACATGAAACTTTAGTTGCTCGCACTCCACAACAAAACGGTGTCGTGGAAAGACGTAATCGTACACTTATGGAAGCTGCTAGAACTATGTTGATTTATGCGAATGCTCCTTTATTCTTATGGGCTGAAGTAGTGGCAACCGCATGTTATACCCAAAACCGCTCTATCATTCGTAAGCGCCATGGAAAAACTCCATATGAACTTCTTCATGGACACAAACCCGATATTTCCTTTCTTCATGTGTTTGGTGCACTGTGCTATCCAAATACTAATAGTGAGAATTTGGGCAAACTTCAACCGAAGGCTGATATTGGAATTTTCATTGGTTACTCACCCGCAAAGAAAGCGTACCGGATTTATAACCTCCGTCTTGGCAAGATAGTAGAAACTTTGGATGCCAATTTTGATGAGCTGACAGCAATGGCTTCTGAGCAACACATCTTTGAACCCACACTTTATGAGATGGGAACCGTTACTATTAGTTCCGGATTAACTCCCAACAATCCTACTTCTCCACCATTTAAACCACCTACAAGGCCCGAGTGGGATGAGTTATTTAAACCTATGTTTGATGAATTTTTTGATCCTCCAAGTGATGATTCTCCAGCACCTGCAGTAGTAGCTTCGATTCCCAAAGTTGTTGCTCAAGATAATGGAAATCAATCTGATGCATCTACAGTCACTACTGAACCTGATGCACCATCCCCTAGTAATTCTCAAACTACACCTGAATCAACACCCCCACTCATTCCTGATGATGTTGAAGAGGATTATGATGATCACGATTTAGAAATTGCTCAGCATCAAGAGCTTCCATTCTTTGGTTTACAAATACCCGAAAACCCTAACGGTGCGTCTACCGCATAGGAAGCTCCTGCAATCGTTCTCTCCAGACCACCACGGATTGAAAATCACAACACAAAATGGACAAAGGATCACCCAATCCGCAATATTATTTGTGACATCGATCGAACAGTCTTAACACGCCATCAATTACAAGAACATGCATTATATTGCTACTTTGATGCATTTCTCTCTGAGGTTGAACCTAAAACTTGGCAACAAGCCATGACACAATCATCTTGGATTGAAGCCATGCAAGAGGAACTTAATGAATTTCAGCGACTTGAAGTATGGGAATTAGTTCCTTTACCCGACAAAGTCGACATTCTTACTTTTTTTGGGCTTTTAAGGTTAAACTCGATGAGTTGGGTGGTGTGTTAAAGAACAAGGCTAGATTGGTTGTGCGAGGTTACAAACAAGCATTGGGTATTGATTTTGAAGAATCCTTTGCTCATGTTGCAAGATTGGAGGCGGTTAGACTATTCCTTGCTTATGATGCTCACATGAAAATGATCGTCTACCAAATAGATGTTAAGACGGCATTTCACAACGATGAATTAAGGGAAGAAGTCTATGTTAGTCAGCCGAATGGATTTGTCAACCCGGAGTATCCCAATCATGTGTACAAGCTTAAGAAGGCTCTTTATAGGTTGAAACAAGCTCCACGCGCGTGGTACGATCTCCTATCGTCTTATCTCATCTTGGAAGGCTTCTCCAAAGGCAAGTGGACCCAACTTTGTTCATTCTCAAGGAGGACAACGACATGATACTGGTACAAATTTATGTTGACGATATAATATTTGCTGCTACTACCCAAAGACTGTCGGATCATTTTGAGAAAATAATGTCCACACGCTTTAAGATGTCGATGATGGGAAAATTTTCGTTTTTCTTAGGGTTATAAATTTCTCAAAATCCTAGAGGCATCTTCATTAATCAATCCAAATATGCTCTTGAATCTTTGAAAAAGTATCACTTTGAAAACTGTAACCCCGTGGATACTCCAATGGTGGAGAGATCCAAGTTGGATGAAAATAGGGATGGGATTACTATCGATCCTAAACTTTATCGTGGAATGATCGGCACCCTTCTCTATCTGACTGCTAACAGGCCTGATTTACAATTAGCTATATGCATGTGTGCCCGGTATCAGGCTCGGCCTACCGAAAAGCACTTACATGTTGTGAAAAGGATCTTTCGGTATCTTAAAGGAACACTTCATCGTGGTCTGTGGTATCTGAAAGACTCCTCTATTGCACTAATATCTTATGCAGATTCGGATTACGTTGGGTGTCAAGATACTAGACGTAGCACTTCTGGCAGTGTGCAACTTCTTGGAGATAGACTGATTAGTTAGGCATCTAAAAGGCAGAAAAGCGCTACGATATCAAGTACGAAGACTGAATACATTGCCATGTCCAGTTGTTGTGATCAAGTTCTGTGGATGAGATTACAATTAACTGACTACGATCTTGGCTTCAACAAAATTCCGATGTACTGTGACAACAAAAGCTCCATTGCCCTTTGCTGAAACTACGTTCAACACTCCCGGGCGAATCATATTGACATACGCTACCATTTTATCAAAGAGCAAATGGAAAATAGAGTGATCGAATTGTATTTTGTCAACATGAGTATCAGCTGGCTGACATCTTCACAAAGGCTTTAGATCGAGGACGTATCGAGTTTTTGATCGACAAGCTTGGTATGAAATCATTCTCACCAGCGACTCTTCAGGAGTTGGCAGAAGAATCTGCAGAATAGTGGTGGTAAACTATTCTCGAGTATCCTTTTTTATCGTCATCATGTATATTATCGTATATATATAAACCACCAAAATAAAATTACAAAAATATAAAACCTACAAAAACCATAAAAAAATATAAAATCAAGAAAATCCAAAGATATTTTTCATTTTAAATCGGGCATGTCTTTTAGTACGGTAATATTTACGGCCTTAGAAATGTTGATTAATATTGACACGACGACATAAATAGAGTCCGTATAAAAGCTGTACATATTTTAAACATGCCCAAATGGCTTGTAGTTATTTCTGACTACAACCCGCTTTTCGCATTAAAGTCACGTATTTCTTTCGAAAACGTTGGCTCACAACAGGAATTAATTTTATCGGGTATGGTTTACATTAAAACCATACAAGGGATCAAGTTTACTTTATAACTTGGTCTAACACAAATTTGTGTACGCTTCAGTCACTTATTTTGTTTAGATAAGAGAAATCTTATTGCCACCAGAATCGTTCTTTTAAATCATTAAACAGAAAATGCTTTCATCGGTATTGGACTCTTTAAACAACGACTACAGCTCTTTAAATAGAAAACGGGTCTGTATTTAAGGGGGAGAAAATATCAAATCATCTTTGTCATCAAAACAAAAATCGTCTCCAAAATTTTTTTCAGCAAAGTTAAACGGTTAAGTGTTGTTCGTTGTGATTTTGTCAAGTTAGTGGATTTTAGATTTGTTGTAGACCGTCTCGTGCATTTGATTTCGATTTAGATATTATTGGCTTTTAGACAAATTCAATTAAGTGTGTTAATTCGTTCCGTGTGGGAAATAGTTAAATGGACATTTAAGTGTTAACAGATGTTATGTTTATTAACAATTGTTTAAACAAACTTTGCTATCACTTAAAAGTAAAAGTCAAGAAACTGGGGGTTTAATTTGCAATTAGGTGAAACATGTTTTTGACCTAAGTCAAAATCACATACCCCCGCCCCCTTTTTTTCTTTGTTTCGTCTACTACACACAAACCAAAAGCACAAGTTGCCGCCATAGCCATTCATCCATCTCGAATACTTGCTTTTGGATCATTTTTCTTTGTGTCAAACTCGTCTAAGGTACAATTTTCATATGCACACATCATTTTTTCACGCCTAAGCATGTTTTATTCCTAAACAAATCCCCAATTAATTAATTTTTAGGGTTTATATTATAATTGATCGGTGGGTTTTGATTGGGATAGGATTTAAAACATTAGGTTATGATTAGATTGATTCGTTATGCCATAGAACTTGTACTAGGATTTCCAATGAGTGCGTTTGATTAAGAACAGAGTATGGATTCGGACTTAATTGAGTATAAAAACAAAAGTGGATTCAGACTCAATGAATAAAGAGGAACAAAGTGGATTCAGACTTTAAAAACATGATCGATTCCGAATTATATGCCTGTATTTGAATTACGACTTATGTGATTAGATTCTGAATTATGTCATTGTAGTTGGATTCCAAATTATGTTCTTATAACTTGGATTCCGACTAATGTATTCCGACTTATGTACATGACATCGATCCCGACTTATGTACATGACATCGATTCTGACTTATGTACATGACATCGATTCCGACTTATGTACATGACATCGATTCAGACGTATGTGCATGACATAGGATTCCGACTTATGTGTATGACATGGATTCCGAATTATTTATTTAACATAGGATTCCGACTTAAGTGCATGACATGGATTCCGAATTATGTATTTGACATAGGATTCCGACTTAGGTGCTTGACATGAATTCCGAATTATGTACTTGACATGGATTCTGAATTATATATTTGACATAGGATTCGGACTTAGGTGCTTGACATAGGATTCCGACTTAGGTGCTTGACATGAATTCTGAATTATGTACTTGACATGAATTCCGAATTATATATTTGACATAGGTATTTGGATTCCGACTTATGAGACTAGATTAGGATTCCGAAAAACAAACTGTGTTTGGGTTCCGAATTATGAACATGGTTGGATTCCGACTTATATGCTTGTATATGGATTCCGAATTATATGCTTGTATATGTGATTGTATTTGGATTCTGACTTATACTAGCTTTTTGGATTCCGAATTATACTTTGTTTAGGATTCCAAATTACAAATTGTTAATACTTATGTGGATTTTGACTTGATGTTAAGTGATTATTTTGGGTAGTGATGGTTTTTCTGCTATAACATATGTTAGATTTTATGGTATGTCATGTGCTAGTTGCTTTAAGTTGTTGTATTTTAAGTGTTGCAATATAATGCTTTAAGGTGTATACATCATGATATATGTATCTTGTGTATCAATGTGTGTGTTTTGTCTTACTGGCAATCATGTCTCGCACTCAAGCTCAACAAATTGAACTCGGCCTTGCACTCGTACCAAAAGACAACCGCCTTAAACTCACTCCCAATGATCAACGATTGAGAGAAGGTTACGTTCCATCACAAGCTGCATTCAGAATCGCTATCGAAATACTTGATCTTTCACCGATCAGAAATGCACTGAGGATCTCAGCAAGTGTTCCAGAAATCTACATGCATGAGTTTTGGACATCCATCAAAGCAATGACAAACACAAAGTTTTCATTCACCATCAATCGACAGAAAAAGGAATTTTCTCTTGATCAGTTTTGGGAAATTTTTGGATTTCCTTCTTTAGCTAAAGGGAAAAATTATGCTGCTGATCCAGATAGAGAAGAAATTATAAAGTTGATTACGTCTCTCGGCTATGATGAATAATTGCCAAACTTGTCTAGTTTTAACACTTCTAAGCTTGGACAACCATGAAAGGCAATATTTAGCATCATTATCTGGTGTTTGACTGGAAAAGCAGAGGTGTAGATTCTTTGAGACTTTCTCAGGCTCATATATTTTATGGAATCTACAAGCGCTTCAATTTAGACTGTGCCTCTCTCATGTGGGAAGAATTTCATTATCAAGCTTTCAGAAATGCTAAGAAGAAATCTGAACACCTTCAGTTTCCACGCTTCACAAAGCTTATCATCAATTACTTCATGAAAGCCGATGAAGCTATCGACCGACGTGGCAGATTCTTCGACAACTCAGAAGATGATGATTCTTTCTTGGTAAGCATGAGACAAGACGGAGCTAAGATCCTTTACTCAGGTATCCCAGCTCCAGTCCCGGATAATCTGCTGAACGATGGAATCAAAAAGAGTACTGCATATAAGACACTTCTGCAAGAAAATGAAGAAGACAAAAAGAAAGTAGCTGCTGGAGTATTCAAGGCACCAAAACCCAAAAGCAAAAGAAAGGAAACTGATTCTATAGAAGCTGATACACTAAAACAAGACAAAGGCAAAAGAACAAGAACCTTGCCTCTAGGAGAAAAAGGCCAAGGGAAAGAAAACACTTCTCATGGATGAAGATATAGAAGAACAACAAACGCCTTTGACTGAAAAACAACAACTGAAGCATTTGAAGCAGGTTTTCCAACGAAGTAGAAAAGAAACAGGAGGTAGTGGATCGGGTCAGAGGTCAAAGGAAATCGCAGTTTCTGACATTGCTGACTTTGGAGAACCCGATGCTTACGAGGACGGGCCAGTTCATGATGAAGACGATGATTAGCAGCACGAACACCACGACACAAGTTTCGATGATATTCCACATGTACAAACAGAGATGGTACACATGAAGACATAGATCGCTGACATCAACAAGGAGAAGAGTGTAACCAAATCCACTTCAGTGTCGGATCCGGTAGGTAAATACCTAAACCTTCACTCTCTAGAATCAAAAGTTACTAACACCGATCCTTCATCAAACCCGAACATGGTTAATGTCCCTATAACTTTGGCCACGACATCGGTAATCAGTACCATTGTGACAACTCCTATAACCCCTTCACTATCAACCATTTAACCCGTGTCTTTACCGTCACATCCACCTGTCGATACGGCTTTCATGATAAGAATAGAACAAAGAATAAAAGATCAAGAAGATAAAACTACTCAAGTCACAGAGCAGTTAGAATCATCAAAGAGAGCTCATGAACAGGAAATAGCTCGCCTCAGAGAAGAATTAGCTAATCGACAACAAAGTAAAGAGTCATCAAGAGCAAGTCTAGAAGCTAAAGCAGCCAGAAAGCAAGAACAGATCGAACGTCTTCGAGAACTGAAAAGGAAGTATAAAGACGAGAAAGAGAGTCTTGTTAAAGCCAACGAAACACTTATTGAATCCATCAGTGAAAAGGTTCAAGGATCTATTGAAATGGCACTTCCTGCTCTACGAGACGAGTTTAAAAAGATTGTCGCAAGCAAATTGATGATCAAGTCTTCAGACACTCAGCAGTCAGACTATCTAATTGCTCAAAGGCTCACAGACTACGAGTTGAAGAAGCTGTTGCATGCTCGCATGATTCAAATCAGGTCCCACAACCAAACACCAGCCCAAATAGCACTCCACAAGGCTCTAAAGACGGCTATGGATGAAGACACTGAGATATTTGAAAAGCATGGCACCGTCGTCCCATAAAATAGTCTACAACAAGATAAAGAAAATGAAGAAGAGGGTGAATCAGACAAACCCAGTGAATCTTCCAATAATGAAGAAGATGATGACGGTGAAGATGAAGATGACGATGACGATGACGGTGACGTTGATGATAAAGGTGATGACGACGATGATGACACAGACGGTGATGACGATGCTGAAAAGCACGATGATGAGAAAGTATGGATGAACGTGTCAATGATGAAGATGAGTCAGAGGATGATGACAAAGAGAAAAAGGATGAAGATGACGATGCGGATGATGATAACACCAACAAAGATAAGTCAGATGATGATGATGATCAAACTTCAGGAAAAGGTGACAAGTCTCAAAAGGATGATGTTACCAAAGATCAAACCACCACTCCATCAGCCGAGGAAACTCAACTAACCGAGTCACCTCAAAAGGGCAAACGCACCAAACGACGTCATGATGTTGATGCTAGTACGACAGCCTCATCCGTTCAAGATCCATCTGCACCAGCTACCACATCTACAACACAAACACCAGAACAATCCATCCCGGAACCTGATCAACCAATACCTGAAGTTTCAGAATCTGCACCAGTAAAGGATATTCCAGCAACTCAGTCAGTTCCAAAACATGAACCAGTCACGGATATTCCAGCCACTGAACCCATTTCTGACATTTAAGAATCAAGTGATCCGGCATGGGTGGATACAATCACCGTAGATGAGAATGCACCCGAGCAACCTTGGGTCACGAAAGCTGCTAGTATTCGTCCTCTCACTCAAGCTGATGAATCAGATTTCTCCCAAATCCTCAGCAATCCCATCGACTTCTCAGCATACCTAGTTTACAATTATGGGACTGATAACATAACTCTGGCTATGGTAACTCGAGCACTTCATGATCCCACCTTCCTTGCTAACTCAAGAATCAGCAGAATAGAGGTTAAATACAATGTAAATGAGCTTTTGAAAGCAATGAACACTCCTCAGCGAGCATGTCTTCACAAGCCTGAAAAAGCTCCTCTCCCGACAGCAGAAGGTGATTCTCAAATTATACGTGATTTCTTTGTATGCCGTGACCTTGAGTATTTGGTGAAAGGCGCAAACAAGTATGCGACTTCATTAAATTTGGTCAAAGCTGCAACTTGGGGGTCAATACCATGGATTGATGAAAAGGTTGATCGTCTCTGGATAAAGCAATTAGTTCCTCAGTATGATCATTATGCCAAATTAGGTGCATCACATTGGGGCCAAAACATACGACGAGCTAATAGCTATGCATGTGGGTTCAAATCAGTCACTCTAGTCGTATCTAAGATTAGAATCAAAGCCATTCTAGGAGTGAGAATTCAACCCAAGATCGGTTACCATCATTTAACAGAGATCAAAATGAAACGATAAGACGACAAACACTACACCATCATGGAAGGAGACTTTTCGGTTCTTCCTCTCGAAGACATTGAAGACATATTGCTTCTGATGACTCAAGGTACACTCAGACATTTGGAAGTTGAAGACATCATTGCCTTGAATTCAGCTCTTACAATGTACACACGTCGCATTGTAATCAAGAAGAGAGTTGAAGACTTGCAACTTGGTGTCGAAAGTTATCAGAGGAAGCTGAACCTCACTGCTCCATACACTGAAGTTCCTGATATCCATAGCGACAAAAGCCCCTACAGTACAAAAAACCCGGTTCCAGGTACCTTCTACTTAAATGGATCCGGTGAGAAGAAATTCATGAGAGTCGCGGAACTTCACAAGTTTAGTGACAGGACTCTTCAACAACTACGGGACACCTTGTTGCATCTCAACGTCATCAAGAAGCATCCCAAGCTTACAGTAAAGTGGCACGAAGGATACATAACAAGTGCTCACTACATGACCAAGAAGATTGAAGAAAACCTGAGGGAAAGACGTTTAATGAGAAGTCAAGAACGATTCGTCGGTGGTAGACCATATGGAGCGCATTACAAGCTAATGGAACGATCCATTTAAAATGGGTCGTACTATCTCAGGTCAACTCCATATTTTACTTGTGAATATGTAAATACTGTGAATATTGTGCTTTTGTGGCTTGCTATAGTGTGAAAGTATGATATTTTTTCAAGAATTTCTCATGAGATTCTAAATCTTTCAAAAATATATCATACTCAAGAACTACAACTAACCCTCATCAACTAGAGGGGGAGCATTAATATGTTCTACGGCCAAAAACAGATTTTATTTTGTTACCCAAAGACCGGTTAATCCATTAATATCCAAAATATTGATGATTAACATTTTGGATAAAGGGAGAAAATGGGATTAAGGAGACTTGTAAATATGTGTGGCTAAAAATGAAAAAAGGCTTAATGGAAAATCCAACTTGATATGTGCTATGCATATGTTAAGGGGGATCATTTTGTTGTCAAAAAACACTAAAGGTACAAAACTCTTGATAGTTATATCAAAAGTACCTCAGTGATTTTAAGGAATTTTCATGGTGACAAATACTTACCCAAAACACACTTAACTCACGATGGTTGTGGTGACAAAAGAGTGGTAGGATTAGGTACTAGTCCAATGATTCTTCCAGAACCAGAGGAATCTTCCCAAGGACAAATTCCATAGTTAGAAAATAGTAGTCCTTAGGAAAAATGGGGAATGGATTATGAACGAAGCTGAATGCCGACCAAGTACTTATGCTAGCACTGGAACAATCACAACAAGGTGCTAGTGATGATGTATTGGTAAGCATTGAAGGGGTTGAAGAATGAAAAAGAAATGTAAAGATAAAGGGTGTAAAGAAAGAAGCCCTCATTACAACTTAGACAGAAATCGGGTCAACACATTTTGAAGACAACAAAGTATCATGGACCCAGTGATGCGATGCACAACCCTTCCCAGCTAACTCAAATATCTCTCAAAAGATATTTGTTTTAATGTCACGGAGTTCAACACGTTATCTATCAGTTTATTCACTCCGAATAAATTGATATTGAAAAGGTGGCAATCCTCTCCAGCCTCCGCTCACCAAAATAAAATGCACCATTGAGTCTAGAGCCAGGAGATCATCAAAAGTCTCATTAGGACACATTTCAAAAGAAGAAATATTTTTTATGAGTCCTACGCAATATTCCTGTAATATTGCCAAAACATCTGAGCAATACGTAATTATTACAATGAAGATGGAAATCCTTCTTGAGCCAACATCAAACAAGCTCATGGTAGGTGACACGTGCGGTTCTTTAAGAACTAATCTTGTGATAACTGGAGAGAAACAATGGTTTGACTCTTAATTGAGCTTAAACTTGTGCCAAGGCCTTTACGCATTATCCAAGTGATTTTGCCAGAACACTCATAGTGGCACTCTTTAGTGTTCACAGTGATGAGTGAAAATCCTTCTAGTATCAACATCAAACAGCACTTCGGTAGGTGACAAGCAAGATTCTATTAGAATCGAGCTCGTGACAACTGGAAAGCAACGATGGTAAAAATCTTAATTGAAATTCACTTGTTCCAGATTCATGAATTGACGGCTTCAACCATTAGGATATTTTATCAAAATGGTTCACTCTTTATGTTCGCAGTCAGCTTTGGACGGTCGAATAAAGAGAACGGGTTTACCCGCGAAATCTTGTCAAGGAGATCTTTAATTAGAGCTACCTGTCACAAGTACGATATATAACGATCTTCACCGACCGGAGGTAAAACGCAACCGAATCAGAATAAAATGACAAAGCCATTTTATTCGCGTCTTATTATGTTGCTGCATGTGAAGACGGGTGGCATTGCGTTGTACCAGATGAAGTCGTCCTCACATACTTATATGTTCTGCATCAATATTTCAACAAAATTCAAGAAAGTTCAACATAAAGTCTTCCGCTGTAACAAACTCTGAAACTTTCAAGAATTCAACATAAGTATAAGTATGTGGGACATGAAGTCACGAGGAGGCCACATATCACAAGAAGGCAAAGACTGCACGTGAAGATGTTGCAAGCCAAAGCTGAAAGATTATTACAACATATTCACAAGCCGAAAAAGAAAAGAAGAAAAGAGAAACAACTGCGAGCTCAAGAACGAAGACTTAGTATAGTATGCTAGGTTTAGAACTTTGTAATTTGGAGTGACCTCCCTTAGGGGGAGATTGTTGTAAATACGTTTTTAACATATATTAGAAGTATCGGTCACTTCAACAATATTATTAAACGTGTTTAGCTCTTAGTTAGTTATTGTATCAAACTTTAGTTACTAACCAATCCATGGGCCTGTCCATGGGTTGTAGGCCCAAGCCCACCAATGCTTGGGTATATAAGGCCCCTTTCCTTCATGGAAAGGGGTTGGTTGTTCATTTCATATTTTTCATAATACACATATTTCTCTCATCTTTCTCTCTCTAGTTTCTCTCTCTAGAAACAACCCACTTATTAGGGTCATAGATTATCACTATTCTACAGTTTAACTATGTACTAGTAGAGCCAACCATTGATACTTAGGCTTGTTTTTCTTTCCTATTTTCTTTTAAGCTTCTAGCGAAAAGCAAAAGTAAGCTTAAATTTTTTATCCTTTTTAAATGAAAAGCTTACTAAAATTATGTTTTTTTCTTAAAAAGCATATTAAGTGGCTTATCACTTAATTAAAATAAGCTTTTGACAAAGTTTTGATAATAAGAGCACTGGGAATGATTGAGCTCTAAAAGTAGTGCGAAAAACGGCACGTAAAATTTTAAGGCTTTTGATACTAGATTCTTTTGACACCACATTTTCTGTGGCAACTGTTGGGCTCAAAATATGATGACAAATAATGTTATTTTTTTGAGTTTTTTAAAAACAGAATATAGTTTTTATATAAAAGAATATACATTTATTTTCATCTATATAAATAAATATACAATTTTTTTCATTTGACAGTGCAAACTTAAAATATAAACGGTAAAACTTATATCCTTTCAAAAACTATTTGTATAAACAATTAAAATAAAAGTTTAAACTAAAAAATAAATTAAATAAAAAAAACACCTTCATCTTCTTCCCCTGCTATTCTAACTAAAAAAATAACACACAAAAAAAATTCTTGGTGGACCAAAAAGAATTTAAGAGTTGATCCTATCATTATAATAATAAGATTAGAATCCCGACTCATCTGTAAATTTAAGGCATAAACATTAAATATAAAGTGAAGTGCACAACTTATTCATGTGTTATGTCGAAAAATCGAATTACATCATTCGTTAGTTTTTTGGACACCAATCATTCTTTCGTTAGTGAACGGTGCATCATACATCCCTCTGAACGGATAACGCAAATAATTTTCTCATTTAAAAAAAATAATTTGAAAAATGTTTTTATCTGTAAAAATAAGTTTTTCAAAAAAAAATCATTTTCCTTTTTAAACTTTTTTTTGAAAATAATTTTTTTTTGAAACAAGTTATTTTTTAAAAAACGCTTATTTTCGAAAGAAAAAATTTAATCTTTTTCGAAAAAAAAGTTTAATTTTCTTAAAAATGTTTGTTTCGAATAAAATTCTAATTTTTTTTTTTTAAATAACTTGTTTCAAAAAAAATTATTTTCGAAAAAATAATTTATTTTCGAAAAAAAAAGTTTAATCTTTTTCAAAAAAAAGTTTAATTTTTTTGAAACAAGTTATTTCGAAAAAATAAAAAACATTTTTTTCGAAACAAGTTATTTTAGAAAAAAAAATATTTGTTTTTACACGAACTTTTTTAGAAAGAATTAAACTTTTTTTTCGAAAAAAATGTTTTTTTATTTTTGAAGCTATTAAACTGTTTTTCCGAAAAAAATGATTTTTTTTTCGAAAACGATTAAAACTTTTTTTTTTAAATAATTTTTTTGGAAACAAGTTATTTTAAAAAAAAAGTTTAGTTTTTTTCTTCGAAACAAACTTTAAAAAAAAACATTAAACTTTTTTTCGAAAAAGATTTATCATTTTTTTCGAAAAAACATTATTCTTTCGAAACAAGTTATTTTAAGGGTAAAAACTATACAATACCATCGCACTTATCAAAATGTACCGACTTTAAACACTTACAATTTAATCGTTAGACATTACCAATTAACTTTCAAATTGATTATTGACTTTACCAATATTACCCTAAAATGACGATATTACCCTTTTCTTTTTTTACATATTTACGTTTTCGTCAGTAAATTTACGTTTTCGTCAGTAAATTTACGTTTATGTCAGAAAATTGACGTTTTCATTAGTAAATTTACGTACTCGTCAGAAAATTTACGTTTTCGTCAAAAAATTTACGTTTTCGTCAAAAAATTTACGTTTTCGCCAGTAAATTTACGTTTTCATCAGTATATTTACTTTTTCGTCAGTAAATTTATGTTTTTGTAAGTAAATTTACGTTTTCGTCAGAAAATTTTCGTTTTCGTCAGTAAATTTACGTTTTCGTCAGAAAATTTACGTTTTCGTCAGTAAATTTACGTATTCGTCAGAAAAAATTTACGTTTTCGTCAGTATATTTACGTTTTCGTCAGTAAATTCACTTTTTCATCAGAAAATTTACGTTTTCGTCAGGAAATTTATGTTTTCGTAGTAAATTTACGTTTTCTTCAATAAATTTACGTTTTCGTCAGAAATTTAAGTTTTCGTCAGTAAATTTATGTTTTCGTACGAAAACGAAAATTTACTGACGAAAACGAAAATTTACTGACGAAAACGTAAATTTACTGACGAAAACGAATATTTTCCGACGAATACGTAAATTTTCTGACGAAAACGTAAACTTACTGACTTAAACGTAAATTTTATGACGAAAATGTAAATCTTCTGACGAATACGTAAATTTACTGACGAAAACGTAAATTTACTGACGAAAACGAAAATTTTCTGACGAAAACGTGAATTTTATGACGAAAACGTGAATTACTGACGAAAACGTAAATATACTGACGAAAACGTAAACTTACTGACGAAAACGAAAATTTACTGACGAAAACGAAAATTTACTGATGAATACCTAAATTTACTGACGAAAACGTAAATTTTTTAACGAAAACGTAAATTTACTGACGAAAACGTAAATTAACTGACGACGAAAACGTAAATTAACTGACGAAAACGTAAATTTACTGACGAAAACGTAAATTTACTGACGAAACGAAAATTTACTGACGAAAACGTAAATTTACTGACGAAAACGTAAATTTTCTGACGAAAACGTAAATTTTATGTCGAAAACGTAAATTTACTAACGAAAACGTAAATTTACTGGCGAAAACGTAAATTTTATGACTAAAACGTATATTTACAGACGGAAACGTAAAGTTTCTGTCGAAAACGTAAACTTACTGACAACAACATAAAAATACTGATGAAAACGTAAAAAAATCGATGAAAAACGTAAAACAAAAGTAATAAATTTACGTTTTCGTCGGTAAATTTTCATCGATTTTTTTATGATTGTGGGTTTGGCTACTCATCCTTTAGCTACTACGTTTAATGATTATGGTGTGAGAAAGAGTGAATGTGGCATTATTTGTAATTATGTAAAAGAAGACAAGGGTAATATTGTCATTTTAGGGCCATATTGGTAAAGTGTATAATCAATTTGAAAGTTTATTGGTAATGTCTAGCGATTAAATTGTAAGTGTTTAAAGTCGGTACATTTCGCTAAGTAAGATGGTATTGTACAGCTTTTACCCTTATTTTAAAAAAAAGTTTATTATTTTTCGAAAGAATTAAACTTTTTCTTGATTTTTTTTTAATTGATAAGGTTAATTATACATCCTGGAAAATGAAAAAGACGAGAATACCTTCCTTTTTAGACATTATTAATTCTTAACGAGAAAACTATTTGCACCATCCGTCCAGAGGGATGTATGATGCACTGTTCACTAACGCAAGAACGGTTGGTGTCCAAAAAACTAACGAATAATGTAATTCGAATTTTTGACATATCACAGCGATAATTTTTGCAGTACACTCTTAAATATAAATACAAATGTTTCAAAAAATTAGAAAAACCCACTCACAAAAACATAAACACACATAAAAAAAAAAAAATTATCAGCCGAGCGGTGCGCCAACTGCCAAGTGATTAGTCACCGTTCCTTGCTCTAACATTGCTTTCTAGAGTTTATCAAAGTGTCTGAAACGATATTCAAGTTTAACACATGGACATACGGGTGGGAATCGGGTCGGGTTAGTCGGGTTCGGATTATTCAGGTCGGGTTGAATTCAGGTTAAGGGTAAAAATATTTTACCCGAACCCAACCCGAGTTGAACTCGGGTTAGTCGGGTTCGGGTCTACTCGGGTCGGGTCTATTCGGGTTCGGGTCAACCCGACTACAGGTAAAATATAAAAAAAAAACTTTTTTTTTAATTTTTTTAATAGAAATTATATTTAATTTTAATTTTAAAAATAAAAAAAATAAAAAAATTTCTTATTCGGGTCAATCGGGTTGACCCGAACCCGAATTAAGCATAAATATTTTACCCGATGTCCGACCCGATTTCGAATTCGAGTTAGTCGGGTTGACCCGACTAACCCGAATTGAAACTTCAACCCGAGTAACCCGACCCGAATATGCTCGGGTCGGGTTCGGGTCGGGTCGGGTCGGATCGGAAATATTGACACCCCTACATGGACACATGGTCATGGAGACATGTTACAATCAAGTTTGTCCCAGTATATCATTTTCAACTTTTCATCACGTGCACACACACAAAAGCAATATACAGTTATACACACACGTTATCGTACTAAACTACTAATACAAGAAAATAGAAATAACATGCAACAAAGTACCAATATTCTATAAAAGTTAAGTAGCACAAAATCTTTCCATAATAAGTTCGCACAAGAGATTCAGAAAAATCTTTAAATCCTGTCAACTGTCATAGCCTAAAAACGTATAGACAATGAGATTGATTACTTCACTCAGCAGCTTATGCTTTGTGCCTATTAGTACTGATCATTTCCTGCATCAGCATTACCATAACCACGGTTATAGCCACCGCCACCATAACCACCAGTACGAGGAGCACGCTCAGTGGCCAAACTAACACGAACAGACCTCCCATTCAGTTCCTGAACAAAAAGCAACAAATTAGAACCTGTAAATTTTAAATGAACCAGACCATGTTTAAGTTTAGCTGCATAGAGTTTAGTTCTGAACCTTGCCATCCATAGAACACATAGCCTCTTTTGCACAGTCCTCAGTCTTGTAGCTCACAAACCCAAATCCCCTTGACCTTCCAGTTTCTCTGTCGGTAATGACCCGTGCTGGATCATTAGAATATTACATGTTATGTAGTATAATAGTAATGTAAGTAGCATTATTCACATTTTGTCAAAATATGTTTAGACTGGTATGCTCCCTGTTATAGATTAGACAGAAACCATATCCCCTGTAACAAATGCACCGAGTATTACAAATATACCAGTTTATAAGAATTATGCATATGTTATTCTTACCTTCAACGAGCTCACCAAAGCTAGAAAATGCTTCCTTTAAGGAGTTATCATCAGTCTGATATGAAAGCCCTGAGAACATTCAGATAAATTATATTACAGTTTGTAGATACAGAAACAAAAAATAAATAAAGAAACATACCACCAATAAAGAGCTTCGAAGACATGCAGCGGAAAGCATTATACATTGATGGACCTGTCATGTGTCCGTTGGTTACAGTGGTCTGAGAGATACTTTGCCTCATGATGCTTCCAATTTTGTTGTAGAGAGCCATTTCAGTTGTGTGAGTTTAAAGAACCTGCATTTCATACTTCATACATGAGTAAATTGTCATTTATGTTGATACAGAACAAACATACAACACAACGTGACATGGTAAAAATAATATATATCTTCTTTCCAAATCATACATCCTAAGCTTCTAAGTTGTCCATAACATTTTTCAGATGACCTTAAACAAGAACTGTGCATTCATACACCATATGTTCTAATAATCAGTCAGAGGGTCAGACTAATCTAGTCTAGCAGACATATGTATAGCCTAGAGGTCTCTAACTCCACTATGAATATCACATATCAGTATTATAGGTAACCGCAGTAGCTCTTGTTATGCCTAAGTGATAGGAAATAAACATAAATATGTCCAAATCTCAAACTGATATCGGTGTTTAAAAATTTAGCAATCATTTAACAACATATGGAACTATATAATCACACAAAACGCTTAACAAACCATTTTCAAGTAAACTTTTATGTTTTTATATTTACAAAAGGAAAATTAACATAATTTATGTGTATAACAGATGAAATATTCAAACATACGCTTGTAAACATATAAGAAATAACAATAAGTGAGATCGCTAATGTTCAAACTTCACTGTTTATTCTTAGATGGTCATTTACTTTTGATCTTATCTAGTTTCAACAAACAACCACAGGTGAAACAATGATTAACATCAAAGTAACTAAGAAAATTAAATATTAAAACCAACATTAAAAAACCGAAACAATGTTAACTAACAAAATACTAAAGAAATAGAATAATAAAAATCAAACAACAAACATGTAAATGACCTTGGACAAAAGAAAATCAAAAGACATACTCTGTAGACCAAATCAGAAATGAAACAAAGAAAAGTGACCATGCAACAATCACAAAAGTAGGAAGATAGAAACTTAAACGCACCTTTAAGAAAATAGAGAGAAAATGACTCAGGGTTTAAAGAGCGGCTAGGGTTTATGTCGACACAAAGGAGGAAGAATAATACTCCTGTGCTAACCAACAAACAAATCACTGACTGATGGCTGTTTATGGACCTGGGCTCTATTTTATTTTCACTCAATGGACTAGACCAGCCCAAGTGAGATTACTGACGACCTTAATTGGACTGGTACCCGCGCGTTGCGGCGACAGGTACCTGTGACATAATTTTTGACGAATTATATATTAACATAATTTTTGGCGAACTATATATTAGTTATATGTTTTTCTTACAACGACATATGGAAAACCGAAACTTTGAAGTTTGGGTAACTTTATGTTGGCTAGCCGAAGCAAGTGACTCCGATTTCTAGTTGAACCCGTTGGCCGGTTCGGTTTTTGAAAAACTATATACACTATCATTTTAGGTAGACATCATATGTACGCTTTTTGTAGATATATGCTTCTAGTTGTTGTATAATGTGAATATATACTTATATTTTTAGTAAAGGAGTGTTTTAATTGTATATTAAGTAGTATTAATTATTTTTATTTTCAAGCGTGTATTAATTATTATGTATTAATTAGTTTAAATATGAGTATTAAATTATATTTGTATTAAAGAGGTGTTAGAAATTGCAATTTAATTTTTTAGGCTTGTTTTGGTTATACACAATGCATTAGTAAGATGTAAGTTGAATTTTCAAGTATTTTATACTTAGAAGGCCTAAATGCTTTATGTGTAGTATAGATATAGATATATCACCTCGAATTCAGTTCATTTCGCGCAGTGCAACGGTAGATACCCGATGACTATTTTTGAGATGACATATGTTACTACTCGTGCTTTTTAAATTGTATTAAAAGATTGAAGATTTAAAAGAATTAAATCAAAATAAAATAAACCTTAAAAAATAAAAATTAATTAAAATATATCAAAATACATATTGAATCAAACAACATAAAATTTAGAATATAATGAAATTAGATTATGAAAAAATAAGATAATAAGATATTTCAATTTTAAAAATAAAAATGATTTTTTAATTAACTTTACAAAAGGTTGTTAAAAAACATGGAGGGGTCAATTACAAAATAAATGTTTTCATAAATAATCAGTTTAAATTTCTTCAGATTTTCTAAAAATAAGATTGTCTCAAATGTTTTATAATATACTAAGATAAGATAAGATTATGTTTTTTTTAACTGCAAATGTTAGTGGTTAGTGGATTGAGTGGTGCAATGACATCCAAGCGAGAGATATGTATTTTTCGAACCCTCGCCTAATTATGTTAAACTCCTTATCCGCTTCACTTAAGAGGAAAAGCCCTTGGCAGGTCTTGAACCCAAGACTTCCAGGGAACCTCCCCCAAGGAAACCATTTAATGGAACCTTGGTGGTCAACTGACCTAAGCCAGTTAGTTTGATTGTGTCATCATCTTATCTTAACTTATCTTATTATATTGGAGTAAATCATTTGAGACATTTTTATTTTTAAAAAATCTGAAAATTATACATTTTAAAATTGATTTTTTTTTGGAACATTCATTTTGGGTTAAACATTTTTTGTAACAACCTTTTGAAACAACCTATTAAAAAGTCATTTTTATATTTAAAATTGAAATGTATTTTTAATCTAATTATTTTTTAAAATCTAATTTAAACATATTTTTTTTTAATTTTATACTCTTCGATTTAATATTCATTTTCATATATTTTAATTAATTTTAATTTTTCTCTGAGGGTTTATTTTGTTTAGATTTATTTTTTTTACAACTTCAGTAATTGAATACAAATTTAACAGACAAGAGTAACATTTATCACTTCAAAAGTCGTCACCGGTATCTACCGATACATTACACGGGTAATATACCAGTATTTATTTATTTTGTAAAGTTTGGTTTGGAATCGACTACTTTATAACTATGATGTACTGGGTGGTATTTTGCTCCAAATCTTATCAACGGATCAACCCTTATTTCTATTAGAGTATATATTACTATACTTTAATAAACTTTAAGTTCACAAATCAAGTTTATGTAATAACAAGGTTTTGATGCCCGCGCTTTGTCGCGAAATATTTTGTATAATTGGCCCCCTTTTTTGTCACACAAAATGAGGAAAAATACATTAAAAAAACGCATCTCGAGTACTACTCTTAATGAACATAATCAATTAGTGATTTAACTACGGTGTGAGTGTATGCAACCTCTTCAAGACGCCAACATGCAATAGCATATGAAGTCGTGAAGGTAGTAATCAAGGGTTAAGCAAAGAGTTGTTGCAACCATGTGTAACACGCTTCAATTATATACTATTTAAATAATCTGAAGATGCGTAAATTATGCAAATTCAAATACTTCTTGACAATTTTTAAAGGGGAAATTATATGTATGTGCCCTAACATCATGGATCTTAAGTGAACAACATAGATGTTTGTGTGTTATTCATTCCTCTCTTGATATCTTAAAGCGTACACATGGCTCATATATAGCACACATCGTTTTTTTTACTGTTATTCTAAGCAAAAAAGTTATTAACAATTGAATGTTTAAGACTTATAAAATGTTGCATAATAACTCATGCACAATAAAAAAGGAGCTAAAAGAACACACTCGCGAAAAAATTTACTTCCCCATCCTTTATAATTCCAAATGATTATGTTTTGTAAATCTTCCACATTTCCTAACCTTGTCAACCTCATTGTCGTATTATATGCAACATAGACAATTTATTAGCATGACTCCTTACGTCGACAGTATAACCAAACACATTTTGTGACAAAACAATTTCTTCCCTAACTTGTTAGCTACAACTGTTGATGGTTTGTTAGAAAAAGTGCATTAATTCAAGTTTTTGTAACCTTTGTCTTTGCATAAAGAAAAATTCTTGTTAAGAAGCACGAAAACAAACATGACTAAAACCTATGATGTCGATATTTAATCTCATAACTTATCAACTATAAGCAACCCTGATAACTATGTTGTAATAACTATAATCGGCCCCTAAATGCATATGGACGTGTTTTTGTGTTTTTAAATGTTTTTTGGATATGTTAACGGTGAAAATATGAAACCCTTGCTATATTTAATAATTTTTAATTTTAATCATTTGGATCTTTACCCGTTGAACTGCCACATTCTCCGGTAACTGATGACACAAACCAACTTAATGCCCATTTTTGGCCCTGAGGGCAGGATATGCAGCCATGATTCTAGTTGTAAGAATCACAAATCTCGGTTGGGTGTTCGTTGGTTTGACTTTATATTCGAGATCCTCTTTCCCAGCCTTTCTCGCCTGCCTATCATTTCGTAATCGGTCATCTCATTCTATACAATAAAATATATAGTTGCAAGGTAAAAAAAATACTTTTACGTATTTGGAATAAAATCCAATCTTAAAATGGAATATGTGGTGTAGATTATGCATTAAAATAGGACAACGGGATTACCTTCATCTCTTTAATACTCTCCTGACCATTTGTATTAGAGTTTTTCAGCATAAATTTAGTTTCTTAACTGAGTAATCTTTGGCACAACATCCACCAATATGGCATCATTTTCAATTATGACGAGCTACCTAGGTTCAAGGATCGACGCCAATTCAAAAATCCTAAAAGTAGTCATGGGCATAATGATAACAAAAAACGACAAAATATTTAAGGTAGAGAGTATGACGTACTTATTGTTTAGCTTATCCCACCTCAATTTAGCTCTTGTAGAAGCCAATTTCTAAACTCATTAGTCAATTGCAATGAGTTTTATATTCAATCAACCAAAGCAGTTGTTTAAAAACTAAGTAGAAAATGTCCAACATAAACCACTTGAGCATTGAATCCAATCTAACTGATTTAATAGAGACTAGAAGGATTACTTGGAGAATTTAAGTACAAGGTATATCACCCTTTAGTTAAGCTAAAAAGTCTTAAGTGACTTCCTATGCTCACATCCACATGATAACATCTAGCACCTCTAAATGATTAAGATCATCAAAAATTAACTATGCTAAAAGTTACTTCAAGATGAAATATTTATAGCAATTAAATACAAGTTTAACATATAGTACATTTAAAGGTACATTTATTTTTATGAATGACAAAAGTGACATGATTCTAGACTACATATGCCATAAGGGATATTATGATCCACAATAATATAGTTGTTTTAACTACTTATTATGATTTGTAAGAAATAAATTAGTGTGTATGTAGTATGATAATACAACAACTAAACAACCTCTTTTTTATTACCAAAATGAAAACCAAACATGCCGCTTTTGACATATACCAATCAACCTTTTTTCAGCAGCAAGATCAGCAACCTGATGTAGACTAAAAAACACATATAATAATTTGATCTTTTGGTTCCAATGAATACCAGAAACAATTCTTTCAACAATCGTTGATTCTACTGAATACCGATTATTAGGGTAAAAAACTTGGCAAACAACGGCCAATGGTTTAAATTTTATTAAACTGATAACTGCCTCGCTATGGTTATAACAACATGTTTAAATAATGACAGGAAACAAAGAAAAACCCTAAAACATCAATGGGCTCGACTGTGGCCCAAAGACAAAGTCCCACATAAAATGTAAATAACAGAAAAATGAAAATAAATCAAAGTAAAATGGCTTTTTGGGCCTCCAAAAATCCTTAACCAGCTATAGCGTCGTTCCTCTCGTTTTTTGGTCATTTTGATAGGTTACGACTGAAAACGGACTTGTGATGCTCAAGTTATGGTCGTTTTAAGAATGACCTCTTCTTCACACAATCTTGGGCTTCAAGAAACAAGTCATCCCATTCTTCAATACTTGGGCCTCCATTATTCTCGCGTAGATAAGAAAAATTCATCCTCGAATTCCCAGCAGTATCATCATCAAAAGAATCACCATCGTAAAGAAACAAGTGCTTCGCATTAAAAACATCAGAGTATCGAATATGGCTTGGTAACTGTTGGAAATATGTTTTTCCCGTTAAAAGACTCGGTCACTCCAATAGTATAGTTACAGGCTCGTTGTTAAGTTATTTGTATAACATTAAACAAACCCGACCCATGAGCATGTTCATGGGACGGCGGCCCAAGTCCATTTATGGATTGGGGTATAGATACCCTCTCTTTTAATGGAGAGGGTGTTGCTTGGTTTTAGTTTCTTAATATATTTTCACACATTTTCTCTCACTTTCTCTCTCTACTTTTTTTTCTCTAGAAACCATTAACCTTACTCTAGGTTAAGGAGTACAATTGGTATCAAGAGTCATGGGATGAAATCAAGTTTTGTGTTTGTGTTTTAGGTTGATCTGTGATATATTGTTCATATATCTCACGGTTCAATTTTTTTGTAGTTTTTTGTGTTTTGATCATCATAAAAATCATCTACATACCTTTGTAGTGATTGCTTTCTTCTTATTTTATGCAAATCCACAAAATTTGTTCTTGTTTTGTTTGATTTTTTGTGAAAAATTGGTATTAAAAGTACAAATCTTGATTTATTTATTTATTTTCAGAAATTTAAAAAGTTCGCATTTTTATGCTTATTTAGAGGTTCTATTACTTGGATGTACAAGCCGTTTCGTGGGAAATCATCATATAAGTTTCGTTTTCGAAGTTAGAGTTCTTTTGGAAATTTTTGGATTTTTGGGAAAAATACCGAAATAACCAAAACCTTAGTTTTACCGAAATAGTGACTATTGCGGTTTTACCGAAATTGTGTTTTTGCAATTTTACCAAAATAGTGGTTTTGTTATTTTACCGAAATAGTGCTTTTTGCTATTGTACTGAAATAGTGTTCAAACTATTTTACCGAAATCGTGATTTTCCAATTTTACTGAGATAGTGCTGTGGCTATTTTACCGAAATAGTGACTTTGCTATTTTACCGAAATAGTGACTTTGTCATTTTACCAAAATAGCAGCTTTGGGTATTTTACCGAAATAGTGACTTTGCCATTTTACCGAAATAGTGACTTTGTCATTTTACCAAAATAGCAGTTTAGGCAATTTTACCGAAATCCTATTTATTGGAAAATACCGAATTGAGGAATTTATTAAAATTCCAAGATAACGTGTCAATGTAATTTTGATAAATTTCGGGTTAACTCAAGGAAAACTTAGAAGACATTTCACACACAATCTACATCAACAAACAAGGTTTCAAGAATTTTACTGTTTTATCGTTGGTTCATAAAATCCCGCAAATTTATTTCTCGGTTTCTCCACGTTTTGTAAAATCCCGTATTGTTCTTTTGACTACAAACACATTCACTTTATTTCATTGCTCGATCAACACAGTAATCCTTCATTAGACTGATATTCAAGATGAATCCACATTCCTCGATGTCGTCACTTTCAGATTTGTCAATCATTTAGGGTACTGATAACCGCCCGTCTATGCTTATTAAAGAGCTTTATGAGTCATGGAAAATCCGTTTTGAGGTTATATATGTTGGGTAGACCAAATAGAAGACTTATTCTTGAGTCGCTGGAGAATGGACCGTTAGATTGGGGCACGATTACTGCTGATGGCGTGACTCGACCAAGGAAACTTCATGAGTTGACACCGGCAAATCAAAAAATCATTGATTATAATATCAAGGCTACCAACATAATCCTTCAAGATCTTCCACCAGATGTTCATAAACTTGTGAGTCATCATGAAATCGCAAAGGAATTATGGGAGCGACTAAGTACATTGATGCAAGGCACTTCATTGACAAAACAAGAACGTGAATGTCAACTATATAATTTGTTTGATAGGTTTACCTACAACCAAGGGGAGACACTTCATGATTTTTATTGGCAATTTGCTATATTGCTTAATGAATTGAATACCTACAACCTAAAGATTGAGCAATTTCAAATCAACACCAAGTACTTTGTTAGTGCAAACATTACGATGTTTAGTCGATATAATCTCTTCGTGTTTTGTTGATGCCAAACATATAACTCGCAATACATTATATAAAATGTTAAGGTACTCATAATCACTCATGAATACATTTGTATACTTCTCTCGACACCTCCAAGATCGCATTCGGCATGAATCACTCAAGGTATGAATAAACAAGTCATTAACCTTACTAAGTGATCAAGGATTAATATTTACTTAAAACTCACTTTTATTAAAGTGACAAAGTATTTTTAAATAACTTTATTTTCAAGAAAATGTTTTATTAAAAAGAAAATGCAAATTTGAATTTTGCATATTCCAAAGAATATTCCCTAAGGCATATTCCAAAGAATATTCCTTAATTTGAATTTAGGATATTCCAAATGGATAAAGAATATCCCCTTTGGGTAATTTCTTCAGCAGATGGACTTTACCCACTAAAGGAAAAAAAAGCACGGACTCCAAAGCGCGAGGTTCCTTAAAGGTACCCGCGGTTCTTTATTGATAATGAACCGTAAGGGCATTTAAGGAACCGCGGGTAATTATAGCCGTTGCTCTCTTTTCCTATAAATAGTGGATCATTTCCAGCTTATCTTTCAACCCTTTTTGCACATTTCTCTCAGTTTCTTTAAAAACATCTTAAATTCTTGATTAGTTAGTTTTGATTAATCTTGTTTAAAATGTGATTCTATCCTCAACCTTATCATCCTCTCAAGTGCAAAGAGAAGAACACTTTCATAACAATGAAGTGTTGGGTTCATAACATGATGAATATATCTCCTTTTAGATCTAGTTATGTTTATAGTTTTACTACAATGGAAATCATAAAAATCCAAGTTGTGTGTATGCTTGAACTTTATGTATATGTAGTAGATCCAAGTGATGGGTGCACTTAGATGTGTTTGTAAGGGTATAAGATCCAAGAGATGGGTATCCTTGGATTAGGTGCTAGGAGTGTAGATCCAAGTTATATAAATACTTGGATATAGTGTTAGAGTCATAGATCTAAGTTATGTGTATACCTAAGATTAGAACTCGACATCTAGCCTTGTGTCGTAAAATGGGAAGTAGGCGACGTGTATAGATTGGTCCTACCTAAGATTAGGACTAGACATCTAGCTTAGTGTCGGAAATTGTCACACCCCACCATGGCGGAATATGGGAAGCGACGTATGGTTATCATCACAACAATAGTGTGTCTATAGAGAGAACTAAATGAAATTCAAATATCATAAATGGTGACACAAATATCATGACAATATCTCAACAATACAAGAGTCTAGGTAAGTAGGTAAAAGTCATACCTCTTACCAAAGACAAACAAATAAACAACATCAAACATATAGGTGTCTAAAATGTATCACTTATTCAAACAATGAAAAGAAAACTAAGAGGAAAGGGATTCCTCCTAATACAATCCTAGCAGCCTCTAATCTCTAGCCACTTCTAATATCATCCTTCATAACTACCTCACCTGAAAATGACACTAAAATCTGTCAACATAAAGTTGATGAGAACATAGGTTTAAGGTATCTAGAACATCATAAGAAACTTGACATCCACCGTAAATAAGTTGAAGAAAATAAATTAAAGCAATGGACTATAAAGTGATATTCATGTTACACACAACTACCAACAAAACATACTATAACAATTAAGTACACAAAATAAGAACAAATGCACCTACACCTATCTGAATCTTTCTCACACCCAGTGTGGAGATGAACCATATCCCCGTCGAGATATATTGTCTCCGAAAAGACAATGCACAAGTACTCCGAACTCAAGTACTCAGAACCGATATCAGTATAAAAAATAGAACATATAACATAACACACAAGTAGGCATATCACATAATAGCACATTAAGTCCACACATTTGAAAAACATATTATCAAAACATTTTAAAGAGCATAGTACTAAGACATTTAAAAGATTACAAGCATCATCTCCATCCCATACTAGAAAAAAATTTAAAACCTTAGTGAAAATGGGACTATGAACTCACCTGATTGAGCTTCTCCAAATATTTAGCAAAAAGCTAAACAAATAAAATGCATAACATCAAGAAATGAACCAATAACTAAAATGGCTCATAAATCTATGATGAACATCTAACCCTTACCCTCATACTAACTTCATTAATATGCTATAAACATCCCATTACCCCTATCTAATAAGTCCTTAACTTAGTTAAGTTCATAACTTATCCCCTTCACATTTTACCTAAAATAGTCCTGATTTTTAGACCCCAAACTATGAGCCAAACGCCCACCTAACCAACTTCATGCTTTCTGTAAATAAAACCCTATTCCTTTACATGTGTTAGCTAACTATCCTATTTTGCTCCAACCTTAGAGCTACTGTTAAGGCCCCGATATATATATATATATATATATATATATATATATATATATATATATATATATATATATATATATATATATATATATATATATATATATATATATATATATATACATATATATATATATATATATATATATATATATATATATATATATATATATATATATATATATATATATATATATATATATATATATATATATATATATATATATATATATATATATATATATATATATATATATGTATATATATATATATATATATATATATATATATATATATATATATATATATATATATATATATATATATATATATATATATATATATATATATATATATATATATATATATATATATATATAGAGTTGGGGTAAAATAAAACAAATTCTAAAATAAAATAAATGAGGTGGAACCACATGCTGCCATGTGTCCCCCCTTTTTAAAAAAAATGGTGTCTTTTTGTAGTTTATAAAACTTCAGGGGCCGTTTTCAACAATTTTCTTAAACTTATATAAACTGAGTTTTTCACACACACATTTGGATCGAATGTTTCATTTCCACCGTAACCAACCACCATCGTCTCCTCCATTTTCTCCACCATCTTCTCCATCGTGAACCACCACCTTCCCCGCCTGGTCCATCGTCTTCCCCACCTTCGCCACCACTAACCACCACCTCCCCCGACTTGTTCATTCAAAGATTCAACGGTTTGATTTGATAACCCTATTTCTTTATGTTGATTCACCATCGCACCACCTTCTGTCCACCGTACTTTCACCATCGTACCACCAGCGACATGTTAACAACCGTTCCCCAGTTGGTATGTGTTTAGATTCGACCAAAAACATTAAAAGTAAGCTTTTTTATGTTCTATTTAATTATCGTTGATGAATACGGTATATTGATCTTTGTTTTTACTACTTTCGTAATGAATTTTGAGAGAAGAAATAGTTGAAAGTGTATATATGAAACCTGCATACTAGGTGTTTGATAAAATGTCTATATGATTTTCTATAACTGTGATGCGTTAGTTCTAACTGTGATGCTTTAATTCATAATGTGATGCAGTAAGATATACAGTAATGTAGTAGATCGTAACTGCAATGCGGTAGAAACATATATGTGACGTAGTAGGATATAAAGTAATGTAGTAGAACGTAACAGTAATGCAATAAAATTTATTTGTAAAAGTGATAAAGTATGCATGTGATTTGGTAGAAATTGCACTATTGTAAAACACTAATTTTGTAGAATATACGGTAATGTTGTAGAATATACGGTAATGTTGTAGAATATACGGCAATGTTGTAGAATATATGGTACTGTTGTAAAACACTAATGTTGTAAAACACTAATGTTGTAAAACACTAATGTTGTAGAATATACGGTAATGTTGTAGAATATATAGTAATGCAGTTGGGTATAAAATAATGCAGTATGATATACACTAATGTTGTAGAATATACGGTAATGCAATAAAATAATGCAATAAAACACTAATGTTGTAGAATATACGGTAATGCAATAAAACATAACTGTTGTAAAACACTAATGTTGTAGAATATACGGTAATGTTGTAGAATATACGGTAATGTTGTAGAATATACGGTAATGTTGTGGAATATATGGTACTGCAATAAAATAATGCAGTATGATATACACTAATGTTGTAGAATATACGGTAATGCAATAAAGCACTAATGTTCTAGAATATACGGTAATGCAATAAAACATAACTGTTGTAAAACACTAATGTTGTAGAATATACGGTAATGTTGTAGAATATACGGTAATGTTGTAGAATATACATTAATGTTGGTGAATATACGGTACTGTTGTAAAACACTAATGTTGTAAAATATACGGTAATGTTGTAGAATATATAGTAATGCAGTTGGGTATAAAATAATGCAGTATGATATACACTAATGTTGTAGAATATACGGTAATGCAATAAAATAATGCAATAAAACACTAATGTTGTAGAATATACGGTAATGCAATAAAACATAACTGTTGTAAAACACTAATGTTGTAGAATATACGGTAATGTTGTAGAATATACGGTAATGTTGTAGAATATACGGTAATGTTGTGGAATATACGGTATTGCAATAAAATAATGCAGTATGATATACACTAATGTTGTAGAATATACGGTAATGCAATAAAACACTAATGTTGTAGAATATACGGTAATGCAATAAAACATAACTGTTGTAAAACACTAATGTTGTAGAATATACGGTAATGTTGTAGAATATACGGTAATGTTGTAGAATATACAGTAATGTTGTAGAATATACGGTACTGTTATAAAACACTAATGTTGTAGAATATACGGTAATGTTGTAGAATATATAGTAATGCAGTTGGGTATAAAATAATGCAGTATGATATACACTAATGTTGTAGAATATACGGTAATGCAATAAACACACTAATGTTGTAGAATATACGGTAATGCAATAAAACACAACTGTTGTAAAACACTAATGTTGTAGAATATACGGTAATGTTGTAGAATATACGGTAATGTTGTGGAATATACTGTACTGCAATAAAATAATGCAGTATGATATACTCTAATGTTGTAGAATATACGGTAATGCAATAAAACACTAATGTTGTAGAATATACGGTAATGCAATAAAACATAACTGTTGTAAAACACTAGTGTTGTAGAATATACGATAATGTTGTAGAATATACGGTAATGTTGTAGAATATACAGTAATGTTGTAGAATATACGGTACTGTTGTAAAACACTAATGTTGTAAAACACTAATGTTGTAGAATATATGGTAATGTTGTAGAATATATAGTAATGCAGTTGGGTATAAAATAATGCAGTATGATATACACTAATGTTGTAGCATATACGGTAATGCAATAAAACATAACTTCAATTCAGTAGAAACTATTTGTAACATACTTATAATTTTTTACCGCATTATAATGTTTTAGTTTGTAATTCACATTAATGATTCTATAGATTCACTAATGTACATAACATTTATGTTATTTCTTATTGATCAAGTGAAGTTAATTGAATTTTGTTATTGTATGAAGTATTGAAATGAATTTAGATGGTTGTTACAGTATTTGGTAATATTATGTTGATGTTTGGCACATATTAGGTTTAGATATAAATACTGTGATTTTCAGAGTTAAATGGTTGTTACTGGTTTTTAAGTTAAGTAGCTTTTCATTATGATGGAGTAGGTATAAAAGCGTGATGCAGTAAGATTGTCTATTGTATTGTGATGGAGTAGAATATACATTTTGATGTAGTGAAGTTTACATTGTAATGCAGGAAAATAACACAGTGATGCAGTAAAGTAATAAAACGAGGAAGTGTAGTGGATGTGTAGGAAAAGAGCCATAATTTAAAAGTATGCCCATTGAAGTGGCCACCATCAAAGAACAGCAAGCAACAAGAAGAGCCGACAAGAGCGACAAGATCTAGACACAAAATATGTACCCGTAAAGCTTACAAGCAATGTTTCATTATTCGTTTTATATTCAAAATAAGTAGTGTATAGATATCAAATTATTACTTACAAGCCATGTTTTCGGTTCTAAGATGTATAGTATTTTTTACCAAACATGAATACAAAAGTATCTTATTGTATTTTAAATATACTCGGTATCCTTTTGTTTTACGAATAATAATTAATAGTGTATATTATCTTATTTGTTTGGTGTATTATAACGCATTAAAATATACATTATATTTTGATACAATAGCATTCACATTATGATGCAGTAAAATAGTCATTGTGATGTGATAAAATAATACAATGATGTACTAAAGTATTATTTTGATGGAGTAAAGTTATATTGCAATTCAGTAGTATGGTAACAATCTGACGAAGTAAAACAATATTGTGATGCATTAGCTGTAGTCGCCAGATGCAATATTATTTTCATTGCAACATACTGGATAACTTAATGCATCTATGTTCATTCACATATCAACAGTAATCAAAAGTAGTAAATATTATATAAAATTTGTCATCATTAAAATTTCAATACATTGTATTTACGTTCCGTATTCCAAAGTATTACATCTAATATAATTTAAGTGTTGTCTATAAATGATCCACCATCCACGAGTATCTTCCAAGAATCTTTGTTACGCGTTCAATGCATCTGTGCACCATTTCGCCCTTCAATTCGAGTGTATCAATTGGTATTTGAGGATGCAATCTACTGCTTGTAGCTTGGTAAATGCATATGCCTTTGTCTCTTGTGTTTTTTTTTGCATGTTCTTTTCACCTGTGTAATAACAGTTCAAGCATTTTCATGAAAATAGCAAAATATATTATGTGATGTAATAGAATTTAAACTAGCATGTAGTAGAGTATAAGTATAATGTTGTAGAAAATAATGTAGTAAAAAACTACAAATACATTACAAATATTTTCTACTTCATTACAATTATATTCTACTACATCACTGTTATTTATATCATAATTTAACACAGTTATTTTGTTAGTGCACTATATTCATTTACTAGTATAAAATAGCAGCACCAAATAACTTTAATGTAATAGAACATAAAATAACACTAATGTAGTAGAAATAAAGTTGTGATGTAGTAAATCATGCATATGAACAACACGAGTAACCTACTGCATTAAATGCATTAGAATTTAAACCTTAATGTAGTAGAAATAAAGTTTTAATGCATTAAATCATGCATATGAAGAATGTGCGTAACCTACTTCATTACAATGCATTAAAATTAAACTGTAATGTAGTAGAAATAAAGCTGCAATGTAGTAAATCATGCATATGAACAACACGAGCAACCTACTGATTAAATGCATTAGAATTTAAACCTTAATGTAGTAGAAATAAAGTTTTAATGCATTAAATCATGCATATGAAGAATGTACGTAACCTACTTCATTACAATGCATTAAAATTAAACTGTAATGTAGTAGAAATAAAGTTGTGATGTAGTAAATCATGCATATGAACAACACGAGTAACCTACTGCATTAAATGCATTAGAATTTAAACCTTAATGTAGTAGAAATAAAGTTTTAATGCATTAAATCATGCATATGAAGAATGTACGTAACCTACTTCATTACAATGCATTAAAATTAAACGGTAATGTAGTAGAAATAAAGTTGCGATGTAGTAAATCATGCATATGAACAACACGAGTAACCTACTGCATTAAATGCATTAGAATTTAAACCTTAATGTAGCAGAAATAAAGTTTTAATGCATTAAATCATGCATATGAAGAATGTACGTAACCTACTTCATTACAATGCATTAAAATTAAACAGTAATGTAGTAGAAATAAAAATGCAAGTATCATAATATATTACAGTGCATTAAAATTAAACAGTAATGTAGTAGAAAGAACAATGCAAGTGACCTACTGCATTACAGTGCATTAAAATTTAACTGTAATGCAGTAGACTAAAATTTGCTTATTATTATTAAAATTTTACCAAATCACATGCATAGTATTAGTTTTACTCCATCATAATATTAATTCTACTCAATCATAGTGTTAATCATACTTCATCACAGTTATAATTTTACCAAATCACTTATATATTACATACAAATACTTAATTTCGACAAAACCTCAAAATACAACTTTATCCTACTCAAGCATATTCACATTAAAAATAATTCTACTCCATTACAGTTCTAATTTACTAAATCGCATGCATAGTATTAGTTTTACTCCATCATAATATTAGTTCTACTCAATCATAGTGTTTCCTACTCCATCACAGTTATGAATTTTTCCAAATCACTTCTATATCAAAGAGAACTTTATAATTCTCATTGAGACATTATATCAAACATATTTTATACATCAATCATAAACACACACTTACATAAAACCTTATATATGTTTGATATCCTATCGCATTCTAGAGCATCATAGATCATTTTTAACACATTCTAACATAAATCATTCAAAAATTAATCAAAAAGTTAAAAAAAGAAATTACCAGAGGATGCGCTGTTTAATTTGTTTGATTTGAGAGGATTCAGTAGGTTTGATTTGGTGGATTTGGTGGATTCGAGAGGATTTAGAGTGTACTGTGTGTTTTTTTGATCGTTTTTTAGTATGTGAAGTGTGTGTTTTTTGATCGGGCTAATTTGGGACGTTTTAATTTTATTATTTTCTACAATTACCCTTAAAGTTTGAGAGTTTACAAAAAAGACACCATTGTTTTTATCAAATTAGGTGATTTTGATTCAAGGGGTGAGATTTCACCTCATTTATTTTATTATAAGATATGTTTTAGAATAACTCCACTCTATATATATATATATATATATATATATATATATATATATATATATATATATATATATATATATATATATATATATATATATATATATATATATATATATATATACTTTTACCTATCTAGTTTTTACTGTTTTTGAACATATGAAAAGTTTGTTATGATCAGAGGGTCTTCCACTATCCCAATTGATTAGCCCTTTTCAGATATCTTATATAACATATAAACTAACTCTCATATTCATTTGAAGGTACAATTGTACTCCTAAGTACCCTAACCATCATAAAACATTAATTTTGAACCGACTGATTTAAAACTCTTTTGACCTCCGACTGTTGTAACCTGTTTTTGACCCACTTCCCGACCTCAAACTTAGTCCTCGTTTCTTGAATTCAAAAGCAAACTCAAATACATTTCCAGGGGTACTTCGATAGCATCATGAAAGTGTCTAGAACTCAAGATATGATCAAAACAATTGACCTAAAATTCTGCCAAGGTTTTAGTGACGAATTTAATTAAATTAACCTAATTAATTACCATCAATATATATTTATTAACCCTAATTATTCTAATAATTTTCATATCGTTAAATTACATATTTTATAATTAACCTAACCCTAGATCCATCATGTATTTATTGTAAAAGAATTAAAAACAATTTAATTAAAAGGGGTATTGAAGATTTACCTTATAATTTTTGGAAGAAGAAAAATTAACGAAGAACCCTAAAAACCACCATTGATGCCGACTTTCTATTGTTTCCCAGGGATTTTATGAAGTGTTTTTAATAAATAAAATGCTTTATATACTTTCCTAACAAATCCTTGGCCCATTACAAAAGCCCGGTTCCTCCCTTTTCTTCTTCTTACGTTTTACAAACCGACTATACACCCTTTTATTTATTTATTTATTTATTTTTTCTTTTATTACTTATTAATATATTATTAATACCTTAATTTCCCTTATATTGTTTCAGCTCTTAAAGCCCCCAACACCTTAAAACCGTAAAACTAGTCAATTTTACGCGTATACCATCAAAGACGTAAAAATATACAATTTTATAAAAACTCTTGAAATATGAAATAAACTATATAATTAAGTCCTAAATGACTTAAAATCATCCCGTAAATTATTCCCGTGACTAAATACTTCATCCGAGACTTCAAAATGCTAAACCCTAAATCGTAAAAATACGATTACTATAATACATATACGTACACATAAAATCATAAAATAACGCCATATACTATCAAAGATACGTCCAAGTGAACTAATGAGCACGAACTAACTGTTGGGAATAAAATATAGCCAATACACTTGGACGCTGACAAGAGCAATCTGGACGTTGATAAGAAGAAAACAAACGTTGACAGGACAAGCGTTGACAGGAAGAAGTCAAGCGTTAATAAGAAGAAGTCAAGCACTGATAGAAGACTTAGTCTACACGTTTTATGTTTCTAGTTTGTTTCTAGTAAAGATATGATCAACAATGTATTTCTTATGTTTATCTTTACCTAAAATAGTTGATACATAGACTCTTCTACAAGGCTCCTTAATCTATAGAAGGAGACCTTTAGGTTTTAGTTTAATATACATTTTATCACTTTCATTGTACGCAAGTTTGTTTTATCAATCAAAGTGAAAGTTTGGTTTACATTGTTTGTGTGTTCTTGTTTAAGTATTAATTCCGCATAATACTTGAATTGTTACATATACAACAAAGTTTCTCTACGTGTTTAACTTGATTTAATCTCGTTTACACAAGCTAAATCGATTCAAGTTTGGGATCAACAAGTGGTATCAGAGCTTGTTGAGAAACTTTGATCTAAAGAACACAAAAACCCTAAAATCATCAAAAACCCTAATTTTCAAGAAATCCTAAAAACAACATGTCTACTCCAGAGTTAACCTCATCCTCCTCCTCAACCCCCAACATCAAGATTCCCATTCTAGACCCAGACAATTTTGAGCTATGGAAGTTTAACTTTGAACAGTATCTTCAAATCCATGACTACACCCTATGGGAAATTATTGAATATGGAAACACATTCAATAAAGCTCAAAAGATTGCAGCTGCCATCTTGACAAGAACAAATGTTCAAGGCTCTACTGAAGAGGATCGAAAAGAAAAACCTGAAGATGGTAGAGCTGTCTCTGCTGAGGACATAGCAAAGAGAAGGAATGACATGAAAACCCTAAGCATTCTCAAACTCTCTTTGGGACAAGCCAATCAGCACAAATATAGAAGCTATGAGTCTGCAAAAGATCTTTGGGCAGCCCTTGAAGTTGCTTTTGGTGGTAATGCTGATACTGTACAAGAGAAAAAGAAGCAACTCTTGCATGAGTATGCTGTTTTTAAAGCTCAACCCAATGAAAAGCTAAGTGGAGTGAGAAGCAAACTTCTTGAAATTACAAGCAAGCTGTCCTTTATGGGAACAGTGCTTGGTGATGTTGATATCACCACCACTTTTCTTAAAAGTCTTGGTGATGTATAGAAGATTGAAGCAAGGTCTATAATTGCTAATAATACTCACAAAAGTTCTACTTTTGATGATGTTTACAATAAACTGAGGCTGGTAGAGAATGAAACTCTTTTGGATCAAGAAAGCAAGGCTACCAATGGAAATATGGCCTTCTTCTCACATAGTGAAGGTCAATTTGATCAAAAGGAGTCATACATGCACCCCGCTACTGGATCAACTTGTGTCAACGCTGGATCAAGCTGTGTCAACGCCTCACATTCAGACGCTGACACATACAAAGTTGACTCACCAAGAGTTAAGCCTGCTGGTATTGATCTAGATACTGTTTGTGCATACATTGCTTCATTGCCCAATGGTTCAGTTATAACATATGAGGACCTTGAGCAAATTAGTGATGAGCATTTGGAAGAGATACATAAAGTGGAATATGGCTCTTGCAAGCATAAGAGCAAATAGATGGAATAGAAGATTTAAGAAGAAGATGACTTTTAATGCTAAGGACACTACTAGATTTGATAAATCCAAGGTTGAGTGTTATAATTGTCATCGAATGGGATACTTTATGAGAGAATACAGATCTCCAAGAAGATCTGATGCTGGAAAACCCTCAAGCCAAATCATCAAGGCTCAGGATTCCAAAGCTATGGTTGCAATGCAAGACATTGATGGTGTTGGCTGGGATTGGAGCTATTTGGCCAAGGATGAGGAAGAGAACAAAGCTTTGGTTGCAAAAAAGGAAGAAGAAGAGCATGTTCACTATGCTCACATGACACACTCCTCATCTTCATCAGACAATGAGGTATATGATGATGCATTTTGTAGTAAGGGTTGTCGTCTAGACACTGAAAACTTAACAAAGAAGTTTTAAAATTGACAACAGATGTGGTTAATGAAAGATGCAAGTTATCTAACTATCAACTTACTCTTACTCAAACTGAAAAGACTATAGCTGAGTATAAGAAAATGGAGTTTGACCTAAAAGATCAAATTAATATTTTAACTCATGATTTAAATGCTAGTATTGAGATTAGAAACATCATGGAGAGAGCCAATGGTGCTTTACAGGCAAAGTTAGATGAGGCTATAAAAAATAAAGATAATGCAGATCTTAAAATTCAGAGATTTGATAAAGCCTCACAAACCCTAGAAAAATGTGTTAGTGAACAAAGGGATTCTAGGGATATGACTGAGATTGGGATGAAAGAGTATGCTGGTGTTCCACCACCTGCTGGGAACTTCTATGGTGTCCTTAGAAAGGATTTGTCTTGGACTGGTATACCAGAACTCTAAGAAGAGGAATTTATTCCTCCACCAAGAGTTCTTACCCCAGTAGAGGAATACAAGCAGAAGTTGACTGATTTGGACCAATGGAAGAAAGCCAACCCTACCTTGTTTGTTAAGGGTGGCATGCTTAGTGATAGCTCAAATGAGTCTACACCCATAAAAGTGACAAACCAAACCACTGGCAAGACTGTTGACCTTGGCTTAAACGTTCATAGAAAACCTAGTATTAAATATGCAGAAATGTATAGAAAACCTAGGTCACCAAAAAGCCAAATTAGTGATAATAGGACAGGTTTCTTTTCTTCTAGACCTAGGGTTATGTCTAGAAAAGCCTATTACACTTGTGGAAGTTTTTCACATTTAGCTTATAAGTGTGTCAATGCTTCAAAGGTCAACTCTGATAAAAAGTCAAACACTATCAAACCCAAACCCTTTGTCCAGCAAAGTCCACAAGTTGTTAGACCAGCCCCATTCTTTACTAAAGGGTCTAATACTTATGGACAAAGACCTTTTCAGAAGACCAATACATGGTCTAACAGACAATGGGTTCCTGTAGAAAACCCTAGGTTCAACACTGATAAGGGAAATTTCAGCGTTGACAAGAAAAATTAAACGCTGACAGGAACGTTGCAAGACCTAATAATGGAAAATATTTGCATCCAAAGGGAAAGGGGTCTAAAGCTTCTTCTAGCTTGACATGGAGACCTAAGCAAGACCAAAATCCTAATTCAGATGGGATTTCTATGACCTGTAACAGATTTCATTATATTTCAAAGGTCATAACAAAACCAATTGGGGTTAACTGGGTGTTTAATCCAAAAAGGGATGAACAAGGGGTTGTCATCAGGACTAAGTCTGTTCTTGTTGAACAACCAAATGAATCCAAGTCTGCTCAGGCTTGGGTTCCCAAAGAAAACTAATTTGTTTTCTTTATGTGCAGGGCATTCAAAAACAGGTTAATGATTATGGCTATTGGGATAGTGGATGCTCTAGGCACATGACGGGGAAGGAAGATTATCTGACAAATTTTATCCCCATTAAAGATGGTGACAAAGTGTACTTTGGAGGTGGATATGGAACTATCACAGGCAAAGGCACTCTTCTCACCAACAATTTGCGTTTTGAAAACGTGTTTCTGGTAAAAGAACTTGACTATAATCTGTTTAGTGTATCACAAGTGTGTGATAACAAAAATAAGGTTCTTTTCACTGATACTGAATGCTTGGTGTTGAGCAAAGATTTTAAAATGCCAGATGAGAAATTCATGATTATAAAACACCTAGGCATAAGGACATTTATAATGTGAATCTTAATAGAATTTGGATGAATAATAATTTGTCATGTCTATATGCTAAGGCTTCAGTTGATGAAAGTAATCTTTGGCACAGGAGATTAGGGCACATTAATTTTAAGAATATAAATAGGCTTGTGAGACATGGTTTAGTTGATGGTTTGCCTGAAAAGGCTTTCCACAATGACCATTCTTGTGTTGCTTGCCTCAAAGGCAAACAACATAAGGTCTCATTTAAGTCTAAACAAGTGCAATCTAGTTCTAAACCTCTTCACTTGCTGCATATGGACTTGTTTGGTCCAACTAATATAGAAAGCTTAAATGGTAAATCTTACTGTTTTGTCATCACTGATGATTTTTCTAGATTTACTTGGACTTTCTTCCTTGCCTTGAAGAGTGACACTGTTGATACTTTGATTAACTTAATTACCCAAATTGAAAAGAAGTCTGGTAATGAGGTTAAGATGCTTAGAAGTGACAATGGTGGTGAGTTTAGAAATAAGTTATTAGATGACTTTTGTGCCAAGAAAGGGATTACTAGACATTTTAGTGTAGCTAGAACCCCACAACAAAATGGGGTTGCTGAGAGAAAGAATAGAACCCTCATAGAAGCAGCCATGACTATGTTGGCTGATGCTCACTTTCCCATTGCCTTTTGGGCTGAGGCTGTGAATACAGCTTGTTATGTTCAGACTAGGGCATTAGTCAACAAGATTCATAACAAAACACCTTATGAGTTACTTTGGGGCAGGTAGTTGTGTTGGATACTAGTGATGTCTTAGGTAAGTTTAGTGCTAAAGGTGATGAAGGCTACTTCATGGGTTATTCTGTGCAGAGTAGAGGATATAGAGTTTACCTTAAGAAAGAAAAATGTATACTTGAAAAAGTACATGTTAGGTTTTTAGAAAGTAAACCTAGTGATCCTGAAAGTGGTCCAAATTGGTTATTTGACTTGGAACCTCTATCTAGGGCATTGAATTATATGCCTGTTACTAATCCAAACATTGTGAAGGTGACTTCAAATGTTGTGGAAGAACCAATTGTTAATGTTTCAGGTACACAGGTTGATGAAGAGGTTGGATCACAAGCAGACAAATCAGCACCCATACTTGAGTATGTTACCATTCCCATATGGACAGATGCATTTGCTGCTGCTGCTGCTGCTGGAAAGGAGAAAGGTGGTCCCCAAGTATCACTAGTTGAAAACATGCATGATTCTTTAGGCGCTGACAAAGGAAATTCTGGCGCTGACAAGACAAATTCAGGCGTTGATGGCTCAAACGTTGACAGATTTGGTTCAGGCGTTGACAGATCTTTTGACCATCTTTTCTCTTCCAATAATTTTGAGCAATGAGAACCTTCAAACAGTCATGGAAGGGCTCATTCAGATGATGATGGAAGAGAGTCTGAAGAGGATATTGATAACATGGAAGATGAGATTAAGGACAACACACTTATTAAGGGAGGAGTGCTTACTTCTACAATAAAAAATCATCCTCCTTCTCTAATAATTGGTGATGTAATGACTCATGTGCAAACTAGAAGGTCTCATTAGAATCAAAGAGGATTTATTGCCAATATTCACAAGAAGGTTGATACCCCTCTTGTTCAAGCATGTTTGTTTGCCAGTTTTCTATCACAACATGAACCCAAGAAGATTTTTGATGCTCTCAAAGAACCAAGTTGGGTGGAAGCAATGCAAGATGAGCTTCACCAATTTGCTATCCAGGATGTTTGGGAGTTGGTTGATTGTCCCAGACATGTCAGACCTATTGGGACAAGATGGGTTCTTAGAAACAAAAAGGATGAGAGAGGCATTGTGGTCAGAAACAAGGCACGTTTAGTGGCACAAGGATATACACAAGTGGAAGGGATAGACTATTAGGAGGTCTTTGCACCTGTTGCAAGGATTGAGGGTATAAGGATTTTTCTAGCCTATGCTTCCTACATGGGCTTTACAGTCTATCAAATGGATGTGAAGAGTGCTTTTCTTTATGGCACAATTGTTGAGGAGGTTTATGTAATGCAGCCTCCTGGTTTTGAAGATTCAGAACATCCAGACAAGGTGTATAGAGTGAAGAAAGCTATGTATGGACTTCATCAAGCCCCAAGAGCTTGGTATGGCACATTGTCCACCTATCTGGTGGAAAATGGATTTAAAAGGGGCACCATAGACCAGACCTTGTTTACAAAGAAGACTGGTAAGGATTTCTTACTTGTACAAGTCTATGTGGATGATATCATCTTTGGCTCTTCTAGTCCAAAGACGAGTGAGGACTTTTCCAAACTCATGACAGACAAGTTCAAGAGTGCCATGGGGGAGATGAACTTCTTTCTAGGGTTACAAGTACAGCAGAAAGAAGATGGTATCTTCATCTCTCAAGATAAATATGTAGCAGAAATCTTGAAGAAGTTTGGCTTTTCTCCACATGAGAAACGAGCTAATACCCCTATGGATAGGGAACATCCTTGGGGAAAAGTTGGAGATGGAAAAGAGGTGGATGTCAGGCATTATAGATCAATGCTTGGTTCATTGATGTATCTCACAGCTTCAAGACCTGACATTATGTTTGTTGTGTGTGCATGTACATGCCATCAAGTGACTCCCAAAGAGTGCCATCTTCACGCTGTCAAAAGGATCTTTAGATACCTTAGGTGTTATCCAGACCTGGGATTATGGTATCCAAAAGATTCCCCATTGGAGCTTATTGCATATTCAGACAGTGATTATGGTGGTGACAAATTTGATAGAAAATCCACAACTGGTGGATGCCAGTTTCTTGGGAGTAGATTGATATCTTGGCAATGCAAGAAACAAACAGTGGTGGCCAATTCTACAACTGAAGCAGAGTATGTTGCTGCAGCTGCTTGTTGTGGACAAGTCTTATGGATTCAGAACCAGCTGTTGGATTATGGGTATAATTTCATGCATACCAAGATTTTTGTAGACAATAACAGTACTTTATGCATTATCAAAAATCCTGTACATCATTCTAAAACAAAACACATTGAAATTAGACATCATTTTATAAGAGATTGTTTTGAAAAAGGTTTAATACAACCAGATAGGGTTGACACAGAAGAAAATGTGTCTGATTTATTAACTAAACCTTTTGATACTGAAAGATTTCAATACTTGGTAACAAGTATTGGTATGATCAATCTCACTTGATATGTGTTTTGGGATCTTATTGTAAAAGTATGTACAGGATATGCATTTGTTATTGGTCTTTATACAAAATTAGATTTTCCACTTTATTTGTCTAACGCTGACAAAGGTTATTTTAACGCTGATAAGTGTTAACGTGACGTTGTCAACAACATGTTAGTTTTCTGGTTTTTAATCTAATTGTGCAGGCGTTGTTAAGCATTGTATCATTGGATACAGAGTTGTTTATGGATTCTTGGAGCATTATTGGAGCATGTTTCAATTTATGGATGATGGTTGGAATATTTATATTCCTATCTTGACATAAATTTTTATTACATGCCTATTATTTGGCAACTTATGTATCATAGTTTAAGGGGAGGTTTAGGAACCTTTAGGACTTTTTGGGTATTCTTATAATACTCTTATCACAATTCTAGATTGTGTCCACTGGTGAGTATGAATTAGTTTACTAACTCATGAGGCACTGTAGCATGCAAAGTTGATATACTATACACGCTGCCAAGACTTTTTGGCCTAGAATTAGATGTGGTCTGTTGGGAGACTTAGGTATGATTTATATTGGGCTTACCTGAGAGTTACAAGGGATTTTATGAGATAACTTCGCTGTTAAGCACTTTGGTTAGCAAGGGACACTAGAGGACTGTTATGTCTATCTTGCATAAGCAAGTGTGCATGATTGGATAGTGCTTGCCACCCTATAGTAATTTTCAGTTTATAGGTTATCTTCACTAGGATAAATCACTTTGTTAAGGTCCTTTTTCATTTTTATTATTTTTATTTTTGGACGTTGACAGGTTTATTTCCAAACATTGTTGTGACCAATTTTGACGTTGACATGGCTTTTTCTAACGTTGACAAGAATATAGCCGTTGGGCGTTGATGGGTTATTTTTTACCGTTGACACTCATTGGGTCCTACCCAGTTGTTATTTTTTACGAAAATTGGGGCCGTAATTTTAGGAGTTGGTAACTTTTAATTAATGAACAAGATAAGTTATTTTCTTTTCAAGATTTTAATCATTATATTTTAAAAATACTTGCCTCATTTTTGACCAATCACATGTGCCTACCTCTCCTATATATTTGGCTCCTTCTTTTTAAACAGGATACCTTCATATTCTTGTCTAACAACTTCTCCTATCATTCATCTTTTATAACCTTTCACAAACAGCTTTCTACATCAATGGCGCCTAAGTTTAAACCGAGTGACTTGGTATTGGGATTCAGAAGTCAGCATAATATGGTTGCTTATTTGGAGGCTGATGATGCTCTATTTCCTCAATACACCCAGATGGTGGCGTATTTGAATGCATATCCATTACGGTATGCTCTTTCTCATGCTCCTCTCACTCATATTAAACAGTTTTGGAACACTGTTAGTTCCTCAATGCTTAATAATGTGACTACATTAACTACTATTGTCCATGGGCGTCCATGGGTGGTTACTGAAGCCTTGGTTCGCCAGGCTTTGCATCTTAATGATGTAGATGGTATAACCACTCTTCCCATTGGTGAGATAGAACAGGGACTCCAAGCTTTGGGTTATCCTTTCCCTGAAGAGGGAACTTTAAACAAATATAATAAACAGGAATTTCTCCCAGCTTGGAAGTACTTAATACATGTCATCCTTCAATGTTTAAGTCCCAAATGTACTGCACATAATGAAATTAACAGGTCTATTGCTAGTGCTATTGTGTGTATTACTAATGGGCAAAAGTATAATTTTTCTACACTGATTTTTGATGGCATGTGTAAAAACAAGGGTAATAAGATGACTTTGGCTTACCCAAGATTTTTACAAATGATTTTTGATGAGCAAAGGTATTGCACCAGGGATCATGATGATTTTTATGCGATCCCTGTGCAAAAGAAAGCTATTTTTAGTAAGATGAATTCACCCCCTCACAGAGACTTACCCCTTACCCAAGCCATGCTTGTTGTTATTGCAGCAACACAACCTCAACCTGACCCACAACCACAACTTGACCCATTACCTGAACCATCACCTTCACCTCAACATATGGAACTTGACCAAGATCCCTTCAACGCTGACACGTTAAATGTTGGCGGTGACACTTCAAATCCAAACGTTGATATATTTCCACAACAGACCCAAACACCCCTTAACCTTCAAACTGCTACCCAATCCACATCATCTTCTTCACACCCAGACTATAGGATGGAAAAACGCCAAAGGACCATTGGAGTGTTCTCCTCTGGTGGTCCTAGCCATGTTGTAGAGAGAACCACCACCACAAGTGTGGTTGGTGACATGGGTGAGGCTAGGACTATTGGTGTTAGCTTAGATGCAGGCCAAGCCAGTCCTAACATCTTTAAGACCTCATCCATGCCCCATGAATCTACTTTGGGAGGTCAAATACCCATTCTAGAGGAGGGCAGATTGGAACCATACACAATGTTGGAATTGACGGCTGTCTGCATTAGCTTGCAAAAGCAAAATGCAAACCTGGTACATACTGTCAACACACAAGGCCTTGACTCAAGCAATTGAGGGAGATGATTGTTCTTTTAGAAGGTGATAACAATAGGCGTGGTATGGAGGATTCTTTCAAAGGGGAGGATGAGCCGGTACATATGAGTGACAAAGGCTCACATGATGGAGAATCTTTGGGTGTGGCTGAAGCTCTTACAGAATTGAAGAAGCAACTAGGTTTTGATGTCTCTTTGGTTACTCCTACAAATTTGAACTTATCCTTTACAGCAATGATGGAGCAGTTCACAAGAGGCGCTGGCAAGAGTAAGGTGAGCGTTGACAAGCATATTTTGGACGCTAACACACCAAGCGCTGACAAGAGTAAGTTGGGCGTTGACACACAGGTTTTGAACGTTGATAGACCTACATATATGGATGATGTATTCCAGTCATCAGCTATCATCAAGGAAGTGTCTTCACAGGTACCATCATCATCTTTACCCATCATTGATGCATTAGAGAGGGGTAAAGGAATCATGGGAGAAACAGAGGTTCCTAAGGATGTAGCACAAGTACAATTTGATTCAATGTTGGCTGCACAACTTATGGAACAAGAAAAGAAGAAGGTTGTTGAGTCACCATTTGTGGTTACTTCTGAGGAGCAAGAAGGAAGTAATGATGAAAGCACAAATTCAAGTGTTATGATAATTGAAGAACCAGAAAGACTCGAATATGGTGATGAGTTGGCAAGGGAGAAACTTGCAGAGTTGAAGTTGAAGGTAGATTATGATATGCCAAAAGTTGCCCAGATGTACTTTGCTTGGGAGAATAAGGTCATGGAGAATCCAGACATGACAATTTCAGATCAAATTTAGGGTTTGGAGATTCTGCTAAGAGTTCAAAGAGATTACAAGGTAATTCTGAAGTATAATACTAGCAAAGTTTTCTCACAGTTGAAGAGAGATAGAAGGGAACTTTATTATATGTTGCTCAGATGTCATCAAGGAGGATGGACTTTTCAGAAGTTGCAGGGATTGTCTTTTGAAGAATTGGAGTATAAGGCTTATCCTATTTGGGCAAGAGTGCAAGAAATGAACACTATCAGACTTCTTTCAGATGAAAGGAAAGAAGAGATTGCAGAAGAGATGGAGATTCAAAAGGCTATGATTGTACCAAGGCCATTGGAGAAGGGAGTTCCACCCGAGTTTCCTTCAGATTTGAATAAAGTGAATCTCAGTGAAGCTGTTATTAGAAAGAGTATTAAGCTCTCACCCATGGAAGCTTCAGATATGGTAAAAGTATTACCTCATGATGCCAAAAACCCTATCATTAGCTATGAAGAAGATGCAAGTGGGTTTTGGATGATTGGCAGATATGGGAAAGAGGTACACACTTTTACTACTCTTATGTCTTTGTTTGCAAGTATGGATAGGGAAGACTTGGCAAATCTTTGGAGGTTACTACTGGCCAAGTATGAGACTGAAGCACCTACTTCAGTCAATGGAATAAAGCTTTGGTTAACATTCAAGAGAATGTGTGCACCAGAAGAAGAAGATCCAGTTTGGAAGGATCTTGAGGATGATATTAGTGGACTTCAATGGCGTCTATATTCAGCAGCTGGTGTGTATCATTTGAGTTCTACAAAGTTTTCTGAATATCTTCTTGTGGATGCTTAGTATCCTATGTCCAAAGAAGTTTTGGAAAAGAATAGGACAACACAGCTGGAGATTGACTACTCAAGTGACGTTGCCAAAGATTTGATTAGACATGTTTATTACCAACTTTATAAGATTTGTAAGAATCCTCCTAGTTCTTAGATTTTATTCAAAAACTTGATTACTAGAGTAGATATTAAGTTTAGGGGAGGATTGTTGGGAATAAAATATAGCCAATACACTTGGACGCTGACAAGAGCAATCTGGACGTTGATAAGAAGAAAACAAGCGTTGACAGGACAAGTGTTGACAGGAAGAAGTCAAGCGTTGATAAGAAGAAGTCAAGCACTGATAGAAGACTTAGTCTACACGTTTTATGTTTCTAGTTTGTTTCTAGTAAAGATATGATCAACAATGTATTTCTTATGTTTATCTTTACCTAAAATAGTTGATACGTAGAATCTTGTACAAAGATCCTTAATCTATAAAAGGAGGCCTTTAGGTTTTAGTTTAATATACGTTTTATCACTTTCATTGTACGCAAGTTTGTTTTATCAATCAAAGTGAAAGTTTGGTTTACATTGTTTGTGTGTTCTTGTTTAAGTATTAATTCCGCATAATACTTGAATTGTTACATATACAACAAAGTTTCTTTACGTGTTTAACTTGATTTAATCTCGTTTACACAAGCTAAATCGATCTAAGTTTGGGATCAACACTAACCCCATCTAAGCATCATATAATATACTATGCACTACATGTACGATGTCTAACATCGAGTCAAATGCTCAAATATAAACATATAACACATAAAGGCACACTAAGAACAAAATTGAAGTCAAACAGTCATAAGTGACAAATCTCAAAATCTAGGGTTGTCATATCACTCCCTCCTTATAAAAATCTCGTCCCGATATTTGCTCCCTAAGCACAATAACTACGTCTTGCAATCGCAGAAGGCTTCCTCTACTTCCTCTTTCTTCCCAAACCGCATCACCCCTTTCCATGGTGAAACCTTTAGCATAACTTTGTCCCCTACACCAACCTTCAACTGTTAGTCCTATATTTTATATAGTCGAACAAGAATGTAATAGGTCATCTTAGTCGTCAAAAGGTCTTGTATTGTAATAGGTTAGTCGGGTTAACCGGGCTTGGACTTTAAGCTAATATTGTATAAGTTAGGGGCTTTATGCCCAAGTGTAAGCCAAGCCTGGCCCAAGAACAAAGCACACGAGCCGACCAAGCTCATGGGTATATATACCCTCTTCCATGTGTGTAAGAGGGTGTTGGTTCATTTACTTTCTCTCTCTAAAAGTATATACCTTCCACCATTCTCTATCTCTTTTCTCTCTCTAACTTTCTTCTCTTTCTCTCTCTAAATCTTATGTTATAGATTGATTGGGATTGACATTTGGTATCAGAGCCTATAGTAGATAGGTAACTGAAGATTCGTGGTTTGTTCTTATTCATTTTAGTGAGTTATTTTGATCCAAAATACCCACGTCCCAATTTTTTCTTTTTTGGTGTTTTTTGTGGTTTAGGAATCACCTGCATAGCTGTGGTAGGGATTTGGTTACTTTGGATCGTCC